>CM053600.1:21510490-21527651 GCA_028646575.1 Pseudocheirus occidentalis | reverse complement strand
TAAAATTATTTTCGTTGCTACTTCATAACTGTAATTTTGCTACTGTCATGAATCATAATATAAATATCTGATATGCAGGATGTATTTTCATTGTTACAAACTGAACATAAGCCACAGGTTGAGAACCTCTGAGTTACATAAAGATCCTGTTGCCTGTGGTTAGAGTAATGTGGGACTTGGATACTTGGGACATGCCTGATTGCAATATAGGGTCATTTCTTAGTGCAACTGTATCATTTCTTTGTAGTCTTTATAATTTCTAAACTTGTTCTTAATCCCGTACTATGGAGGTCAGTTTTTAAAAGGTGTTTCTAAGGCTCAATTACCCTTGACAGTTTTTCTTAAGCCTACTTAAGTTTTTCTTAAGCCTACTTCTTCCATGCTTTCAATCATTCATTCAGCAAGCATTTATAATTCACCCACTTTGTGACCATTACTGTGCAAGACAAAAATGAAAGGCCTATCTTTGAAGGAGCTCACATTTTATTGGGGAGAAATGACATATAAACAGATAAATAAGTACAACATATATAAAAGTAGTCATTCCCCAATTGATAAATGGTCAAAGGATATGAATAGGTTGTTTTCCAATGAAGAAATTAAAACCACTTATATTCATATGAAAAATGCTCTAAATCATTATTGATTCAAGAAATCCAAATTAAAACAAACTTGAGATATCATTTTATAGCTATCACATTTGCTAAAATGATGGAAGAGGAAAGTGACAATGTTAGAGGGGACGTGGAAAAATTGGGACCCCAATTCATTATTGGTGGATCTGTAAGCTGATCCAACCATTTTGGAGAGCAATTTGAATTATGCCCAAAGAGTTATTAAACCCTTTTACCCAGCAATACCACAATTAGGTCTGTTTCTCAAGATGATTAGGGAACATGGAGAAGAATCTATATGTTCTAAAATACTTATAGCCGCTCTCTTTGTGGTGGCAAAGAATTGGAAATTGCAGGGATGCCTGTCATTTGGGGAGTGGTAGAACAAATTGTGGTATATGTTCATGATGGAATATTGAACATATAAGAAATAATGAGCTCAATGATTTTATAAAAACATAGAGATACCTGCACAAAAGAGTGAAGAGATAAATAAGCATTATCAAGAGAATGTTGTATATGGTAACAGCAGTATTGCTTTAAGAACAACTTTGAGCAAACAAGTCATTCTGACTGTTATACATACCCAAATTTACCACAAAGATCCAGTGAGGGAAGATGCTATTTGAATCTAGAAAAAGAACACACACACGTGTGTGTGTATGTACAGATGTGTACGTATGTATGTATATTTACATGAGATTTGTGTCAAAAGGTAGCCATCTCAAAGTTTGGGGTAGGGGAAGTTGGGGGAAAAAAGAAATTCACATGATAATTGTCTATTTGAAAGCAATAGTAAGTTGCACATAGTGGATCTGTAATTTCAGGTGCAATCCTTTTTTTTTCTATCCTACTTCACTCTGGAAATGCTTACTTTATTTCCTAAGTTCAGAATAAAATAAGTAATTAAATATACACACACACACACACACACACACACACACACACATATATGCAAAAAGATTTTTGGGGGGAGGTATGCTAGCAACCAGAGGGATCCAGAAAGGCTTCAGGAAGGAGGTGATACTTGAGCTGAGCTTTGAAGGAAACTAGGGATTCTAATAGGCCCAAGTGCTTTCCAATTATAGAAAGCATCCATAACCTGTAAAAAGGTTAGGATTCCTTATTTCACCACAGCTTCCATTTTTGAATCTTCAAATTGTAGTAGCCTGCTAATCTCTCACATTAGCTTATCTGGTCTACCAACCACTAGCTAAAGAGTCCTACTGTATGTGGGGATTAAAGAAGGGGAGAGGGTCCAGGACTACCCTTAGTGTAAATTTCTTGTTGGGACTGCCCCACCCCCTCCTTTGCAAAATTTTGATTAGGGATCCAGAATTTAAAATCTCTCATAGAGAAAATAAAATGGTAATGGTGGTGAGAAATTACTCTTATAAAAAATCTACCAGTACTAAGTGTGCTGAAAAAAATATATGAGAAAAAAAGTTACAGTTGACTGTTTAGAACCTTCCATAAATTCTGAAAAGTTGTCGATAACTGTAGATAACCCAGCAAGCTTTTCAGAGAACTTCACAGGAAGTGAAACCCAGCAGACAGACCGAGGGGCGAGTGAATTACTGCACTTGACATTTGATCCAGTAAATCATTGCATAACAGCTCACAACTGCTCTGTTTCCTTGGATGCCTTTTATTACCCACATATTTCATATTCACATAACCATGTTTCTGCCCTAAACTCAAAGGGAAAGGATTTCACGGAAGTTACAATGGTACAAAATGCATCTGTGAAACAAGATTTTCACCATAGCTTCATAGTTATAGTTTCATAGATTTCTTTCTTTTTCTTTTTTTTCTTTTTTGCTTTCTGTCTTAAAGTCCTCAAAACAGGAAATGTCAAGAGACTGTTGAGGAATGCTTGTGAGAGAATGAATAACCTCAGCCTTACTCCACCCAAGTCCCACTCCAACCATGCCTTCTCCCTTCCACTCTGCTCTCTAGAATTTCCAGTTCCATAGTGAAAAAAAAAACTTCCCTTTATTCTAGACCTCTTTCTGTCACATTCCTTCTATCTACTGCCCTTCACTAAGACCTAGCTCCTTTCTAACTATATTGTATCCCTGGCTGTCCTTTCTAGCATGAGCAATATTCTCACTCCATAAGACACACACTGGTGTTGCTGGGGACAGAGGTGACCCTTCTCCTCACCAAAGTCAGACTCTCAAACATGTGCCTTTGACCCAAGTCCATCTTCTCCAGAAAATGGAATCATCAACCATTCCTTCTCTTTCTAATTTCAACTTTTCGCCAACTACAGATACTTTCCTACTGACCTCAAACGTGCCCAAATCTCCCCATCTTTAAAAATCCTTCATCAGACCCTTCCACGTCCTCAGGCTATCATCCCATATCTTTTCTCCTTTTCTCAGACAAATTCCTGGGAGAAGTTGTCTCTTCAGTCAAGGACTCTTTTTCCTCCTCTCACTCATTCCCCAGTCTTTTGCAGTCTAGCTTCTGACCTCATTCAACCAAAATTACTCTCTCCAAAGTTACCATAAATCTCTTTAATGGTCTTTTCTCAGATCTCATCCTTCTTAACCTATTTGACAACATTGGCTTTCCTTGGAGAGGGAGCTGAAACAACCCTTTCCCTTTACTCCACATAGGCACTATCACTTTTCTCTTTGATTATTGTAATAGCCACCATCCAATTGGTCTTCTTTCCTCAGTTTCTCCCCACGTCATTTTGTCCTACACACTGCTGCCAAAGTGGTTTTCCTTAAACAAAGATCTGATCCCCTATAGCTTCCTATTCCCTCTAGAGTAAAAGATTAAATCTTCTCTTTAGCTTTTAAAGCCTTGCACAACTTAGACCCAACTTATCTCTCCAACATCATTGGATATCATTCCCCTCCCACACACTGTGATCCAGCCATAACTGGCCTTGGTCTGTTCCTCCATCACCACACTCTATCTATACCTTTGCACTAGCTGTCCGACTTCCTGGACTGAATTCCCTCTTCATCTCCACCTCATAGAATCTGTCTCTTCCTTCAACATACAACTCAGGCTCCACCTTCTATATAAAAACTTTCTTCATCCCCCTAACTAGGAGGGCAGGTGCTTCCTCCCAACAACCTTGCACTTACGTATTTCCTATTTTTTTCTCTTTATGTTTATTCTATATATGATATGTACTTGTCTCTCTCACTAGAAAATAATCCCAAGAATAGGGGTTGTTTCATTCTTTGCTTTTGCGTTCCTTAATAGAGCCTAGAACAAAACAGGTGCTTAACACACATCTGAACGATTGCTGATTGATTGAATAAGCAGAAACAAATTTCCATCTTTTCTTTATGTTAAGAAATCTATTGGATTCCGAAATCTCCATTAGAAGTTAGGATATTTCAGAGACTCTCCAGATAACAAACTAATTCAAGAAACAGAAAACAAACTAATTCAAGGAAGGTAGGTTTCTTTCTTCCAAATGAAGTATAGCACATGGAACTCTTCATTAGACTTAGAGTCTGCATTAACTGGATGTCTCTTTGCATAGTCACTTTTTATAATGATCTGAATATATAAGGCATAATCAGCCAAGAACTGCTAAGAATAGCCGGGTCCTTTAGTTACAGAAGAACTGCAAGGCCAGCATAAAGAGACCATAGTGAATCAAATGAACCCAATTATTCCCCAAACATGGACATTACCAGAGTTGCCAGATAGATGTTGGGACTGGATATTTATTTTCAAGTTTAGGAAAGGAATGTTAGTGGGAAGAACAATGTTATACCAATATTTGGGCTACATTTCTAACCATGCTCCTGATGTTCCAAGAAAAACAATCAATGTAGAATTCTGAGTTGCAGCTTACAATGCAGTCAGCACTATGACCCTAGGTTAATTGTTGCATGTGAGCAAGAATTCAATTCAGCAAGCATTTGCTAAGTGTATTATGTAACAAACACAAAGCTGGGTACTAGGGAATTTTTTTAAAATTAAATAGTCCCTGCCTATAAGAAGCTTACATTTTAATAGCACCAAAAAGACAAGCTAAATAGTGAATTACCAGAATCTTGCTTTTCTTAAATAGGGAGGAGAAATTTATACCAAAAAAATAAAAAGAAAGAAACACAGCAAGAAATTATTTCTAGTTACAAAATATCCAGATAGAAGCAGAAGTCAGAATTTTTAAGAATGAATGCTAAAAATTGTTTTTACATGTAATTGAGAAAAATAATAAAATATTATTTTAAAAACCATAGTGGTTATGTCCATAATGTCTTACATGCATAAAGTGTTTCCCATGAATTTTTTCATTATCTTAATAACACTGTAATGTTATTAATAATGACTAACATTTATCTATAATAACTAACATCGATAGTAACATTTATCTAGCACTTTAAAGCTTACAAAGTGCTTTCCAAAGTATTATTTTATCCTTACAACAGCTGTAGAGGTTAGGGGCTGTTATTACTCTTGTTTTACAGATAATGAAACTGAGGCAAATGGCAGTTGTGACTTATCCAGGATCACAAATCTGAGATGGGATCTGAGCTCAGGTTCAATTCTCTATCCACTGTACTACCTAACTACCTCAGTATAGTTACAATATAAATAATAATACATTTGAAGATATTGTTTAAACCCAGGCCTCCTGATAATTGGTCTAGCAGGTTTTCTTGTCTCAAAAAAGCAACTACTCTGCCTGGGTCTTATTCACAAAATTACCTGTAGGTCTCGGGTCATTTCTATGACAATCAAATTGATCCAATTATACTTGACTCACTTTTTTTAAAAGTCATAAAAATCAGTTACTGAATAATCCATCACATCACTGCACAATCAGATTCATTTATTAAGGCAATCAAAATTCTGGAAATTTGGTACTCTCCTTATTTTAGTCCTTTCTATCAGCCTGGGGTTTTTTTCTGTTTATATAAATCACTAGGCAACTGATTGGATCTCTACATGGTGAGTCTGGTCATTCACTGATAGCCATAATCTTGCCTTGTTATAGAAGTTACACAGTATGTGTCCAGGCCACTGCTGACTCTTGCAGCCTTCTCTCCTATAGAAGCCAGTATCTGCTCCACCCTTCATCAGCCTAAGGGGAGAATTCATCTCAGCAGTTTCCCTATTTCAATCAAACAACAAGCATTTATTTAGTGCTCTGTTACTATAGAGTAGGGCCTGTGCTAGCCAGTCAGTCAGTAAGCATTTATTAAGAGCCTCATATGTGCCAAGAAATACAAAAAGTCCAAGAGATACAAAGAAAGGAGAAACAAAGTCCCTAACGTGGGTCTAGGCTGAAAGACAAAAGTGAAACTGTTCTTAGGGAAGTCATTTTAGATCAGACGAACTGATGTGTGCACAAATAAGAAAAGACAAAATATGTACAATGTACATATGGGCTGATTTCTGGGAGAGGGAAAGGGCCTGTGCAGGAGGCGTCTCTTGAACAGAATTTTGAAACAACAGTCTAAAAGAGGCCAAGGTAAGAAGAGAGTGCCTTGCAACTATGGGGTACCCAATGGGAGATGGAATGCCATGTGGGAGAAGCACCAGGCAGACCAGTTTCACTGAACTGCAGAGTGCATAAAGGGGCATGATATGTAATAAATCTGTAAAGGTAGGCTAAAGCCAGATTGTGAAGGGCTTTAGATGCCAATCAAAGGAGCTTGTATTTAATCCTAGAGGCAAGAGGTACTCAATAAAGCTTCTTAAGCAGAGGAATGGAATGATCAGAGTTGGGAGTTAGGAATATCACTTTGGCAGGTATGTGGAAGATGGGGCTGAGAAGGGGAGCCTTGAGGCAGGAGACCATTCATGAGGCTACTCCAACAGTTCAGATGATCAGGGCCTGAATTAGGATGCTGACCTTATGACAGGACAGATGGGGAGGGATGTGACAGATGCAATGGACATGGCAGAACAGACAGCTCTAACTTGATGGATATGAGGTGGGGGGAGAGTAAGAGAAGAGAAAGTGAGGACTACTCAGCTTTGGGGCGCCTAGGTGGTGCAGTGAATAGAGCACCAGCCCTGGAGTCAGGAGGACCTAAGTTCAAATCTGGTCTTAGACACTAAACACAAAAGCTAGCCGTGTGACCTTGGGCAAGTCACTTAACCCCAACTGCCCTCCAAAAAAAGAAAAGAAAAAAAGAAAGTGAAGCACATAGAAGTCAAATGTTTCCCCCAAGAAATGATTAATAGAGCAAGGGTGAGTACCCACAACATACAGGAAGATGGTAATATTCAATGAAAGGCAGGAAGGACACATTATAAATTAATCTAAGGCTCCTTATCATACTGGAAACCTAATTTTAAAGCCTCTCCAGATTAAAATGCACAGTTGCATAGGTTCAGCTGCTGATCTCATTTAAATAAGCTCTCACTAAATCACTTACGATTATTGATTTGGAGCTGAAAGGGATCTTAAAAGATCATCTCTTCCAAATTCCTCATTTATAGGAATATATAAGGTAACTTAGGGTCAGAGAGATTAAGGTGTTGTCTTCCTAAGGAAGTCTCCTAGCCCATTTTTGACCGTTTTCTCACAAAAGTGTGTATGAGAAAGCTCCTTATTATCAAGGAACTCCAAGGCTGATTTAAATACAACTTATAATCAAAGTAATTTCATAAGACTTCATTTTTCTTGTTTACAAGATTTCAATACAAATCTCATCTCATGATGTTTACTGAAAATTTATCTCTTTAATATTCACAGTAAGATAAACAATCTTAAGAGTTCCTTATTGAAAGTCCATAATTTAAAACATGTGTGCTTGCTTTGGTTGTATTTTTTTGTTTGTTTGTTTCTCTGCACTATGCTTCCTAAAGAACACAGTTCCTGCCAGAGGTTCCCTGCCAGAGGTTCCCTCCCACCCCTCCTCAAATGTTCCAATTTAATCACAAGCTATGAAGTAGAAATACCTAGACTTTTATTGTCACAGACCAAAGAATAACACTCTACTGACAGCTCCGCCAAAGAGACCATTTTAATTGCCAAGTTCAAAACCAAAGGTTTTTTTTCCCCTTAAATCTCTGAGAATGCTGCATTTTTGAGAAGTTGGGGGAAGAAATTTCATCTCACTGTTATTTCTCTCTGCTTTGTAACAAGCTTTTGGAATCCTTTCAAGACCTCATCTAATATCCTTCTATTTTCAGGCCATTCTCCTAATTTTGAAGGGTGTTTAAGTATAACTGTAGAGGGCAAAAGTAGCATGAAGACACAAATCAGTGGGGTTCACTGGTTTGACCCACATGACCCCATGTAGCCGAATTTGGATGCCCTCCCAAATATGGGAGAACCTAGATAAATATCTAGCCTCAGAAAAGTAAAATGACAGTATTTGTTTCATAAGTAACTATAGACATGGTATGTTTTGTTGCTTAGCTGCAGTAATTAACCATCTCCCACAGCTGTGCAATAATATCACATGTGATCCTCCTAGTAGAGAAAGCTGCTTTTGTGGCAGAAGAGGGGAAAAACCCGTGGTGTTTTGATAAGGTTTTGCATTGTGGAGGCTATCATTGAGGTTGAACAAAACAACCACATTATTTCTTGGTTCCATTCAAAATGCAAGTATAGGGGGAAGGGGGGAGGCAAAGTCAATGTTCTTAAATGGAAAGAGAAATAACCAAGGGGTAGTGAAGAATCATTAATTTCAAGTCGATGAGTAGGAGTCACAAACTAATGGCAGTGAGAAATAAAATTCACTGCACCTTCTGAGCTGAAAATCCTGCCCCAGTCACTGCTTCTCTCAGCCTGGTTCCCACTTGCCTACTTCACAAAATTACCACGCCAATTTCTACAAGTGGTATGATTTTCTAAAGAGTCACTCTGTGCTGAAAGAACGGGGTTAAATTACTTTACATTAGCATCACTAGCACACAGTATTTTCTATGTTTGGCTCTGACTAGTTCTATTTGTGCCACGTTTGTACAAGAGAAAAATCCCCCATGCCACTGATGAAGGAAAACAAGAGGGAATGCTGTTTTCCAGTACCATAGCAGACATATTTTGATGACATAGACTGAAGAAGTCTAAGCAGCAATAAAGAGAAGCAAAGGAAAAGAGCACCTACCTCTCCAACTCAGGACCATCTCAAAGAAATGGCAGGTGTCATTGCTGAGCATTGTGATGTTTCAAAGAATAAAGAGAACTAGAGAGAAACTGTAAGATTTAAAAAGAGTAAATACAGCCTAAGTTTAAAGGACTAAAAAAGGAGAGTCAAATTATGTCAGTGTGTTTGATTCTCAGCACAAAATCTAGAACTTTTTTTAAAAAGTCATTAACAAATAATGGTCAATGAAAACAATCCACATTTTTTAAAAAACAAGCAAAATCTTATCCAAGCTCCCTGACTTTCCCCAAGAAAGAACCAAAATATTTAACAAACAATAAACAAGGAAATAAGATGGTCTTCCTCTCTATGCCCTTTCAGGCTTGTCTAAAATACTTCCTTCTTTAAAGAATGTATTACTACCTTGTTAAAGTCAACTGTTAAATTTTCACTATGAGTATTTATACCTTGGTAATTGGCAAATGCTATAAATAGAGCTTGACATATTATTTGCTTTATTGTTTGGTGATTGTCTTGTCTTAAGAAAGTGATGGAGAAAATGTATGTACATTAAACTTAAAAGTATGTCATGAGTACTTTTTTTGAGAGTCAAAACATTGTCTCCTCTTTTAGATTGTAAGCTACTTGAGGGCAGAGACTGTCTTTCTTTTTATTAATTGTATCCCCAGTGCTTAGGATAGAGCCTTTCACACAGCAGGCACTTAGAAATGTTTGTTGGATTGGATTTACCAGTACATCCCCGGTGATCACAAAGAACCAGTATGGTTTCATCAAAAATAGGATATGCCAGACCTCTTTACATTTTTTAGGGTAACATAATGCGAATTACTGAATAAGTTATGGTATATAAAGGTGTTAGAATACTGGTGTTATAAGAAATGATAAAGGGGATGGTTTCAGAAAAACCTGGGAAGATTTATATAAACTGATGCAAAGTGAAGTAAACAGAACTATGAGAGCAATTTATATAGTAACAGCGATGTAGTAAGGATAATCAACTTTGAAAGACACTGATAAAGTAACTCTGATCAAAACAACTCCAAAGGACTCATGATGAAACATACTCTCTATTTTTAGATGGAGAACTTATGGAGTCAAAGTATAGATTGAAAAATATTTTGTTCTCTCTATTTTTCTTGCTTTGGTGGGGGGGGAATATGGCTAATGCTAAAATTTGTTTTGTATGACTAGTGAAACAAAAGAAAAACAATAGTGAATTTTAGCATACAGCAAACTCAATTTCAGTCAACAGCATGATATGATGATCAGTATGAAAAACTAATACAATCTTTGACTGCATTGAGAAGCATAATGTCCAGAACTAAGTGAAAATCCTGCTATATTCCATCCTAGTTAGACCACATCTGTAGATTTGTGTTCAGTTCTAGGCGACACACTTTGGGCAGAATATTGATGATCTAGAGTGTACAAAGGAGATACGTAAAGAGTCTCAAGAACAAACCATATATGGATTATATGAAGAAACTAAAGAGGTTTAGCTTAGTGAAGACTTGTGGAATATGACAGCTGTCAATAGGTATTTGAATGACTGTCATGCAATAAGAGGAACTGGCCTGATTCTGTTGGGTTCCTGAGAACAGACCTAGGTACAATCAGTAGAAAGAACATAAGAGACCTATTAGACCTTGAAATATGGAAATACTTCCTAACAAGTTAAGCTATCCAAAAGTGAGATGGATTTCCTCAAAAGTTGGTTGGCTCCTACATTGGTCTTTAAGCAAAAGCTGTTTGACCACTTGCTAGATATGTTTTTGGGGGATTCTTGTTCAAATACAGATCGGACTAAATGGCCTTAAAAGTCACTTCCAAGCCTGAGATTCTGAATTTGAATTATTTGTGGAAATAAAGTAGGTGTGGTATCTACCACTTTCTCACTGAAAGTTCCCTTGATTCAAACAAGCTTAGTTACTAGAATCTTCTCCTCTAACATTACTCTCCATCTGTTCTGTATATTTATTGTATATATTTATCTACTTATATCTTGTCTTCTCCATTAGAGTGGAAACTCTTTATGGGCAGAGATTGGGGATACAAAGATATTTTGTATTTTCAGTGCTTAGCACAGTGCTTGGCACCTAGTAAAATCTGAATACATTTGTGTTAACTGAAATATATCTTTCAACTATTCCTGAACCCGAATTGCTCATGCCTGTTTCTAATCATCATACAATTTTCTTCAAGTATATATCTTCATTCCATTGCTTCACCTACATGTGACCCTTCTTTGCTTCATAATATTACTCACTTTTCTACCCAAAGCTTTCCTTTGCTAACCATGTAATCATTCCAAGTACTATAAACAACACTATGTTAGCTCTGCATATTATTTTTCTACATACTTCTAATTAAATCATGCACATATTTATGTTTTCAACATCCATGTTATTATCTTTTCATCTATTCAGTGTAAGCTCCACAAAGCAGAGTTATGTCTACCTATTCTCTTCTCTACCCCAGCGGGAACCAACTAAATATTGATGATTATGAAGACAATGATGACGAGAGATGGCCACATGCCCATTAGCAGGAGCTGCATACATTCTCATGCCACTACATTAGAAGAATAAATCTAATAGAGAAGGAGCTTGAGAGAAAATACAGGTTCACATGTTGAACTCTGAGATATTAGGTAACAGTATACACATGCCATTCTCATCTTTTGCTATATTAGGTAACAGGCCCTCTGACATAGGTCTCTGTAACTCACGTAAACTTGATTCCCAGGTTCCCTTTCAAACAGATAAATACTCACGTCTGACAAAAATTCTAACACAATACTAAGCATCGTAGCCAGCTTCAGCTGAAAATGCCACCTTCTGACACACAGACATACACAAGGGTAATATTCTTAATGAGAAGACAAAGACTTCAAGTTCTTCCCAGAGTCTCCTGTGTGAAAGAATAAGAAAACCACAGAGCAGCCTAGGAGGGCTGGTATGCGTTTTTCCCCCATCTGCTTAAGAGCTTCTGTTCCCACTTCAACCTGGGAAAAGGGAGGGGTGAGTCGGAGGCCAAAAAGGTGAAATCATATTTATTGTTATGAGAAGAAGAATGTTTTCAGCTTTCATCTGCCATAAGCAAGTAATCAAAAATGGCAGCTGACACACTTTTAGTTAACCTGGTATGTGTTCATTAAACAGCAGGGGATACACAGAGTGTTTATTTCAATAAAAACAATTAAGCATATACATTTTGTTTGTTCAGCGTTAATGATTCCCTGTTGACAGAACTGCTTGGAGAGTAGTTCTTGAGTTTCAAAGCATGATTATTAAACAGAAATGACTGTCAGTCTAGTAATTTGGGCAACTGCCAAGCCAACCAAAGGTAAAGACGAGAAGGGAAAAGAGGGGGTAAAGGGACTTACTCTCTTTGGCATTTTTTTCTTCCATAGGCAAAATGAGCTTTGAGGTCATAATGCTCATTCTCCATCACTAGCACAACTGCCAAAATGAAATCCTTGCCACAATATTAGTGCGTGACAGGACTGATGTTATCATTAAGGTTGGGAAACCACTTCTGAAATGTCTTTAGGGTACTTACTGAGATGAAAGGTTAATTTGGGAGGGTAGTAACAAGTTAGAATGAAATCCATTAGCTGTCCTTTATGTAAAATAAAAACCAAATCTGGAGCTCAATTTCCCCAGTGCCCAGGTCACTCCTGCGTGTGACATATTGCTGACCCAACGGGCTGAATCTCCTCCCTGTATACCCAGCTCCCACTATCCTACCAGACAGGCGGAAATCGAGGTCATGTTTTCATTGTAACGATGGAAACATGATTCAGTTATCTTGAACTAAAAAAAAAAAAGGTAAAATGTCAATTTGCAATAATAATACTAGCTCATATTTATATTAACACTTTAATATTTGCAGCGTATGTCACATGTTACCTCATTTAATCCTTATGACAACCCTGGGAGCTACGTGCTCTTATTAGAACCAAGACTCAGCTAACTGATTTTTTCTCTGTATCCTAGTTTAATGAGGAAAAGAAAAATACATGTATAGAAAACAGATTTGGGGGGATTTATGACAGAGATTGATTTCTAAGGAATATCTTGGGAGGGGGGTCGGTAGAAAATCAGTTTAAAAGTCTCTATTGAACAAAGTGATTGTT
This sequence comes from Pseudocheirus occidentalis, assembly GCA_028646575.1. NCBI lineage: Eukaryota > Metazoa > Chordata > Mammalia > Diprotodontia > Pseudocheiridae > Pseudocheirus > Pseudocheirus occidentalis. The sequence goes on along the minus strand of CM053600.1, from coordinate 21,514,848 downwards.
AACTGAATGGTGTGATGGTCCTAAATGCAGCAAGATCTCGAATCAAAGAAAGAATGAATTATGGCATTCAGCCAATCAGCATATGTTTATTAGGTGCCTACTATGTGCCTGGAACACTGGTAAATATAACGGTAAGACTGGCCTGTCCAGTGTACTTAGTAAAATGGATAAGTAGACATAACATTTTCAGAAAAGTTTTCAACAAGCTTTGAAACAAGTTTTCTCAAGAACCTCATATAAACCAAAAGGTTAAATTCATTCCCTAAGCATTCTGTTAATCAAAGATTAACTGTGTTTTAAAATACGGGGATGCAACTTCTTCTTATTTTAAATTTAATTTTATAATTTTTTTCAATTAAGAAGCATCCATTTTTTCTTCCTCACAGTTCCCTTCTTCATCTCCCACCCCTTATACATACACAACACAAACGAGCAAAAAGTACTATCTTCACAACAAATAGTCAGTGTAGCAAATCCCCACCTGTCCAAAAATGTACGTCTCATCCTGCTTCTTGAGTCCGACAGCTCTATCAGGAGGTAGGTATCATGCTTAATCTTGGGTCTTCTGGAATTGTGGTTTGTCACTGAATTCATTAGAATTCTCAAGTCTTTTGAAAATATTTTGCTTTAAATTGTTGTCAAATAAATTATTCTCCAGGTTCTGCTCATTTTACTTTGCATTAATTCATAAAGATCTTCCCAATTTTCTCTAAAACTGACCTTTTCACATTTTATTGTATAATAATATTCCATTACTTTCACATAATTTATTTAGTTATTCTCCAATAGTTCCTCCTTAGTTTTCAGGATGTTTGTTACTACAAAAGTACTATAAATATTTTATACATATGGGACCTTTTCCTCTTTCTTTGATGTTTTTGAAACCACTGTGCCTAGCTGTGGTATAACTGGGTCATGAGATATACACAGTTTAGTGACATTTTGATAAAAGTTTCAAATTGCTTTTCAGAATAGATTAGCCAATTCATAGCTTCACCAACAACAGTGCACTATAGCGCCTGTTTTTCAGTTGCTCCAGTAATATTTGTGACTTGTCCTTATTAAGGAGTTGGTCTTAGGAAAAAATAAGAAAAAGGGAAAAATTGTAAACAAAAATATTATGAACTAGAAATATGAACCTGTAATTTTATGAACAGAAAAAGCTGTGCCTATTTAAGACAATTTCAGTTTACCCCACGTCATAGAACCACAGAGATGAAAAAGGAACTTGGAAAGACATCAACTAGTCCAACCTTCTCATTTTACAGGGGAGGAAACCAGGGCGTAGAGACAGGAAAAGACTTGCCAGATATTACAGTTAATAAGTGCCAGAGGCAGGACTCAAACCCAAGTCTCCTGATGTGAAGTGCAATGCTTGTTTTTTTGTGTTTTTTTTTTTATACCAAGAGGCAGCTAGGTGGTACAGTTAAAAGAACACTGTACCTGGAGTCAGGAAAACTTGAGTTCAAATCCAGCCTCAGACCCTTACTAGCTGTGTGACTAAGCAAGTCACTTTAGTTTTGTCTGCCTTGGTTTTCCCAGCTGTAAAATGGGGATAATAATGGCATCCACCTCAAAAGGTGGTTGTGAGGATCAAATGAGCTAATATTTGGGAAAAGTGCTTAATAGTACCTGGCACATAGCAGGTATTTTGTACATGTTTATTCTCTTTCTGTCTTCCTCTCATACTATGCTGTAACACAAAGCAACAGAGAAATACTAAATTAACTATGGGGAAGAGAGGGGACCCTTGTTTTATTCTGGTTTTTGTTTTGCTTTTTTTTCAGCCATTCAATTCACATCAATAAACTTAAAAAAAAATTAATTACTGTGTCCAGAGCACTGGATTAAGCTCTGAATAAGACATCTTTCCAGCCTTGATGGAGCTTCTTAGTACATGTACACAAATAGGTAACTATGCTGTTTGATAATGGGATAAGTACCTTGGAAGGTACAAAAGAAAGTATTAATGTGACTTTCAAGGGTTGAAGTCGTTATGGACAAAGTTGATCAGGAAAGACTCTATAAAGGAGGAAACATTTCAGTTGGGCTGAAAGGAGTGAGAAATCATCAGGAAAGATGAGAGGGAAAGCCATTCTAGGCATGGGAAGGATCAAACAAGGGCTCAGAAGTACAAAGGGGCAGAGAATGTGGAGAACAGTGCAGATTTGATAGGAACGCATAGTATACAAGGAAAAAATATATAAGGCTGGTAAGGTGGGGGTGGTATAGGCTTTGAATGGCAGAATATGAAGCTAATTAAATAGACAGTGGTGACTGTTGAAGGTTTTTTTTCCCCCAGCACATGACAAGCCTTGATCATAAGGAAGGATGGACTGGAAAGGGAAAAAACAGAGGTGGGGAGACTTGTTTGGAGGTTATATTTATGTAGACTTATTCATGTGAGCCTGAACTAGGATAGTGGCAGATGGAAGAGAGAGCACAAATAGATACTAAAGATATTGTGCAAGAGAAATTGGCACAAATGGATATGAGAAGTGAGGGAGAAGAAAGAATCTAAGACAATCCCAGTTCAGTTAACTGTGTGACCTTAGGCAAGTCACTTAACTTGCCTAGGCTTCTGGTTCCTCTTCTGTAAAATGAGAGGGTTGACCAGATGGCCTCTAAGGACCCCTCAAGCTCTAGATCTATGATTATATTCTGCTGTGAGTGTTTGTTTGTTGGGCAATTAATTGGATTATTATTGAGTCCATATGATTTAATCCCAGTATTATGGTGCTTGGAACTATCTGATACCATCTAAATCTCAACCTGTATTTGAACAGGAATCTCCTCTAAAACATTCCCAACAAGTGGTCATTCAGTCAAAGACCTCCATTAATAGGAAAATCACTTGGGCTTGAGGCGCCCATCCTACATTTGAATGACACTAATTATTTAAGCAGCTTTTCCTTCCAGGGAGCTTGAATCTACCTGTCAACTTTTTTTATTTGCTCCTGCTCTTTGGACCAAGTCTAGTCCTTCTTCCATCTCCCTTTAACTACCTGAAGATTGCTATCATATCCTTTTGTGGATCATTTCTCAATCATGTCTCACTCGATTCATGACTCCATTTGGAGTTTTCTTGGCAGATTTATTTCTCCAGCTCACTTTACAGATGGGGAAACTGAGGCAAACAGGGTTGAGTGATTTGTCCAGGGTTACATAGCTAATAAGTGTCTGAGGCCAGATTGTATCACAGTCTACCTAAGTCAAATACAGATCGATCCTCTTATGGCATAGTTTTGAGAGTTTATACTAGGGGTGGGGAGCCTGCAACCCCAAGGTCACATGTAGCCTTCTAGGTGCTTGGGTGTGGCCTTCTAACTGAGCCCAAGTTCTGCAGAACAAATCCTGTTATTAAGGGGATTTTTTTGGTGAAGTTTGGATTCAGTCAAAGGGCTGCACTTGAAGACCTAGAGAGCCACATATGGTCTCGAGACCACAGGTCTTATACCATTCTGTATATACACACTCCTCTTTTTCAACAACCATGCTAAGATGTGGCTACCAGACATGAACTTCAGATATGTTCCAGATGTGGCTCTAGAGCACAGTGGGATAGTACTCATTCTCTCAATGAAACCCAAGATTACATTAAGTTACTTTTGGTGCCATATCATGCTGTTCATTCATAATGAACATAAGTCCCAGGTGCCATTTGGTTTTGCTTTTTCACAAGAATGCCACTCTTCCCCCATCCAATATACATGATATTGTTGTTGTTGTTTTGTTTTGAATGCTGGGTCATCTCCAGTCATTCTGATGAATATCTGGTCACTGGACCCTGATGGCTCTAAAGGAGAAAGTGAGGCTGGTGACCTTGCACAGCCCTCCCTCCCTCAAATCAAAGTCAACTGCAAGTCATGTCCGCATCTCCCTGATGCCCTGGTCCTCTTCGAAAACAAAGGACCTATGCATGTTTTTTTTTTAACCCAAAGGTAAAACTTTGTCTTTTTCTCTATTAGTTTGCCCCTTGTCACAGTCTTTCTATCATTCTAGCCTGCCAAGGTCTTTTTGGACCCTAATTCTATTATTTAACGTGTTAACTTTCCCTCACGGTTTCATGTCATAGATAAATTTAATAAGCATCTTCTCTATTCTTTCATTCACGACACTGATAAAAATCCTGAACAGAAAAATACTAAGGATAAATTTCTGGAGCATTCTACTAAGAGACTTCTTTCCAAGTTGATAGTTGGTCCATTAATCACTCCCTTTTATGTCTGGTCATTAACCCAGTTCCAAATTCATCTAATTGTACATAAATGCAACCCACATCTCTTCATCTCACCCACAAGAATGTTATCAGAGAGTTTGTCAAATGTCTTGCTGAAATCCATTTTTACTCTGTAACA
>CM053600.1:21493500-21509990 GCA_028646575.1 Pseudocheirus occidentalis | reverse complement strand
CCTCTGATAAATAGTCAGGGAGGAGAAGCAGTTTTCAAAAGCAAATGGTGAAGTTATGAAGCCCTAACGTAGAATTCTCCCCCAACCCCTCCTGACCCTTTTCTTCCATTGGCTGGAAGTCAGGTGCACAATCTAAGCTGGGCAATCTACCTCATGTACTGGAACAAGGAAACAGTGACCACCCAGCGTACATTTGAGAAAGCACGTGTGTCCTTATTTGGCATAACTTACGCTGAGGTGTCACTGAGGAGAGGGTGACTCCCCGCCGCTCTGAGTTCTGAGTCCTTGTAAATCGTGTGATTTCTGGGGAAGGGGAACTTGGACCTCTTTCCCATGAAAAGCCTTACTAGATTTTAGAGTATGGTCTGAGAAGTTTTCACTCCTCTCACTCACTAAGAAACTTACTCTAAAAATGCAGAGTTGTACTTTCTCTAAAACTCAGAGATTTAGAGAATGGGTGGGAGAACCAAAAGGTTGACTAATTTGCTCTAGGCCACACAGCAAAAACATGTCAGAGTCTGGGCTTGAACAGACATCTGTCCGAATCTGAGGCCAGCTCTCTGGCTGCTTCTCCAAGCGGTCTCTCATTATTCAATCACAAAATCAATTCATGCTTTTTAGACGGTTCTTGTATATAAGACAGTTGTGGTATAGTGCTGTAGTCCATGGATTTTTCTCATTTAACTACTTCATGGATCTGTGATTTCATCAGCTCTGTATTCTCTCTTTATAGGAAGGCAATCTTCATAAATTGTCATGGCCAATAGATCCATCATCTGGTGGTCAATTTTCTGGGGAAGGGCCTCTCATCATGTAACTGGTTATCTCACATGGGAAACATGCAGCCTATTAGCTGGTCCATATTCAAACTCTCCATATTAACAGGACCTCTCAGAGGTTCAGGATACCCCACAAAAGGGCATCAGAGGAGGGCTTCAGAATGAATACAGTTAGGGGTACACACAGAGAACCATTAAGGTCTTCATAAATAGTTGAAAACAGGATCATCAAATCAACCAGAATTGCTACAAGAATGTCTTTTGATAGACTTTTATTTTTATAGTGTGCATACATGTATGCAGACATAGCTGAAGAACTTACATTTAATATCTATTTGGCTTGCAAAATTAATCTTTTGCAATGTCATTTTCAAACATTTCATGACTAAAAAGAACCCTAGTGTTTTAATTTTTTTTTCTCATGTGAACACCTGGGGGCCTATTGAAATTAATTGAGCAGCCTCTATAGTTTGTTATGCTAAAACCAAAATATATAAAATATTCATCAGACTAACATGTTTCTGTTATGGTGTTGTATTTCTTTATTACTACTGTGTTCAATAGGGTGCTGCCTGGTTAAAAGAATTCATGTGGAAAATGTGTGTATTAGCAGCCCATCAGAGACCCAAAAGAGCAAAATTTATATTCCAGAGAACAACCGAATACTTTCTGTAACTTCTAAACCAAAGAAACACAAGTAGGAAAATGTGCTAGTTTACAATGTCTCCAGGCAAGCTGTTCCTGACAGCTGTACTAATGGTGTCACCAAGATTGATCCTTGACCAACCCAAAATCCATAATCCAGGAAATCACCTCTAACCCTTCCCCACTCACCAAATACCACTTTAGAAATACAGGAAGCAAGGGGGGAGGGGGGAGGTTTTCTCTCTATATCTGTGTTTTCCGTCCACTGTGCTTGACCCTACATATCACAGTGACTGGGATAAGAAAGATAATGACGGACTGATGGAAGAAGAAGCCCTGAAAACACTATGTTTAAATTAGTACTATCCAGAATCCTTCAGCTATTAGAAACCCCACTGGACCTTTGGATTCTTTATGTTTTGTTATGGTAGGGCCTTGGCTTGTTTCTTTACAAACTCTAAGAAGCCAGTCAGATTTCCTTATCCTATTTATTTATTTATCATCTGTGTGCATATGCCTTGTTTCCATGTTGTCTAATATTGATTGTGATGACAAGAAATGTCTTTTCAATGATACTTGTGAATGTGCCCAAGGGCTAATGAATGATAGGCATATTCAATAAAAAGCTAACAAACAGAGAATGAATGAGGACACAGTCGGTCTTATTTGAAGGGAGTACAAATGAATTGGGTCATGGATTTTCCCATGATAATCACTAATTTGTTGAACACTTGTCAAGCTCAGAGCAAGGTTTCTGCAGTTGGAGCAAGGGCAGGGGGAGGCAGAGTCTTTGTCATGAATGAGAAATCTTCCACACTCTCTACACATGCAGAACCATAGGATTTAAAGCTGGAAAGGAACACTTAATCCCATTCTTCCATTCTGCAAATAAGAGAAGGGAAGGCCAGGAATATTAAGTCACAGAAATAATAAAGAAGAGCCCAGGTCCTCTGACTCCAAATTTAGAGTGCTTTCCATTATTCCATATTGCCTTCCCGGCAACTGGAAGGTCTAATCTATACAAAGCACTATTTTTTTTTCTTTCTCCTTTATAAAAAAGTTTTATTGATGTCTTGTGTTTTTAACGTCAGTTTTATTTTCTGATATGTTGTTGTTCAGTCATGACCAGCTCTTTGAGATCCCATCTGGGGTTTGCTTGGCGAAGACACTGGAGTGGTTCACCATTTCCTTCTCCAACTCATTTTACAGATGAGGAAATCGGGGCCGATAGGGTTAAGTGACTTGCCCAGAGTCCCGCAAGTATTAAATGTCTCAGCCCAAGTTTAAACGAAGGGAGATGATTCCTCCCGACTCCAGACCGCGCAACTCTATCTACTGCACCACCTAGTAAGAACACTAGCTACAAAAAGAATGGGGGATACTCTTCTACAAAACGTACTCGGTGTCATCACTGGAAAGGGTAGACACAAAAGTGGAAAACAATGGTGGTGTGGCACACATGCTGCGAGATTCTGAACAAGTCATTCAATGTTCCTCAGTTTGCTCATCTATAAAATGGGGTAATAATAGCACTTGGCAGGGTTGTTGTAAAAATTCAAAAAAGATAATATTTGCAGAGCCTTTTGCAAACCTGAAATATGCTACTAAATGACATTATTACTATCTGCCAATTATTTTCTGCATAATCATAATAAAAATTTCTTAAGCGTCTATTACGTGCAAAGGACTGAGTCTAAATGCTAAGGATTTAAAGACACAATGAAAATTAGTCCCTGGAAGTGGAAAAGAGGGGGAGGCAAATTTGGGTTGAATTGAAAGAAAACCTTCCCCAAAATTTGATCCATCCAAACGCAGATCAACTTGCCTTCAGAGGTAGTGGCTTCTTCTTTGGCGTGTTCTTACACCACGGCTGGCCAGCTTCTTGATATTTCTGGATGGTATGGGGGAGGTTCCTTTCAGGTAGACATTTAATTAGCCGGCCACTGAAGTGTCTTCTGATTCTTTGTCTCCCCTCCTCCTTCACCCCCCCCCCCTTTGTCTGACAGTCTTGGGAACTTTACAAGGAAGTTAGCAAGTAAATGTGGGACTGGGAGGTAGGAGAGAGAGTTGAGGGGTTATGGAAGTGAGAGGAGAAAGACAGGTAAAAACAAATAAAATAGACTTATCAAACAGAAAAATAGGAACAAAAAGCAGAAAAATAAATAGAAGGGGAAAAATATTGAACCTAAGAAAAAAAAACAAAATAGAATAAATTGCATATAGATCATATATCCAAAGAGTAGCGTGGTAATAATGAATGTATATAGATCCAGAGGGAATTCTCTTTCTTATAAACTCCCCCTAATAATCCTGAGAGTGCAAAAGATAATAAAGGCTTAATGCAGAGGGGAAAGTGTAGAACTAGAAATACAAATTACCAATCCATTACAACTGGTGTAAATGGGGGGAGGGGGTGTATGTGTAGGCACACATGTGAGCTTAACTAGGGACAAGCAGGCTCCTAAGGCAGTGGCTGCCAGCCTCTGCCCCTCCCCTCTGGCCTTTCTAGTGCTTCTCCAGAGTTTCAGGGTAACATGTACAGCCTGGCTAGTCCTGGAAGAAGAAGAGGGGACCACTAAATGCAAAGGCCTAAGAAAGAAGATACAGCGTCTTGGATTTTTAGCCAGTTTCAAAAGAACTCAGTGGTAGGTGCTCACCTTTTGGAGGGCACACTGTCTAAGTCCTGATGGAAGAAAGATGGGAATGCAATTCTGTTACCTTTAACCAGGCTGGGAGTGTACCTGGGGTCCATTGTTTAAGAAGGTAAGTTAAGCATCTTCAAAATCATCTAAAGGGGGGCAGCTAGGTGGCAATCTGACATGAAAGATGATTGGGCATAGCAAATTTTCCTGTTGTTTCTAAAATCACATTGCTTCATTTGATTTACACAACCTTTTGAAGTAGGAGGACCTGAGTTCAAATTTGATCTCAGACACATAACACTTAACCCTAATTGCCCTGCCTTCTCCCCTCCCACCCCCCAAAAAAGACAAAATCATCTAAAGTGCTCTTCTGGGTGTCCTCAGATAACAAAGGAACTGGAACTGCATTGACTAGCATGTTTGCCCAGGCTAAGAGCTGACCAATCTTTACAAAAACTTTTAATACTTCCCTGAGGAAGATTAAGCAGCTTGTAGTGTCAGTAGAGCCAAAAGGAGGAGGTTGCCACCTCCATGCCATCCTCCAAAGGATCCAGTCTGTTGGTGTGTCTTGTTGTGCCTTTTTTCACAATATCTTTTCTATCTATTCCCTTCTCTCCACTCATACACCACCATACCACCTCACACCTATTACGATAACCTTCCACGCATCAGGTCTCTTCTTCCCCAGCCCACTCTCCATTCTGCTGCTTTTCCTAAAACACAGGTCTGGCCCCCTGACACCCTCTCCCCACACAAAGAAGACCTCTTACATGTAGGACCAAACGTAAGTGCTCTGTTTGGCCTTTCCTGGGCTGCTGCTGCTGCTGCTTCTTCTTCTCCTTCTCCTTCTCCTCCTTCTCTTTCTCCTTCTCTTTCTCTTTCTCTTTCTTTCTCTTTCTCTTTCTCCTTCTCCTCCTTCTCCTTCTTCTCCTTCTCCTTCATCTCCTTTTCCTTCTCCTTCTCTTTCTCTTTCTCCTTCTCTTCTCCTTTTTTCTTCTTCTTCTTCTCCTCCTCCTCCTTCTCCTCCTTCTCTTCTCCTTCTTCTCCTTTTCCTTCTTCTTATCCTTCTCTTTCTCTTTCTCCTTCTCCTTCTTTTCTCCTCCTTCTCCTCCTTCTCTTCTCCTTCTTCTCCTTCTTCTCCTTCTTCTCCTTCTCCTTCTCCTTCTTCTTCTTTGAACTTGACCCTCCATTTTCCCACGATTTGCTTTTCTATTGTTTGTCGAACCACCCCCTTAGACCTGAGCTATTCTGCCTCCTGCCTTCTGATTTCCTTGGCCATGTTTAAGATTCAGCTCAAATCTCATTTTCAACCATTTTCCTGGTTTCTCCCACTCCCTATGAGATTGCCTCTCATTTACACTGTCTATATCTTGAATATACATAGTCATTTGCACGATGTCTCTCCCCCATTGGAATATGAGCTCCTTGAAGTCAGGGACTGTGGTTTTTTCCCTTTCTTTGTAGCCTCAGAGCTTAGCACAATGCTTGGCACACTGTGAGTGCTTAATGAAGATTTGTATCACAGACTCTCAGAGTCTAAAGGACCTCAGAAGTTGTCTGATCCAACCCACAGATGAATAGGACATCCTCAATAAGAGGACTGGGGAACGTACTCTGTAAGTGTCTGTCTTATTATTGTCTATGTTTTTTACTTTTTAATATAATTCCAAATTGTTTCCCAATATGGTCAGCTCAGTTTCTAATTCTGCCAATAGTGGGCTAACATGTTTGTCTTTCCGTACAGTTTCTAAAATTTACCATGTTCCTTTTTCGTCATCCTTGCCAATCCGATTTATGCGAAGTGAAATCTCAGAAATGTTCTAATTTGCATTTCTCTTATTATTTTTGACTTGTATTTCTCTGATTATCAAACCTCCTGCTTCTTGAGGCAACCCATTCCACTTTTGGGTAGTTCTGATTGCTGTGAGGTTTTTGGATTTTTTTTTCCTAACTATCATCCAGCTAAAATATGCTCACTTCAATTTTCATCTGTTGCCCTCAGTTCTATCCTTCACAGTCAGTTAGAATAAATCAGCTCCCACCTCATGTTGACAACTCTTCAAATCCTTGAAGTCGGCTATCACACTCTCTCCTAATGCTGCCCACATGACCCCCATGCATACATATATGCTATCCCCAAAAAATCTCTTTTGATCAGCTCACAGCATGAGAAAGTAGGTAATTCAGGTATTATCTCTGTTTTGTGAAAGGACTTTGTCCAATGTGGCTGAGCTGGCATGGATTCAAGCCCACATCTTCTGCATCCAAATGAAAATATTCTGTAAGGGCAGAAATACAAAAAAAAAATGCAAAATACAGTACCTGCCCTTCAAGAGTTTACAAGAGCAGGGAATAGATCACTGGCCCTGGAGTCAGGAGGACCTGAGTTCAAATCAGACCTCAGACACTTAACACTTACTAGCCCTGTGACCTTGGACAAGTCACTTAACCCCAATTGTCCTGCCCTCCCCCCTCTAAAAAGAAAAAAAAGTTTACAAGTCAAAGGGGAAGATAAATATCCATGAAACAATTAAAGCAAAGTAGTATATGAATATAGACTTAATGATAACAGGTAACATTTATATAGTTTTAGGTTTGCAAACTATGTATTTTAGGTCATCTGTTCCTAAAAGCTACTCTATGAGGGAGGTGCTATTACTATGCACATTTTGCAGATGGGAGGAATAAGATGGGAAAAGGTTAATTACTTGTCCTGCTCACACAGCTAGTAAATATCTAAGGCAAAATTTTAACTCAGGTCTTCTGCACTCCAAGTCTAATACTTTATCTATGATACGAAGCTGACTGAATAATACTACGTGGCTCATAATAATATATGGCTGTTCTGCTATGGAAGTTCAACAAAGGATAGTTCACTGTAGGCTAGAATAATCAAAGGGAAGGACCTTGAAGGGTTTTGGATAGGTGGAGAGAATGAAAAAGAGCATTCCTGATGTGATAGAATCATAGGATCATAGATGGAAAGCTGGAAAAGACTTGAGGTCATTTAGTCTACCTTTTTCATTTTACAGATGAAAAATGGACTAGAGAGTTTGAGTGGCTGTTACAGAGTCAAAATGAGCATGGTCCTTATGGGAAAACAGAGTGAGGAAACAGTGGGAAATAAGATTGGCTAAAACCAGTAAGATCTTGAATTCTAGATAGAAGAGTTTGGGCTTTATCCTAGGTCAGCGGTTCTCAACATGTGGATTATGTTCAATTTAAATACATCCTGCATATCAGATATTTACATTACGATTCATAACAGTAACAAAATTACAGTTATGAAGTAGCAACAAAAATAATTTTATGGTTGGGAGGGTCACCACAACATGAGGAATTGTATTGAAGGGTCGCAGCATTAGGAAGGCTGAGAACTACTGTCTTAGGTAGAGAGGAGTTAATCCTGCAGACAGGGATTACATAACAATTATGAAGACCTGGTCTTACAATACAAAAACTACTCTCTGAATTTAAATCTTTGGAATTGTATTAGCTGTTTCAGGTTTTTCTAAGTGTAACTACAACAATTCATGTTTTCCAGCACCTCGTAGACCGTCTGTTCCATTTAACCATGATGCCTGCTGAATCTGGTCAACTTGATGTAGTGAAATTCATGAATCAAGAATCAGATGGAAGCAATGTGGTAGAGGGGAGCAAATTCACTGAAGCTGGAAGTGGAAGGTCTGGGTTTGAATCCTGGCTCTGATATAATCTGTGTTACTTTATGTAAGGCACTCTGAACCTCAGTATCCTCTGTAAAATGAAGGCTTGGTTTAAGCTAAGCGATCTCTAAGGTCCCTTCTGGCCCTAAGTCCTATGATCTCCTATGGCTTTTTATGACTAATATTTACATATCTGGACTACTTCAGAATACAGAGAGTAATTTTCTTTTTTTTTCAGAGAGTAATTTTTAAAGTTACCTAACTTCATCTACGAGTAGCATAAGCAGTGGGAAAATCTCAGTTGTTATTTTAAGTGTGAACTGAGCACATGCTCAACCTCATTGTCCCACTTATATCTGTAAATCCAATTCAATTCAACAGACTTCTATCAAGTACTTTTCATGTTCCAGAGACTATGGTAGGTGCTGAGTCGGTCATTTATGAAACACCTGCTGTGTGCCAAGCACAAAGCACCGAGATGAAAATACAAAGAAAGATAAAGAAGACAGCCCCGGACCTCAAAGAGCTCACAGTCTAATGGGGAAGACAATAGTCAAACAAATGTGATACAGACAAGCCCAAGATAGGGTAAATAGAAAGAAATTTAAAGGAAGGCATTAGCATTACTGGGATTAGGAGAAGTTTCCTGTAGAAGGGGGGATTTTAGCTGCCACTTAAAGGAAGGCAGGGAAATCAGGAGGCAGTGATGCTGGGAACAAGGACAAAAAACTTAAAATGGTCTTTGTCCTCAAAGACCTACAGAATGAGAAAACACGAGTTCTACTTTCCATGCAAGGCGATTGTAAGGCTGAAGAAAAAAAAAAGATTATGTATAACAGCATTCTTAAAACTATATAAGGTGCAATAAAAATATTATCAACTGCAGCACTTTTTTTTCCCAAGAAGTGCATGTCAGTATGTCTCCAAGCCAGAGGCTGATTGGGCCTGGCACACATACTTGGCAAACTTGTCCAGAGTCATACGTTTGCCAGTGAATTGTATGTTCCAACCTTGAGGCACAAAGCAAGCATAGTAAGGAAGAATTTCTCTTGCAACAAATTGAGATGGACCCTTTTTTCCTTGACCTTGTTGCAAAGTGTCTCCTGGGCCCCACTCCATTAGTAATTCCTATCACCAGGAAGCAGGCATAAAGTAATAGTCATTTCAGGTCTGTCAGGGCAATGATGCACGGCATGTCAGTGTTACATTTGATGCAGCGTTGCAGAGTTAACCATTATAAAATAATAATCTTCCCCCACCCCATTCCTGGTTATTTGAAATAAATCCCTAAGGCAACAAAATAAATTATTGCAAAAATTTTAAAGCTGCTCATTTTAATTTTTTTAATTTTGTTCAATAGATGTTTTTAAATTGCTTTTGCCATTTGATTTTTAATAAGCTTTTTATTACTGTGCTAGAGTAAATGCTTTTGGAACCAGGCTGGTTTGGGTCTCTAGAAGAGCAATCTAATTCTTCAGAAAAGGCTATTTAAAAAATAGTTATGAGAGAAAGGAACCAACAGGAACAATGCATAGTAAGTTCACTGCTTTCTCTCACTGGATCAGAGTTCTTCCAGCAAAGAGATTAAATATTGATCAGTATGGGTGCAGGGACAGATTCTTCTAGCTGGCTGCTCTCCACCATGCCTTCCTTACCTCCTTTTCTTACGTACGCCCCTTTTCTGATGTTTCTTTCACATCTGCCTATATGTTCAAGTCTCAGAATTTAATAGTTTGTTGCATGAATGACTTTTTAAAGGACCTGGCTGGGCTTTTGTCATCATTATTGCTGGGAAAATACTGTGGCTGTCCTGCACAGAAAATGTATTGTACACATCCAAATGTTTATTTCAAGATGAGCGTTCCTACCTGTTAGCAAATACACTCACACATACACAATTGATATCACTTTCTTAATCTCTTTGACACATCTGGGATGATTTTTTTTAATGGTGTTATTTATAGCATACTAGGTTTTGTGAATTTAATAAAAAAAATATTTATCAATACCAAATGAAGAAACAAAATCACTTAGCTAAAATGTATTTGGAATCTAGTGGACTTTTACCTAATCCCTCTTCTCTATTTTTTTCTCCTTTTTGGAGAGGGGAAAGTAGGGCAATTGGAGTTAAGTGACTTGCCCAAGGTCACAGGCTAGTTAAGTGTTAAGTGTTTGAGGCCAGATTTGAACTCAGGTCCTTCTGACTCCAGGGCAGGTACTCTATTCACTGTGCCACCTAGCAGCCCCCATCCCTCTTCTCTAAACATTCAAAGAGAACGTTTCAGTTTTTTGTTTTGTTTTGTTGTGTTTTTATTGGGATTTTGTTGTGGTGGTTGGTTTTTTACTAGGAAGATTTGTGTGCTCTTGTGAAATTCCTGCCATCTAACCAATTTTTTCTCCCCAGGACCTTTTAAATACACAAAATACTCTTTGGGAGCTCATCTCAAGCATCCTAAACTTTTCTTTCTTCCTTTTCACTGAAGCTCAAACCCCAATCCACACTCATACTAAAAATATACACTGTGTTCACTTTTAAGCCGGTGATGTTTTCGGCATTGTCTGATGGATTCAGCAGCTTTCTTGGCTCCTGGTATGAATTTCTACAGTGACTTTCTGGCATAATTTTTGAAAGATATTATAAGCTTGCTTCACTCCTAATCATAAGTACCAAGGGGGAAAAGGCAGTTAGCTTTTTACTATCAAGAGACTTTCCAAACACACTCCATCTACAGCAATTGGCTGGGGCAGGGCTTGTGGGATGGGGAGGAGAGCAAATCACTTGCAAACAGATTTCTCTTTTTTTTAATCTGATAGAAACGTTTACTCTTTCATTAAAATGTACCTCTTATTTTGATGGACCTTGTTTTTTGCCTTACCATAAAGCTTCTCTTTGCAATGTGTATACCTTGGATCCATGCTGGGGATAAAACTGCCTGCTTGGCTGGCCTGTGATTGGGTCATACAAGGAAAGATGTTTGCCATCTGTGAGCTTGGATAACTCTTTTTGCACTGAGAAGTGGCCAGCTACGCATCAATACCATTTTCTGCTTCAGTTAAGTGAATTTGATTTTGATCTTGCATGTGGGTCTATAACCTACAGGCAAATGGAGACCACATGGTAATTATCTCTCCATCAAGACTGAATCCAAGATAGCTATGCTTAGGAGAAAGCAAAACCAAGAAAATGTCTGTGGTGTTTGAATGTATTTACTGCTTAAACATAGTGATTTCAATCACAAAAAAAGTTAAGCAGACCACAAAGCAGAAAAAGGAAATAAATGTTACCAGAGAAATCCAAACATGGACTGTGATGCTAGGACACCAAATGATTATTCCTATCTAAGTTATTTGATCCCAGGGTTTATGTAAAGAAAAACAATGCTGAAAAGTTTCAGGACGCTGATCAATACAGTGTCTGATCATGATTCCAGAAGACTGACGGTGCAGGGGAAGGGGACTTCATGCCTCTCGGCAGAGAGATGGCAGACCCCAGAAGCAGAATGGGGAATATGTTTTCAAACATGGCTCATGTGTTTATCTGATTATTTTAACCTTACTTCTTTGGTATGATAAATCCTAAAAAAGGTGAGGGGGAGGCAGAGAGAGTAGAGTGTCATTGGTACATTTTTAAAAAGAAACTACACACTATGGAAGTTGCATTGGAAGGACTTTTACAACACTTCTCCTTGCTTATTTCAGTTGAACTGATATAAACAGGAGGATTTTAAATCATTTTTGATAAATCATTCTTGTCATGCAAAATGGTAAATTAACATTTGCCATTTGGAAAAGGAAAAAGCTATTGATCATAAATCCGGAGTAGGAAAGAACCTTAGAGGCCATCTAGCCCAACCCCCTCATTTTCCAGATGAAGAAACCTCAAACCAAGAAGATTAAGCTGCCTCTATTCATTAAGCAGCACATTCTCTGTACTACACGCTAAGGAGTAAAAAAAAAAAAAGAATAAGACAAGGTCCCTGTCCTCAAAGAGTTTGCCATCTATTGCATTAATAAATAAAGAAAAAAAAAATATATATATATATATACGTGCATGTGTGCATATGTATATATACACATCATAAGCAAGAATGTGGCAAGTGTATTGGAGTTTGGGTCCAAAGGTGGGAGAGACCGTTTTATTTTGTGGGGATCAAAAAGTTTTTGTGAAGGAAGCATGAATTGATTTTGGAAGGACAAAGAAGATTTCAACACATCTGATGAGGTAGGAAACCACCCAGAAAACAGTGTTGTGATCAAAGGCACAGAGATAAGAAAGCCTGGGACGCATTCAGGGAAAAGCAAATAGTCCAGTTTGACTAGGGTATATAGTAGGTCAGTCCATCAGCCAAACAATAAGTGTTTATTAAGACACTGTGCTAAATGCCAAAGAGAATAACGTAAGATAAGATTGGAAAGGTTGATCGAAGCAAGTTGGTGGAGGGTCTTGAATGTCTTATTGGGGAATTTAGACTTTGTTCAATAGTTAATAAGGGGTCATATAGCCAGGAAGTATATGAAACAAGATTGTATCCAATCCTCTCCCGCCTTTTTTTAACAGATGAGGAACTTGAGGCCCACAGTAATTTGGTCATATTGCTAGGGGACAAGCTCAAGTCTTCCTGATTCTGAGGCCTTAATAACTGAGGCATTGAGTGACTTGGCAAAAGTCTCACAGGAAGTTAAATGGTAGCCCCAAGAACTCAAATTTGGGTCATTTGACTCTGAAATAACTTTATTTTCACTGTACCACCAGTTTTCTCCTCTGTAAAAGAAAGGGGTTGGATTTCACTTTATTACCAAGATGAAGGGTGGAAAGAAGAATAGGGCAGAGAACGAGGCATATGGTGACAGATGTGGGAAGTATGTCCCTTTATTTTGCTTAATTGTCCTTTGTTACAAGGGAGCACCCTTTGGAGGTGGGGGAGGCTGTCTAAAAGAAGCATAAGTAAAACATTCTAAAAAGAAATAAATTATAAAGGGGGGATATATTTAATCTATGATCCCTTTTATTCTCCCAAACGAAGTTTTCTGTAATCTTTGGGTTTCAATTATCTACTCTCTGCCTGGCCCTCAATGTTGTGCATAATCAAAGGTTAACTCTGCAACAGTTTATCGAAAGGTCATTAAACAGTATGGAAACTCTCTTATTTTTTTATTCTGTCTAGAAGAAGAAGCTCAGGAGAGAACATCACACTTGCTTGACACCACCTCAGGTCTGTCATTGCTTTCTCTGTTACAAACGCCTACATGTGATCCAATATCATCCCAGGAAAAGCCTGGTTAGAGACAGCTATGTTTTTGTTCCAGTCAGTTCCAACCTGGTCCTCTCTCTAAACAAAGAGAAGAAAGACCATCCAATAAATTAATTCTTTGGTCTCCAGCAATTATACCAGCTAGAACTGGTGAATTATTTAAAACCAAAAATTGATTAATTATTCACTGAGAGTTCACAAGAAGCCTTTCTAGTCATATAACGATAAAGGCGAGCCAAGCTGCCACTTCAGAATTCAGAATTACTGAACCAAGTCTTTTGCTGCCCTAACTCTGTGAAATCACAAAGCCAAGAGGACTGCCACGGGCACTAAACTTTGGCGCACTTAACCCAAAGAAATGGGCTAAATTTTTTAGACAAGAAAGGGAGTAGCTATCCAATTAATAATAGTATAAAGTTCCACCTATACCTGGGAAAAGTTCCACAATGCTATTAATTCAATTTAATTCAATTAACAATTATAAAACATCTACTGTATACCTGTCACTGTGATGGGGTGCAGGGGTGCCTTTGTAACTTTGTTTGTAACACTGTTGTAACTTCAGTCTGTAAAAATCTCACTTGTGTTCAGTTACCTGTGTCTGTAACAATTGCCTGTGCAATTAAGTTGCAAAAGTCAGTTTATAAAGCTTTAACTCTGCCTCTCCCTTGCCCCAAGCCTAAAAGCGTTTGCCCTGAAACCATTAACTCTGCCAGCTATAACTATCCCTGCTTGGTATAATAACAAGCCATACCTATGAATCCTTCAAAAGCATTCTGTAAACAAATCCTTAGAGAATCTATGTATACCTCCTTTGTTCTAGTGGCCAGCTGCAAACTATGAATCTTTCCATGCATTATCAGTAAGGTAACTCCTCACAGACACATACTGAATCCCCAATTAGCCCAGTTTCCCAACATTCATCTTGTCAAAAGGGACTTTGATGGCTAACAGACCGGGCACTTCTCAGTCGGAATTGACCGCTGGCTGACTCAGTGATGTTTCAAGGCAAAAACCACACCTCCTGGTAGACCCCCTCGGGCTTTCTCCCAGTGAATTATGGGCAATATGCCTAAGCAGTTGATCTAAAAAGTGCATATCCCTTTAAGCACTGACCACTCCTTAACTCCTCCTAAATCCCTCCTTTACATACCTAGTTAGCAATAATGGCTATCAGTTTTATCCCTAATTCCTGCAGGTTGCAGGCTTTTTCACACACACACACACACACACACACACACACACACACACACACACACACTGAAAAACATAATAAACTTTTACAAATTTGCCAAGATTGCTTGTGCCTGGTAATTCTTTCAGACTAAGAGCCCTCAAAGGACTTCCTAGAAATCCATTCCCTCACACCTTCTTCAACTGTGCCTAGGCATTGGGGTTATGAAGACAAAAAGAAAACAGGGCCTCTTAGAAAAAATTCCAGCAAAAGCTAGTCCTATCATTCTAGAATATTTCTCTTCTTCTTCTTCTATTTTTCTTTACTAAAAGCAGGCACTTATGGCAGGTGTCTTTAAGGACTTTGTTCCTGCTACATAATTTGCACATGTAAGATTAGGTTATACAGGATTAGTCCACAGAATTGGGTGAGTTAATTGATCCTTGAGTCAACACTTATACTTGTTATGGATGGTTTTCCATAGGAGAACTATACATCCTAGAGCCAACATGTTTCCATAACACTTCCAACAGTCTCATTTTTCTCTGCATACCTACTCGGTAAAACTCTAAGGAACAATAGCCACAATGCCATTTTATATTTGTAGAGTACTCCATGTTTAATGAAGCGCTTATCACATGTATCATCCCATTAGTATCAAAAGGCACTGAATTGGACTTACTAAAATGTAGATCACTTGATCAATTACATCTTGTAAATGGATATTAAATTATAAACAATTTATTCCCTTGCAAAAGGCCTTTCTCTAGTAACAAGTGGCTTGTCCAAAGCCTAGATATTATTTCTAACAGGTATTTGTCAAAGTCCCCAGAAGTCTTGAAAATAATGTGTGCTTTCATCCTTTGAAGTCCATGTGAACAGAAATTCCTTTCAAGGTCAAGTACAATGTATCACAATATTATACTGGATTCTTTTGCAATGCTTGCTGAGCCTTAGCATCACCAAAGAATACCAACATTTATCTAGAAAACATTATTTCCTTTCCAAATTTTCTACTCTTGGACTAAGATCTAAGACTTAAAACCTGGATACGGTATCTCTAAATTTGGGCCAAATAGCTTGGTTCAACCCACAGGGGCTATATATATTTATGCAATTTTGAAAGCAGCCTTCCCTTTAAAAAAATCTGGAGTAGATAAAGGATTCAGGTTCCTCTCTCAAGGTTTCTTTTTGGTGGAGGGAGTAGTTGGTGTTCATGGGCCACACTAGAGGTTTTGATATGATTTTCCCCAGGAAAAAGGATTGCTGAGTCACAAATCATGTTTTTAAATCCCTACTTCTTGCCTACAAAACTATTGAGTCTAAGTCTCCTGAAAAAGCAGGCCAACTGACATATCGGTCATAACACCTTTCTGTCCCCTAATGTTTTTGCACATTTTGGAATAAGAGGGATTGCCCCACCCACCAGGCATTTGTACAATAGCATGGAAGTTGTTTTTTCACAATTCCTCTGCATTCCAGCAGAGTGCTAGGAGCCATGATACTGCTGCTTCTATTGATGGTAATTTATGTCATGTAATTTCAGTTATATTATATAAGGTATTTGGATTTCTATTTTTAAATCCAAGTGCCCCAAGGTTCCCCAGGGTCCATGTGGATATAGTTACCTGTAAGCCTACCAAGGCTGGTATAGTCACCTACAAGCTCCTGAGAGAAGACACAGGAGAGGTAGGTTTTGGTAGAAGGGATTGGCTATCCCAGGAGGGCAGGTTTTGTTAGTGAGAAGGGAAGGTAGGAATAGCTAGTGATCAATATATAGGCACCAAGTTCCTAATAAGAGCAAATCCCTATTTATATAGTACCTTAAGGTTTGTAAACCACTTTACAAATATTATCTTATCCTGTCCTTACAGCGAATGGGGAGCAAATGTGCTATTATTACCCCAGTTTTATGGATGGGAAAACTAAGGGATAAATTAAGTGACTTGCCTGTGGTCACACATTTAATAAGGTCTTCCTGACTTCTAGGTCCAGCGCCCACTTAACTAACCCTACATCTATCCCTTCCTGTAGCTGCAGGTGATAAGAAGAGAGGCATCAAAAAAAAAAAGAAAAAAGAAAATACCACCTAAAATAACAAGTTGACTTTATAATTTTACCTAAGGTTGTACTCTGCTTTTGGTAGCTTGGCCTCTCCATTTATTTAGGTAAAATTGAAATAAATTGAGAGGATGCTGAATAGTAAGAAAGGAAGGAAGGAAGGCTTGCTTTTCAGGTCTTGGGCTGTTTATATAGTACCAACTCAGCTTCAAGAGGCAGCTTGGTAGAATACAAAGATTGTCTTGAGTAGACAATCAATCAAGAAAAAAAAA
>CM053600.1:21466382-21493000 GCA_028646575.1 Pseudocheirus occidentalis | reverse complement strand
AAAAAAAAGAAAATTGCCTATTTATACATACACTTCTACCATTTATTCATTGGGATATGACTTAGTCTTATAAATTTGAATCAGGTTCTTATATATCTTGAATATAAAATAAATCAGAGACACTTGATGCAAAGCTGTTCTTTTTCTTCTACTTACCTGTTTCCCTTCTGTTTTAATGACATTGAATTTCCTTCTGCAAAAACTTTCCGGTTTCATATCACAATTGTCCATTTTGTCTCATATGATCTCTATCACTTCTTTAGTCATTTATGTCTTTCACTATCCATAGTTATGAAAGATAATTTCTTCCTTGTCCCTCTAATTTGTTTATGATCTGATCTTTTATGAAAATCATATATCCATTTTGAGCTTATCTTGATGACCTCATCAGCTTTCATGAATTCAATTATCATCTCTCTGCAGATGATTCTCAGATTTCTTTATTCAGTCTTAACCCCTCTCTTGACTTACAATCTCACATTTCCATATGCTTATTAAACATCTTGAACTGAAAGTCCTATGGACACCTTAAACTCAACATGTTCAATACTGAACTCAATGTCTTCCCCTTCCCCTCACCCCTTCCAGTTACTGTCAAGGACACCATCCCATTTATCTTGGTTCACAACCTAAGTATCATCCTCAATTCCTCACTTTCTCTCACCCCATGTATCCAGTCTGTTAAAAAGTCTTCTTGTTTCTACCTTTACAATATTTCTATATATGCCCCTTTCTCTCTGCTAACACTGCCATCACCCTGATCCAGCCCTTCATCACCTTCTGCCTAGACTTTTGCAGTCATGCAAACATTCTGCTTAATCTCCTGGTTCTCAAATCTCTCTTCACTTCAATCCATCCTCTACTCATGGGAGCCTTCCTAAAATGCAGTTCTAATCTTCCACCCCACCCATTCCCTAAGCTCTAATTATTTTCTATTACCTTTCACAACATAGACGTTTGCTACCTTTCCAGTCTTCTTCTACTTTATTCCCCACCATGTACTCTGTGATCCAGTGACATTGGCCTCCTTGCTAGTCCTTGCAGAAGACTCCTAACTCTGAATTTTTGTTAGCTGTTACCCGTATTGAATTCTCTCCCTCCTCATATTCATTTCCTGACTTCTCTGGCTTCCATTAAGTCCCAGCTAAAATCCTAAAATTCTGTGAAAAGCCTTCCCAATGCTTCTAACGTCTTCTCTCTGAAATGATCTCTAATTTATCCTGTATCTTGTTTGTACATAGTTGATTACAAATTGTCTCTGCCATTACTCGGTAATCTCCTTTAGAGCAGGAAATGTTTTCTCTTTTTTTATTTTTGAAGGGGGGGGAAGGCAGGGCAATTGGGGTTAAGTGACTTGCCTTAAGTCACTTAACTAGTTACGTGGCCAGTTTTTGTGTTAAGTGTGTGAGGCCGGATTTGAACTCAGGTCCTCCTGACTTCAGGGCTGGTGCTCTGTTCATTGTGCCACCTAGCCACCCCTTCTCCTTTCTTTAAATGTCCAGCAGTTAGCATAGTGCTTGGCACATATACAACAGGTGCTTAATAAATGCTTGTTGACTTGTTGATTCATCTTGGTATGTGGTGACAGTATTAGTCTTAAACCTAATTTCTGCCAAATTATTGTCCAGTTTTTTGTCAGCTGGTGAATTCTGCTCCTCCACTATTTGGGGGCTTTGGGTTTGTCAAATACTATGCTACGGTGTTAGATCTGATTGCTTCTTCTGCATGTTCCAATGATCCATCTCTCTATTTTCGTTACCAGTAATCATTTTAATGCTTACTGTTTTGCAGTACAATTTGAGATCTGGAACTGATAGACCACCTTCCTTCCAACTTTCTTTTCATTTTTACCCTTGAGATTCTTTAAATTTTGTTTCTCTATATGAATTTGATTTTTTACTTCTAGCTCTATAAAATATTCCCTTGATAACTTGATTGGTACAATACTGAATAAATAAATTTGTTTTAGCATCGTCATTTTTTATTGTACCACCTTGACCTAATCATGAGCAACTGATGTTTTGCCAGTTATTTAGGTCTGTCTTTATTTCTACAAAGAATTTGTTATAGGTAGATTTATGAAGTTCAGAGGGAAATCTTAGTAGATATACTCCTAAATGTTTTGTGGCTTCTGTGGTTATTTTGAATGGAATTTCTCTTCCTAAATTTTCCTGATGGTTTTTGTTGATAATATATATATATGAATGGTGATTATTTATGTAGATTTATATTACATCTTTCAACTTTGCTGAAGACGTTATTTTAATTAATTTTTAGTTGACTCATTAGAGTTCTTCAAGTACACCATTGTACCATCTGCATAAAAGCAATAATGGTTTCTTCTTTGCCTATGCTTATTCCCTGTTTCCTTTTCTTGTTTTATTATTATAGCAAAAGATGTTTCATTTTAAAAATTTTAAAAATGTTATTTATTTATTTTTAGCTATTTTTTTAAAAATTTAGGTTCCCTCCTTTCTGCCCCTTCCCCATCCATTGGGAAGGCAAGAGATGTGATATAAATTATATAAATGTAGAATTATGCAAAATACATTTCCATATTAGCCATATTGCAAAAATGAAAATAAGAAAAATAAAGTAAATGAAAAAAGTTATACTTCTTTCTGTGCTCAGAATTCTTTTATTCTCTCTCTGGAGGTGGATAATATTTTTCATCATGCGTCCTTTGGAATTGTCTTGGATCATTGTAGTAATCAGAGTAAGCTAAATCTTTCACAGTTGATCATCCTTACAATACTGCTTTTACTGAGTGCAGTGTTCTGGTTCTGTTCATGTCACTTTGTATCCGTTCATCTAAATCTTCCCAGATTTTCCCCCTCATCATTTCTTACAGCATAGCAGTATTCCGTCACAATCATATACCACAATTTGTTCAGCCATTTTCCAATTGATGAGCATCTTCTCAGTGTCTAACTCTTTGCCACCACAAAGAGAACTACTATAAATATTTTAATTCATAAAGGTCCTTTTTTCTTCTTTTTGATCTCTTTGGGATATAGACCTAGTAGTGGTATTGCTGGATCAAACAGCATACATAGTTTGATAGTCCTTTAGGCATACTTCCAAATTGTTCTCCACAAGGATGGGATCAGTTCACAACTCCACCAACAATGCATAATTAGTGTCCCAGTTTTTCC
This sequence comes from Pseudocheirus occidentalis, assembly GCA_028646575.1. Lineage (NCBI taxonomy): Eukaryota > Metazoa > Chordata > Mammalia > Diprotodontia > Pseudocheiridae > Pseudocheirus > Pseudocheirus occidentalis. The sequence continues at coordinate 21,489,845 of CM053600.1, read as the reverse complement.
ACACCCCCTCCAGCATTGATCATTTTTCTTTTCTGGCATATTAGCCAATTCAATAGGGTAGCTAAGTGACACAGTAGACAGACCACTGGGTTTGGAGTCAGGAAGACCTGAGTTCAAATTTGACCTCAGCCACTTGCTAACTATGTGACCTTGGGCAAGTCACTTAAACCTGTTTGCCTCAGTTTCCTCATCTGTAAAAGGAGCTGGAGAAGGAAATGGCAAACCACTCCAATAGCTTTGCCAAAAAAATCCCAAATGGGATCATGAAAAGTAGGACACAACTGAAATGACTGAACAACGACATGAGACAGAACCTCAAAATTGTTTTAATTTGCATTTTTCTATCAGTAGTCATTTAGAGCATTTTTTTGCTACTACAGGTGGCTTTCTTCTTCTGAAAAACTGCCTGTTTGTACCTTTTAACCATTTATTAATTGGGGAATGGTTCTTAGTTTTATAAATTTGACTCAGTTCCCTACATATTTGGGAAATGTTGCCTTTATCAGAGAAACTTACTGTAAATTTTTTCCCTCAGTTTCCAACTTTCCTTCTAATTTTGACTGCATTGGTTGTGTTCCTGTGAAATCTTTTTAATTTAATGTAATCAAAATGATACATTTTACTTCCTCTGTTCCCCTACATCTCTTGTTTGGTCATAAACTCCTACCTTCTGTATAGATCTGGCAGGTAAAAATGTCCACACTTCCCTAATCTGCTTACGATATCACCTTTTATGTCCAAGTCATGTACCCATTTTGACCTTATCTTGGTATACGGCATAAGATGTTGGTCCATACCTAGGTTTTGCCTAATGTCTTTTCAGTTTTCCCAGCAATTTTTGTCAAATAGTGAGTTCTTGCCCCCAAAGCTTGGGTCTTAGGATTTATCGAATGCTGGATTAGTATGGCCATTTACTTCTGTTTCTGGTATACCTAATCTATTCCACTGATCTACCACTGTTTCTTAGCCAGTACCAGACTGGTTTGATAATTACTGCTTTGCACTATAGTTTGAAATCTGGAGGGATGAAATTCTTCAGAGGCTTTGGCATCATCAGCAAAAGCTCTGAAATATATGGCTCTTTTTACATAGGCACAGAAGTTTACCTGAAAAATCTCCCGAGAATATACTAGTGTTTTTCAATTAATCCTCCACACCTGGCTCTAGAGCACTGTGTTCCTTCCCTGGGGCAGTGTAAATAATGTTTCACTTTGTCAATGTAGAATATCCTTTGACTAATCTTGGCTCACAGGAATTCTGCCCATTGGTGTTCCTTTAATGTTTCCTATAGCAAAGTGGACTGGTTTCTTGCAGACTGCTCTTTTCTGCATGGCTGACATCAATGACGTGTACATGAAACATACATACCATTAGCATCCTTCCACTGTGGCAGTCTGATGTGACAAAATTCTGATGGCATAATTACCTGACATTTAAGGAAACAACATGGGTTCCTGTTGTTGTTGCTGCTCCAGAAAGCAGCCCACACTGAGGCTACCATGCAGACTGACTCCTACTACAGCTAAATAAAACCCAGGAAGCAACTTTGCAAAGCAGATAAAGAGGACACATTTACCCTCAAGTAGCGGTCATTTGCATTTCAAAGACAGTAACAGCCCCACAGTTTCTCAGTCTCTAAAATCATTGTGGTTGTTAGGCCATTTGACTGCTAGTGGAACCTAAACTAGCTTTAGAATAGAATCTTCAAATACATTTTTGGATGGGAAAAATGACTGAGCCTCCAAAAAAGGAAATGTTTGCCAGACCACAGCACATTTTCTTTTTTTTTTCCCTCACAGTCCTTCTGTTTATTAAACTGCTACTCCTTCCACAACATTGTAATATTTTCCACAACATTCAATGCTTTTCCAAAGCGTTGTCCAAAACCCTTTAAAGCCATGGGGTTGCCATTATTCAGATTCTTGAAAGATTTATTTTCTCAATCACCTTTGTTTCTGTTAGGGCTATCTCAAGGGTGAGAATTTTATTGGTAGTGGTGTAGGGAACTAAAAAAGGGATGCCAATTGGGAGAGAGAAATAAACAGGAGATGTGAAGTGTAATCCTCAAGAAACGGTGGCTACATAATTCAGTTGTAAGATTCAGGGCTGGTTTGTTTTTGTTGCTGCTTTGGCATGTGTAGATACACAGAGATAGGTAGATACATATTTGCATATATGTATATATGCGGAAACATATCTATTGATGCAGGAAAAGGAAATTCTACAGAATACAAGGTTCAGTTGTTGCCAGTCATATTGCTCATGATACAGGAATTATGTTTCTGAGAAGAAAACAGAAAAACAAGCATAATTATGTAGAGAAATAACCTTTCAAAATTTTTTTTCAAAATTTTCAAAATTTCAAAAAAATAACCTTGACAATATGTTCACTATGGAAATGTCCTGCGTAATTACACATGCACAGCCTGTATTGAATTGCTTGTCCTTCCAGGGGGTGGGTGATGAGGGAGGAACCAAAAGAATCTAGAATTTAAAGTTATACAATCAAATGTTAAAAATATATATGTATATATAATTATAATAATTATTATTATTATTAACTATATGCAACTGGGAATTAAGATATACAGGCACTGGGGTAGGGAGACCCACCCTGACCTACCAGAAAGTTAGAGGGGCGATGGAGGAGGACATAGGAGAGAGCAGATTGGGAGAGGGGCTTTACAGTGGGATTGCTGTTTTGGGGTTGGGGGGAGGGGAAAGACCGGGAGAAAATTTGCAACTCAAAATCTTGTGGAAATGAATGATGCAAACGAGAAAATAAATAAAATAATTAATTTTTTAAAATAACCTTGAGATGATAAAGTAGGTGGGGGAAGTGAAGTTCCTTCTTATGCCTTCACGGTCTCTATTTTTGGGATCCACATTGATTCCTATTAAAATATACATGAAAGAATTATTTTTTAACAAAATGCTATCCTAGTATTCAGCATTATCTTATCTACTATTTCTAAAAATCCATCTATATGGACCTGAATAGCTGGGAAATGATGGAAACAGACACACTGTGTAAACCAATCTGAAATCTGAGGATCTGAGTTGTTGGAGTATTATAGACACCAAGAAATACTAGAAGACCGCATCGAGGCAGAGATCCTCCAAAATCTTCAGCCACAAGTCTGATCCTGCAAGGAATTAGCTTCTGTAGCCATTCCATTCATGGAAGAAAGGACATTATGGGCCCAAAGTCTTTGAGGAACAAAAGATTATTATTATGAACATAATATTTTTAAACTAAGTGGTTTATGTTCCAAAAGGCTTAGAAAAGTATAAGAAAGAAAAAAAATCACCAACTCTCAAAGGCGATCAGGGTGGTAGAAGGGTCAGAGATGAAAAAAGGAAAAGGAAATACGTCTTTCAAGAATTTGAATAATGGCTTAAATTGGGACAATGCTTTGGAAAAGCATTGAATATTGTGGGAAAATATTACAATTACAAAATATGAGAAATTTTACAAAGATAGAATTCATAAGATTCAACAAACAGTTGTTTATGAGGGGTAAAAAAAGAGTAAGGAACTGAGGATGACACCTGGGTTGTGAACCAAGGTGACTGGGATGATGATGCTGCTGCAGGGAAATTAGGAAGCGGGACGGATTGAGGGATATAATGAGTTTAATTTTGGACACATTAAATAAGAAGTCTACGGAATATCCAGTTCCAGACGTCCAATGGGCAGCTGGAGATGTGAGACTGGAGGTCAGAAGAGAGGATAAGCTTAGACAGAGAGAGCTGAGAGTCATATATATGATGAGACAATAATTGAATTCATGTGAGCTGCTCAAGAGATAACCAAGCAAAATAGGACAGAAAGAGACGGGAAGAGTTCTAGGAAAGGAGATTTCCTTTGTAACAAAGAAAACAACCAGTTAAGCAAAACGAAATGACATGCTGACCAAGTATAAGCAACATTCTACACACAGTCTCCCACCTCACCAACAAAAGGAGGGAAATGCATTTTCCCATCTCTTTTCCAGGGCCAAGATGAAGCATTATAATTACACAGCATTCCATTTCTAAACCCTTTGTTTTAGCAAGGAAGAAGCTAAAAATAGTTCAGGGTCTCATTACCTATAATCTGTACAATTATAATAGACTCTAAATTGATCTCCTTCTCTCCAGTCTCTCTCTTTCAAATTTATACTTCACCGGACTGTATTAGGAGCAGCTTCCTAATACAGAGCTCTCAGGAGCTCCATTCTCCTGCCCCCAAATCTTCAATCATCCTCCACTGTTTACCAAATAGAGTACAAATTTATTCTGTCATGGGAGGCCTTCTGAAATCTGACTCCAGTCTACCCTTTCAGGCTTACCCTTTTGTGTAGTCTACCTGCCAGCCTAATTGGACTAATCACCTTGGGCTAACCTTGGGCTGTCCTTTCTCAGTCCCCTGACTTAAATCGCATTACTTTGCTTCCATGCTTTCCCTCATGTCTTCACCTGATGAGGACAGGTACGTGGTACAATGGATAGAGTCAGGAAGACCTAAATGCCAATCTGGCTCTGGACACTTAGTAGCAGAGCCACAATCTCTGTCTGCCTCAGTTTCCTCAACTATAAAAATGCAGCTACTTTGCCGGGTTGGAAAAATAAAATTAGGTAATATTTGCAGAATTCTTAGCTTAGTGCCTGTCACACAATAGGCTCTATGTAAAATGCTTATTCCCTTTCCTTTCCTTCCCTGTGGAAATTCTTCTTTTCCATCACATGCCAACAACTCCATTTTCCTGATCTTGCCTCTAAAAGGAGTGTCTCCCTTCTTCATCTCTCATACACCTATAGCTAGACATCTCTTATGCACTGATCCTAACTTAAATGATAGTTCCACTTATAGTCAAATCTATTACTTGAATTACACTTATTTGTACATTTGTCTTATCTACCTTTCTCCTGCAATAATAGCCCATGTTTCCTTAGAGGATTAAGGTCTGCAAAGCATTTTATTTGCCTTATTCCATTTGATCCTTATGAGATCCCCAGATTCAAGGTACAGTGTGGGTTTGCACACTTAAAATTATAGCTCACGATTGCCATTTATGGGTTTACTTTTAACAGTCAGAGGACACAATTAACTTAGGTTTAAATAATAAACAATAAAAATAAGTTTAAACAATAAGCTTCAAAGCAAGGGCATTTTCTGAAATTATATAGTAGAAGAACATATCTCCAACAAAACAAAATAGGTCCCCTATAATCCCGGGAGCACACTCACCCACAAATACATGTAGCATCAATGGATAGAGTAGAGACAGAGAGAGAGAGAAGCATGCATGTAGACAACCTGTGTAGCCAAAGTGAGTCACACCTCAGGCATTGCAGGGCCCTGGTGTAAAAAAAAAAAAAAAAGACAAAATGTAACAGTCCCCATGCTCAAGAAGCTGATGTCCTATTGGAGAGATGGCACATGAATAAACAAATATATGCAAAGCAAATTTTATGGGAAGGAGGGCAACAGCAGCTGGAGGAATTAGGGAAAGGCTTCAAATATAAAAGAGCCTATTGGCTGCGTACAGTGCAGAAGTCCTGAGAATGCTGCATAATTAGATTAAAATGTACTAATATTTAACAAAATAAATTTCTGTTTGAGTTTGACACCACTGAGACAGAAGGGATCACTTGAGTAATTTTAAAGAGAGCAAGTTTCTTAAAGGCAGAAGTGGGATAGGACTGCATTCTAAAATGGAGAGAACCTAATGCAAAGTCATGGAGGTAGGATTTATCAACAAACCCTACTATGTGCCAGGTACTGCTGGCACCAAAAGAGAGAGAGAGAGAGAGACAGAGACAGAGACAGAGAGACAGAGAGAGACAGAGAGACAGAGAGAGACAGAGAGAATTCCTGCCCTCAAAGAGTTTGCATTCTAACCTCATTCCCTTGTTTCACATGGTTGTATAACCTGTATCCGATTGCCTACCATCTCAGGGAGGGGGGAAGGGAGACAGAGAAAGAAGGAAGGATAGAATTTGGAACTCTAAAATTTTTTGAATGTTTAAAAATTATTTTAACACATAATTGGGGAAAACAATATTATTATTATTATTAAAAAGTAAATGCAAATTTAAAATATCAAAATATTATTAAAATAACCTCATTTCCTTTCTCTAGAATCAACATTATGATACATGGGAATCTCTCCAATTATCAAATTCAGTCTGAAGTCATGAGCCCCCATATAACATGCACTAGAATTAAGGAAGTTAGAATTACGAATGTTGTCATGCTATTCTACCTAGTGCTGATTACTTGAATAATACAGCTGAGCTTATGCTTAACTTCCTGTCAATGGAAAGTGTAACCAGCAACAGATATTTAGGCATTTCAAGGCAAGAACCAGTTTATCACTTCACCTAAATTAGATGATTATTCTTCAGGTTATTTGTCTTGACAGTACTTAAAAATGTCACGCCCCTGACTTTAAAATAGTTGGGCTGGAAAACAATATCTTCCCTGGAGACTCATCCATTTAGTAATTCCCTCCAAGGGTACAGACTGAAACCCCTCCTGAGTAATTCTCTTGGTCTTCCCATGAGCTTGTCCATACACCTTGCTCAGGCCTTCCCCTGGTTCCCCTGACATGCTAGTGGTCCCGGTTGGTCCCGGTGGTGCTCAGGCCTCCCTCTTGTTCCCCTGACATGCTAGGGGTCCTGATGGTGTTCAGGCCTCCCTCCGGTTCCCCTGACATGCTAGCGGTCCCAGTGGTGCGCAAGGCCTCCCTCTGGTTCCCCTGACATGCTAGCTGTCCCAGTGGTACTCAGGCCTCCCTCCAGTTCCCCGGACATGCTAGCGGTCCCGGTGGTGCGCAAGGCCTGTCCCTCCCTAGGTCTCATCACTTTTTCTGATTATCTTTCTTTTCATTTGTACATTTCTTTGATGCTATCCTTGGACGCACCAGTTCTCCTTCATATACGCTTGTTTATTATGTGCTACAGTCTATTCCTGTTCCACTCTCTACTCTGCTTTAAGGGATCCTCAGTCTCAGTTCTGTGCATAGCATTGTATGACTCATAGCCACACACCATCAAAAGAAAGAAAGGGTAGACATAAGAATGGGGGCTGCCGTCACTGTCGTTGATTTGTTTAGCTGTGTATGAGTTTTTGCAGCCCCATGTAGGTTGGGGGTTGTTTTTTGTTTTTGTTTTTCTTTCTGCAAAAATAATGGAGTGCTTTGCCCTTTCCTTCTTTAGCTCATTTTACAGATGAGGCAACTGAGCCGCCCAAGGTCACACAGCAATTAAGTGACTGAGGCCAAACTTGAACTCAACTCTTTCTGATTCCAAGTCCAGTACTCTACCCACTGTGCCACTGTAGTAACAACGCAACATTCACAGCACCGACGGTAACTATGAATGTGTCGGCATAGTTCTCAACTGAAAAATGTAACAGACTCTCCTTAGAGAAGACAGAAGCAAAACATTTATTCAAACACCAGAAAACCAAATTCCAACACCAGGAAACTGAATTTATCACAGCAACGAGGAAGTTAATAAACCATAGCACAGCAGGAAGCCGCAGCATCCCTTAGCCTTCCCACTCACAAGCCTAACTGTCTCCTTGGGTGCGTCCTCTCCTCCCTCCAGCTGGAACTGCTCTGACTCCCAGCTTCCTGCGGGCTCTGCTCCACCCTTCAGCAAGCTCTGCCCCCCACAGACTCCATGTGATCACATTTGGCCTATTAGGGGGAAAGGAATATCTTCAAATTACCATTACCATTACAGCCACCTGGTGGTCCCACTGGCAACTCCCAAGGGAGGACATTCTTTCTTTCAATGCAGGTTGGCACTTTCTCTACAACTTATGTTACAGGGCACTCACTGAGTAGGTAAGTGAGTTGCTCAAGGTCACACAGTCAGGATGTGTCAAGAGATAGAATCTGAGCCCAAGTCTTCCTGGCTTTAAGGCTGGTTTTCTAGTCACTATTCCAAACTGCCTCTCACTGGAGGAAGACTGGTTTTTAAAAGATGGGTCTTTGTTTCAGGTAGAAGCTTGGGGGTCACTAAAAGAACCATGCAATTTCACAAAAACGATCCAAAGGATTTCCCTTCCAATTCAACTCCGAGAGGAATTCATGGTTTATTTTTAGTGTCCATCCAATACGCACACACACATGTGCTCTTGGGCACACAATCATATTGTGTATGGCATGTGGATTTTAAAATTATTTTAAATTATTAAATTATTTTAAAACAAAAAAGGAATACCCATCCAGGTCTTTAGACATAATGGAGAAAAGCTAAAAGGGTTAAATGAGTAGACTGAAGGAATGTAGGCATGACTAGGTGGTGCAGTAGATAGAGTTCCAGGCCTGAAGTCAGGAAGACCTGAGTTCAAATCTGGCCTCAGACACATACAAGTTATGTGACCCTGGGCAAGTCACTTAACCCCATTTGTCTCAGTTTCCTCATCTGTCAAAAGAGCTGGAGAAGGAAATGGTAACCCACTACAGTATGATTGCCAAGAAAACCTCAAATGGGGTCATGAAGAGTCAGACACGACTGAGAAATGGCTGAACAACAACAGTAGGATTATCACATATAAAAATAAATATCGATAATTCAGTAAACTTTTAGTAATTATCTACTACATGCCAGGTACTAAGCTAAGCATTGGGGGATAAAAAAGAGGCAAAAGACAGTCATAAGCTCCTCAAAGGAGCTTACAATCAAACACAGTAGATAATGTGCAAACAAATATACAAAGCAAAATATATGCAGGATAAATAGGAAATAATCATATCTGTGTGGTCATATATGCACATATGTATATATTTTATATATACATATATTTCTTACTGTATTGTTTATCTATCACTATCTATACATACATATATACACACACACGTGTGTGTTCAATATATATATATATATACATGCCCTGCCACACTACTTATCCATCTCACATACACACAGATAATAAGCAGTAGTATAGAATTCTATCCTAGTATTTGACTGTCTGCATTTCCCTATATGGCTAAGTAGGCCAAACTCTTTGAAGTGATCATGAATTTCATCCAGAATGTTTTGCAGTGTTAGGGAAGCGTCTGAAGGACCTTACCATCTTTAGGGAGTCCTTCTTTGACTTGGCATCTGTCCTGGATCTCCTTGCTGACAATGCCAAACACCTCTCTCCTGACCTCTCCTGGCAAACACCTTTGGAGAGCGGAGTTCTCTCTGTATCCAGCCTTTCTTGGTATTAATGATCACTGGGTCCTTAGCAAGATTATCTCTGTTGTTAATATCTTTCAAAGTTCTCTTTTTATGCAAAAATTTTGCACAATTTTCTATATATGAAATTTTATATCTGCACCTTCCTTGTACGTCACAATATCTTAGGTTTAGGAGGTGAAGACATCCTTAGACATCTTTAGGCCAGCCCTCTCATTTTATAGCTAAGGAACGTGAGGCCCGGAGGAGTTAAATGATTCACCTATGAAGGCTATCTGAAGTCAGCATTTGAACCCGCGTCTTCTGGTTTTATATTCAGGGCTCTTTCTATTATACCAAGCTGCCTATGGACAAGTCTAACCTCAAATATCCAGTAGTTTTAAAAAATCTTTCTCCTACCACTTCTTCTGGCACCTATAATTGAAAATTCATTCCTTTGGATCACCGAGGCTTTCCTCGGCTTTAAGTGTGTCCCATTAAAATATCCCTGGGATGAACACCTTAAGCTTTTATCAGCTAATAATTTAGGAGGAAATTGTGAGTACAACTCTGCAGAAATAAGACACTGAAAATGCAGGTGTGCCTCTAAGAAAGAAAAAAGTATCAATGAAAGGGAAAAGTGCCCAAAACAAACTTTGTCTAGGTAATTCATATTTTGGGTTCGTGGAAGTGAACTCAAGTCCTGGAGGGAGATATTTTCTTTATCTGGATAGTTGCCCCTGCCTGGAGTTACTCCAAGGGATCTCCAAAATGCGACTCAGGTTAGGTTTCCCCAGATATGGGTAAAAGGAATACCCATCCATATAAACGCTCAAAGTAATAAATGCAAATCAGCATGGGAGAGTCTTTATTTCACTCTGTAGGAAATTATGCAAAAAAAAAAACTTATAGCCAGCTATAAACAGATTGCCAAAAACAAAACCAAAAAGATACACATTAGCTCCCCCAGGAATGGAACTGAACTTGAGTATGCTATTGGGACAAACTCGATATTCTGATCATTCTCTCTTTCTTACAGAATCCTGAAGTGCCCACAAGATTTATGGTACTACTCTATGGTTTAGACTCTTCCTTGAAGGTAAGGAGACTTTGGGGGCTGCTAAACAAGCAATGCCCAAGATGGTCTCAATAACTCATAATAGTAATGGGGTGGGGATGGGGGCAGAAGATCAGAACTTTTGCCCCCTCTGTGATGAGAATTTAGCCCATCAGCTTCAAGCCATATGTGGATAGTCTTATTCCTTCTTTAAGAAACATGCTGTTGAGAGATTCTCCTTCTAGTTCTCTTCCACACTCTCAAACCTGGGGTTACCCATGAGGCAGCTTCCAAAACTGACACTGCCCATGTAATCTCCCTTCTCTGGTGAAAAGGCTAGTTTCAGAATCACCTTTGCCTAAAAAACTCAAAATACCTCCTCTTCCACAAAAGAGTTAGAATTCATGAATATTGTCTCATGGCTTCTTGGACCAAATGGGAGGGGAAAAGCTCATTTCTGCTAGGTATTTTTCTCTAAAAAAACCAAAAACTAATCAATCCCACCTTTTTAATATAAATATTTTTGAAAATAAATTCTAAACTTAAATACCAAATAAAACGAGTATTTTCATATAGAACAGAAGGAAAGAATTGTACATGAGACTGTGACAATTATGTGGAGCTTGTTTTTCTTTTTAAGTAGAAAATAAATTTAACATGTAACTTTGAGACCTGTTTTGCTTGTCTAGGATTCCTTCTGGTCTTCCTTCTGTTCTCTGATTTTGCCTATCCCCATGCCCTTCTCCCTCCAACCAACCCCCCAGTTGGAAAAGAGAGAGAGAAAAATAAAACCCTTATAATAAATATGTATAGCCAAAGGAAAAAATCAATACATCATCCATGTCCAAGAAATGTTTGTCTCATTCTGCATGCTGAGTTCATCACCTTTGTCAAGAGAGGGAGAGACAGGTAGCATACTTCTAGAACCATGGTTGGCCATTTCATTGATGAGAGGTCGTGAGTTTTTCAAAATTGTTTTCATTTACAATGTTATAATTGTATAAATTGTTCTCCTGCACGCCTAACCAGAGCATTCTTTATTACTCTTTATCAGTTCATGTAAGTCTTCCTAGGTTTCTCAAAAACTATCCCTTTTCTAATTTCTTATGGTACAGAAATATTTCATTACATTCATACATTATAATTTCTTTAGCCATTCTTCAATCGATGAATACTCTGTTAGTTTCCTGTTCTTTGCCAAAATTAGATATTATAAGTATTTTTATAAATGTAAGTCCTTTCCTTCTTTCTTTGATCTTTTTGGGCATAGGCCTAGTAGTAGTTTTGCTGGATCAAAAGGTACAGCTAATTTAGCAACTTTCTCAAGGATAGTTCCAAATTGTTTTCCAGAATATTTGGCCCAATTGATATGTGCTCCTATCAGAGCTTTATCATTGTTAGCTAATCTCAGGTTGGAGGCTGGGAAATTCTATTACTAGGTCTCTGGTGTCTTGTGGGCTCTGAAAGGAAACAGAAAGGCAAAAGTGGGAGGGGGCAGCTAGATGGCACAGAGAATAGAGAGCCGGCCCTGGAGTCAGGAGGACCTGAGTTCAAATGTGACCTCAGACACTTAACACAAAAACTAGTCATGTGACCTTGGGCAAGTCACTTAACACCAATTGCCCTACCTTCCCCCCTCCAGAAAAAGCAACAAAGACAGAAAGGCAAAAGGTGCCCAAGAACTTGATGTCCACGAATTCCTGTTTTAAGCCATCTGGGCAAGCTCTTGAAGTTAACCATGTACTTCTGCTACAAGTTACCATGAATTGCTCTTGGGGCTAGGAAAGAAATTCCCCCATTACTCCTTCTTTCTTGTACTCTATAAGAAGGCTAGAGGAAGAAGGCAGAGAAAAGGAAGGGGAAGGACAGAGGGGATTCGCTAGTCTCGCAATATAAGATCCCAGAGAAGAGTGGTTCCTCCAACTAGAATCTGTCCTCAATCTCCTGAGTCACCGAGACTCCCAGGTGTCAGCAGGCATGCCTGTGAAGAGGTAACTTTCAAATTTTTCCTAGCATAGCTGTATGCCCTGTAATCTCATCACACGAACTGAGTATTGCTCAAGGACCCTTCTTGATCCATCCCAGATGTAAACCTCTTGTACATTTTGTTTTGCGTTAGCCCTGATCCTAAGCTCCCTTCCCAGTCTCTATGAGGACTGTTCCTCTACATACACTCCGCTTCTGCAGACTCCCAGGAGACTAAGTAGTATATTATTCCCTTATCGCCAACTAGGTGATAAAAGATTTCTCTGACTCTTTTACCTTTCCCATAAACCTGGTTTTTATTTGTTTTTGTTTTTTTTAAACCACATCAGACGAGGGTGTGTTCAGAGTTGTTTGACCATGCAGTTGCACTGCATTTTTGCTCATCAGAGACCTAATGAAGAATCAGAAATATTTTGTGCTTTGCCACAGAAACATTATTGATCCTAGAACTTAGAACTTTCAGATTTAAGCTGCATTTTTGCAGACACATCTAATCCCTGAGCCCCATCTGACTGTGAAGTGAGCTCTGTGTTTTAAATGCTTCCTGGCTCTTAGAACCACAAGAGAAATGGAACCTTGATGTTAGAGTGTCTTCCTACCTCAATTGTTATGTTAGAAGTCTGAATCCAGTGACTCGAAGTTCCCTCCACCGTTGTTCTCCCTCTCTCCAGTGATCACTGACATCATAAGACAGCCAGAGACAAGACAGGAAATAACTAAGCCCCTTAGGGAAGTTCTTGAATCTCCAATTTCCACATAATTTTCCTCCAACTAAATTTCTTTAAACTTTTTCATATTCATTGTTTTCACCTGTGACACAGCCTACTTATCCTTTCTGCATTATTCAGTCTGCCTCCTTTTAGGGGAAGCTATTGTATTCAGAACACGCACTTGAATTTCAAATCATTGGTGTCTTTCTTGCTAACCTGTTTTACAGCAACCTCATAAGCAAGAATTCATTAATTTAGACACCACTAATTCAGAATCTGTGATAATCTTGACAGGATCTGGGCTGAAGCTTATCTTTACATTATGATGAAAGGGATTCCTGAACAAATTATTGATATAAACAAAATGGGGGGGGGCAGGAATAAGAGGAGAAAAAAACTTTTCAAAATACCCCCAGAATTGAAATGCTAATTATAATTTATTCTTATCCATTCAAACAAATCCCCTTGGGACCACTGCAGGATGATCATCATAGGTCTAAATCAAGTTATTGTAATGCTTGAATGTAGTAAAAACACATAGTTTTCAATCCCCTAAAGAAAATATGTATCATTTTGCTTGAATTGAATGGATATCTTCCTGTTGACAAAAGTCAATTTTGACCCCCAACTAGAGAGAAAAATGAAGACTGATGACTCTGGGGTTTCCCTTTTCTCCTTTTCTTTTTTCTAACTTCCCTTCTATTTCGGTGCCACGTGGGAATAGTTATGGATGGAGGAGAGAGGGAGGAGGCAGGGTCCAAAAAGGGCCAGTTGAAGAGGGAGAATAGTATTTCTCCTACACTGTCTCCATCTGGCTTCTTCCCTCCCTCCTTCTCCTGCTACCATCAACTCTACCCTCCCCCACTCACTGCTACCTACAGGTTCTGTGGGGGACGGAGGTCAGGAGATAAAAATAAATGTTAAGATTCATAGGGTCATTATGTTCTGCCCCTGGGGAGAGAAAAAGGAAATCCCCGGCAGTAGGGGAGAAAGAAGAACCTTTGTGGAACAGCTCTTTGCAATACAAGAAGCAACATGAGTCAGCTGCATTCAAGTTACAGGCTACCTCTCTGGTTCTTTGGATCTACCTTCATCCTAGGCAAATAGCAAGGAAGGGCCTGGCGTGATGCTCTCAATCCCAGAATCCTACAGACCGAGGCAAAGGGTGAGCCCGTTATTTATTAGACATACGGTGAAGCAAAAGCAAAGCAGAAGAATCCAGAGCCACAGCTGCCATTTTCTGCTTAACTTACATTATTGTGAGATGAATTCTCTCTCTCAAAAAACATCGAACACCATAAATTGACTTACAATCCTGTCCCTACAAACCCGATCAATCTGTGGCCAGGTAGTCAGATGGAGTAAGGGGTGTGAAATCAATAGGCCATTACATAGCCACTTAGGAAATCCACTCACTTGGCAGCAAACTTTCTGGAGAAACTTCAAAGACAAAAACAGTGACGATATATTTTATGGTATATTCTGGACCAGATGACCTCATGTTTGTGCCAGGCACCATCAAAAACATTTGCCTATTAGGTTTTGTTTTCCTCTTCTGTGTCACCATTATGGAAAACTATCTAACCATTCTATCTTTCATAGAAATGTAGTGTGGAGATGATTTTTTTTTCAGAGTTTCTCCTTTGAGCCACAGGAGGTTATGATACAATGGCTATGCATAGATTATCAGTGGAGGTGCTGAGCAGAGAAAAAGATATTCTGGCTCTATGTAAGCCTGACAGTCCATTACAAAGTTATTGCCTACCTTGACCTGCTTCAGAGCATGGAAAAGCTACACAGACTGAAGCCCGAGAGTTTTTTGAAAAATGATAACTTTATTAACAGTTTAGTTCCTTTGCCTACTTCACAAAATTTTCTAATATTTTGCCTACTACTTTATAAATTCATGTAAACCGTTATAGTTTTTAAAAGATTACATAAAATATCATAGCACAAAATATTCTCAAATCAACATTAATCTCGTGCATATTCTCTGCAAGGCACTGTTCTAGACAGTAGGGAGACTAATAGAAAAATTAGTTCTTAACCTTCAAGGGCTTACTTCCATCTAGACATTAAACCTCTTGATTATTTTGTTGCTAATTTATTTACTGACAGCCAGGATGTATTCTAAAACCTAAAAATAATCCCCAAAATAGGTTACATTAAGACCTACTTTATCTAAACAAAAGGTCTGGGGGCAGTTAAGTGGTGCAGTGCATAGAGCACTGGCCCTGGAGTCAGGAGGACCTGAGTTCAAATGCGGCCTCAAACACTTAACACGAAAAACTAGTCGTTTGGCCTTGGGCAAGTCACTTAACCCCAACTGCCCTCAAATAAACAAAAGGTCTTGTTTAGTTGTCTTTAAAGATGACTTCCAAAAAAGAACAGAAATGGGTACATGTGTAATCTATGTCTGCTCAAACCAATTTGAGATGGGGTTGGAGGGGAGTGAAGGGAAAAAACATATTAAACTTTTTTTTAATCCCTACTTCAAATACACAGAAAATATTGAAGTCATTTTTTCTAACTATTGTAATATTTACAATAATATTACATAGATGTCAAAAAATGAGTCATCCTGCATCCTAGACCTGATTTTAGAAAAACCTTTCAAATGAAAATAATAATAATCAAGTCCTATGTAATACTTTAATTGAGTGCATGGGGAAAAATCACTCATTTCAACTGATTAAGTTATAATAAGCATTCTACATGAAATGTGATCAACACACCACTTTTTCTTTTTAATAGCACTTCACACAGACTTTTCCCTCTGCAATGCTTCCAGTAATCTTAACATATTTGAACATGAGTTACTTACAGTATCTCCTTAAAATTCCTGACAATTCATCAATACCACAATTGTTCACCTGCACATTTTCCCTTCCCCTCAGTGGTCAAATTAGATTAGTCTGCAGTGCACTGTGAGAGGTACTTTCAAAACAGCTTGTAATTGAGAATAAGGATTTTCAACAAGGCTCAAATGTACATTTATAGTATAAACAAGAAGATTGTTTTGTACTTAGTATTTAATACAGCTTTTTCTAATGAGTGCAAATGCATCTATATTTTCAAGGTTAAGTTCTGCTCTAAGGAATTTGGTGAGGCAAAGCTTTTTTAAACACATGCAAATCACAATTCTATTCTAGCCTACAACACTTTCCTGTGTGCCCCACATAGTCCTGTTCACTTGACCTTACAGTCCTTCAGCATAATGAAAGAATTTGGCTCATTAGCTAAACTACATGGGTTGATTGGCACTGTTTTTCACCTTTAAGTATACAAGAGTACTGGGCTGTGTGCAGTCCTAACAATGAAGGGCTTAGAAACCACCTTACAAGGCGACCTCCAGACCTGAATGGTCAAGAGCATAGTTTTCAGGATGAGAAGAATAAACTGTTTTCCATTCCATTGAACAAGTACTTGATAACTAGTGACCAAATACCTGGACTGAGCACTAAACGCTTTCATTACAGAATTTCCTCCCTCATTTGCAAGAAAAAGAGATTCTAAAGCAAGAGTTCTTAACCTAGGGTCCATGTATTCCCAAGTGGATGGATAGATTTCAGGGAATCCAAAAGCTTAGGTGGGACAACAATTACATCTGTATTTTTGCCAACCACTAATTGAAATCTAGCATTTCCTTACTTTAAATAGTTGTAGCTATAAAGGTTATAATGTGTCTTCAAAAAAAAAAAGAGTCTGTATCAGAGAGGAGCTAGTCCCATCTATGGAACTGTCTAATGCAAATTTTCTTTTTCATCACACCCAGTTAAGCAATTGGTCGGGAGAGAGGAAGGAACCAGGACCTCTACTGAAAAAAAGACAGCAAAAACTTGTAAAGACTAAGTCCTTAGCTAGCAGGAAACCTGATATTTGGGGCATATGTTGTGGGGAACCCTTGAAAAGTCTTTACATTTAAGTCTGATTATATCACAGAGCATGATCATACCAACACATTAGCACATCTTCTTCCAGCTTCACCCCAAGGCAAGAGACAAGAAGGTCAAAAGGAACACAAGCAGAGTCCTTTCTAGCTAACCAGATATACTAGGAAGGCAAACTTAGGGTGCCCCTTCTCATTAGTTCTACTATCATCAGAAAAATGAACAGATAAGAAAAGATCCTAGAAAGAATCACATTCAGCTCAGTGAGATGCTGTAACACCAATGTGATATTCACAGTGCCCACAGCAGCTATGAATATGCTGGTATAGTTGTGAATTACAAAATGTAACAGACTCTCCACATGGAAGACAGAATCAAAGCATTTCCTCAAATACCAGAAAGGCGAATCCCTAAATCAGAAAGCCAAATTCATCATAGTCACCATGAGATTGGTACACATAACCAATGCCGCAAACACCAATATTCCCAAGCCTTCCCAAACGTTCCCTCTGTCAGGCCTTCAAAACAAAACAGGCTCCCTTAAGCAATAATGCCCCTCTCTCACTCATTCTAGCTGCTCAACCTCCATGCTGCTTACTCCCAGCAATTCTGGCTCTCAGCTTGTGCTCAGATTTTTATTCTTGTCATTAACTCCTCCCTATTCCACCCCTTCCTGCTGCATCAGCAAATTCTTCCCACTGTGGGATTCAATTCTGTTTCTTAACACAGTTAAATTCTGTTTGTTAACAAAGACTTGACATAATCAGGGAGCAAGGCTCAGCCGAAACAAGGTGTTAAGTACTTGTTTGCTTGCCATTACAAGAGGCAGGAAAGATCTTCAAATCTCCATTACCATTAAAGATGCTTGCTCACTATATGAGAGTTGCAGGTACTGAAAGGGACTAAGGAAAAGGCAGATTCATAAGTCTCACCTACCATTGACCCTAGGGTATACACTTTTTTGAGAAGGGTGGAAAAATTACCAGCATTATTTAAATTTCTTTCCTTTTTTCTTTTTCTTTCTTTTCTTTCTTTCCTTTTTCCTTCCTTCCTTCCTTCCTCTCTCTTTCTCTCCTTCTCTCTCTTCCTCTCTCTCTCCCTCTCTCTCTCTTTCTCTCTCTCTCTCTCTCCCTCTCTCTCTCCCCTTCTCTCTCTCTCTCTCTCTCCCCTTCTCTCTCTCTCTCTGTCTCTCTCTCCCTCTCTCTCTCCCTCTCTCTCCCTCTCTCTCCCTCTCCCTCTCTTTCTCTCTCTCTCTCCCTCTCTCTCTTTCTCCCTCTCTCTCTCTCCCCCCCTCTCTCTCCTCCCTCCCTTTCTCTCTCTCTCAGATCCCCAAATATTCAGCAGAAGGAGAAGTCACATTCCTTGCTCCCCATGTCACTTCCAGACTCTCTCAGTCACTGTCACTAAGCAATCTTTCTTCTTTTGAAGTTCATTCTATATACCTCCATATTCCATATATATTATATATCTATGTCACCCTGTGCACTCCTTACACAGTTATTTATGAGCTCTCGCAGCATTCCTCCTCTTTCTCAGGGAGTTCGGTACCTGGGTCACAATCTCCTTTGTCCTCAACCTTACCCTTAAGTGCAGGTGAACAATTGTGGTATTGATGAATTGTCAGGAATTTTAAGGAGATAATGTAAGTAACTCATATTCAAATACATTAAGATTATGGAAATATATGTGTGCGTGTGTGTGTGTGTGTGTGTGTGTGTGTCGGTGCCCCTCGCATGCCCAGACCTCCCAGTTCATCGACTTCCTTAACTCCCATCACTTTCTTCTTTGTTTCCTATCAACCATCCATCATGATTGTGTTTTCCTTAGCTCTTCCTAATTCATTATGACCTTATCGCAACATTAATTAATTAAATACAGAATTTAGAATTTACAACTTGATTTAATTTAGAAGTTAGAATTTTAGAATGTGAACTTTTAGTGGACCTATTTTTTATTCCTTCTAAATGATTTGGGACAAGGGCAAAAAAATTGTTTAACAAACATGTTGAAAAAAATAATGTAAACTTCACACATATATTATTCAATAATACTTACAATTCATGCCTTAACATTAGTCATTATGCAGACGGCTAGAATCCTGAAAAACATGAGTATTAGCTGAAACTTGTTGATTCTACTATCAAACATGTACCAGGGTTGCTTGGACAGTGCAGAGCTAACGTGAAAAGTAAAGCGTCTAATTAACAGTCTGGCAAAGTGCTGTCTGGGGAGAGTGAAAACTTCGCAGGCAGTTTTGGATCAACTTCCCACTCCGTGTCCAATACTGTTGTCAATCAGCAACAAGCCCTTTCTGATCTCCTGCCTTTGTGGGTCCCTCCTCTCTGTCAGTGGGAGTCAGGCACAGCCGAGCTCACTCCTCCTCCCTTGCTTCCTCCTTTTCCCTTGCTGTCAGTCTGCATCCTTGTTCTTTGTAAACTTGCTTCCCAGCCACTGAGAGATAGTGGCAGGCTTCCCTGTGACTTGCCACTGGGGAATATTTTGTCACTGAGACTCGAGTCCACCTCTCAGCCAGGGGACAGTCAGGGAAAGAGGCTTGACTGCCTTAGGGTTTAAAATGCTGCTCCCTCCATATTGCCTCTCCCCTTCTTCATGATCAGTCATGAGGAAGACCGCCCTCTTCTCCCAGGGAAGAGAATAAACTCCCGTTTTTATCCTAGGAGATCTCCTCATTTTTAATTAAGTTTTTGGATGGGGTTTTTCATCCCAAGCAGTGCTTTATGTTCAGATAAGGTTTAAGCATTAGCCTCCTAGAGATTGTAACTTGTATGCTACTAATAAAAGTGCTGCTTAAAAAAGTCATTCTAAATTAAGTTACTGAATCCTGTTTTTAGTTTGTTGTATCAAATGTCTACTTATGGGTGCCCTGTTTTAAAGCATTCCTTCTGTATGTAGGAATAAATTACCCGTCCCATACTTGGGTGAAAAAAAGAATTCTATTTGATGTAGTACACCTCCCTAATATGTGAGGTTCCCATAATAGCTACCACTCCCCTCATGGGGGAGGTGGGAGACATTGTGGGTTCGGATCCACTCAAAACAATAGCTTTTGAGCTCCAATCAGTGTGCTCACTTTCCTCCTAGTCACCGGCGGATGCAATTAGTTTGAAGCAAAGGTATTTCATGTAAGATTTGCAAAAATAAAAATAAAAATCACTCCATATAAATAAATCATACCGTCTCACAAATCTTGGGGAAGAGTAAGCATGCAGAAGGATGGCTCCATGAAGGGCCTATTCATGGGAAATAAGAATTGAGAGACAACAAATACCTCTAATGCTGTAGGACCTTGGATGTCTTCAGGTTTTCTCTTCTGGACTCTCCATGTATGCACCACTGGTTTGCTTTTCTGGCTGCTCCCTACTAGGATTCCAGAAAGCATTCTAGACAGACTGTTAATTCTTCCTCAGGACATAGAGAACAGCTAAATTCAATAGTTCTTTGCTAAGAAGTTTAAATTAAGAATGTAATGAGGTTAGATCAAGACAAAGATTAGTTTTATTTATTATTTAGTCATCTCTTCCACCTGCAAATCTCTGTTCCAAAATAACTGAGTAAAAGGAAAAAAAGAAAAAAAAATCCCAGGTTATTTACATTTGCTCTCTATTTTTAGTCATCTCTCTGTTTAAAATTTTTTTTCGTACATTTTAAGCCCCTATTAGAGCGTGTTTTAACCTGTAGGGAAGTACTGTATTTGTTTTTGTAGCCTATTTTCATTGCTTTAGAAAAGAACCCTTTTATTTCCATCTGAGAGTTTTCAGTAGAGGTTATGCAAGGCCAAAGTGTCTGACTGTTTCGTCAACAGGTTATGCTAGGGTACTCAATAAAATGGTGCTAAATTCAGAGCCACTTATCATGTGTGCCTTTTTATGTGGCTCAATTTTTCCATTACCAGCAGT
This sequence comes from Pseudocheirus occidentalis, assembly GCA_028646575.1. NCBI lineage: Eukaryota > Metazoa > Chordata > Mammalia > Diprotodontia > Pseudocheiridae > Pseudocheirus > Pseudocheirus occidentalis. The sequence goes on along the minus strand of CM053600.1, from coordinate 21,469,123 downwards.
TTCCAAATGCTAATAAACCTAAACACAGTATTTATGGTGGGAACGAATTCATTATGCCATTCAGAGATAATAATTTTACACTCTAGAAAATGGACAGTAAAGATAGAAGAAAAAAACCAACCTCAAAGAAAATATATCAATTAGATTCTTCCCTCATTGACCAGAGGGTGTTTGAGCCTATTGTTCCTCCCAGGCTCACCCTGGGGTGGGGCCAGGATGACACCTTTCCTGGACTGTGTCTGAAAGATTTCCATTGCAAAGAGTTTAACCTCACATGTTGGGGCAGAGGCTGAGAGAAGTCATGAACACAAGGTTTCCACTTAAGAAGGGACCAGATTGGTTCTGGAAAGCTGAAGTCAGTTGCCAGGAATGCAGGCTGCTGAGCTGAGGGGCTGGCTGGAGACATTATGGGAGTCAGTTCAATCCATATCTGGGGTAATAAAAATGAAGATGTGAATTCTGCACGGAGCACACAGCACTCAGTTTTTTGAGAGAACAGGTATGTTTCTGTGCCTAGTCTATGGGAGGATGGTCCCCTTGCTGATTTCCCTCAAGTTTGTTGTAGCTGGACAGCTCACATTGTTGTCAGCCCTGATCACCAGAGAAAAGGCTCTCTGTCTCTAAGTGGTAAAAAATATAAAAATATATATATATATATATATATATATATATATATGGAGAGGAAAAGGAGGCTCCACTGCTAAATGATCAAAATTAGATTATATTTAGTTCTCCCAAGATTAATTCCTTTGGTCATGGGACAGACTTTTGCTTTGAAATATTTTATAAAATTGGAATAATTCCTAGTATCTTAGAGGTTCTTATAATGAGATGTGGATATGCTAGAATCTTTAATTTAAACTTTTCCTGCTGTCTTTATCCTCTCTACAATACTCTTGATGACCAAATCCATGATTTCCAAATTTCTAGCAAGGGCTGGAACAGCTTCTTTCAGCAACGTTGGACATGAGAGGAGGGAAAGACCTTTCTATACGGGTCCCAGATCTACCCTTGGCTCTTCTCGCCTTTTCTCTCTGATCCCACCTTTGTTGTGGCTGTTCAGCCATTTTCAGTCGTGTCCGACTCTTTATGACCCCGTTTGGAGTTTTCTTGGCAAAGATAGTGGAGTGGTTTGTCATTTCCTTCTCCAGCTCATTTTACATATGAGGAAACTGAGGCAAACAGGGCTAAGTGACTTGTCCAGGGTCATAGAGCTAGTTAAGTGTCTAAAGCTGGATTTGAACTCAGAAAGATGAATCTTCCTGACTCTAGACTCAGTGTTCTACCTACTGATCACTCAGCTGCTCAACCCTACCTTTATCGGACCATTCTCCCATTCTTCATCTCAGAGCCATCAGAAAGATGCCTGTTTCAAACAACCATCTTCTGTTTCTTTTTAGCACCAGGATTAACATAAACATTAACTGCTCTAAAACAGTTTATTATTTCATTTCATTAACTCTTCGCTAAATCTCTGCAATGTTAATATCTGCATCTCCTTTCACATGTCATTTCACCGTTTCATTTCCTCCTATGTTGATAATAATGACCAGTTACTTTGTACGGGGATCATTCTTCAAATGACTGGGTCAGCTCTTTTTGAACATGATCCACGTTTTATGAAGACTAGCAGGAAGAGACACCACCAATCACAGTGACTTATCATAGTTCTGAATAATGTCCATAGACAGCTATTTAATCATGGTTGGTGGTTTTGATTTTTTTTCTCAAATAAAAAGAATCAAAAGAAAAATCCATCCTTCCTAATTTGTGACTATTAGAGAAGTGATATAACATAGTGGATAGAATGCACTAGATATGGCATCAGAAGGGACCTGCCTTAGATATTTAGTGGTCAATTCGCTTAATCCTTCTTCACATTGCTTAACCTTATCAACAGCTAGGTGGTAGAACAGATAGGGTGTTACCCCAGAAGACCTGAGTTCAAACCCAGCTTCAGATATTTACAAGCTGTGTGACCCTGGGCAAGTCACTTAACCTCTGTTTGCCTCAATGTCCTCTTGTATAAAATAGGGATAGTTTATAACAATAGCTAACATTTATATTACTACTTTATGGTTTACAAACTGCCTCACAACAACCATGTGAAGTAGGTGCTATTATGACCCTCAGTTGTAAGCTTTGCAAGACTTGAAGTGCCATATAAATGTTATTGTTATTATTGCATATTATAAATCATTTGTTGATTGATACTGTCATATATTATGTCAAGCAATCATTTATTATTATATACAATACTATTTATTACAAGTTATTATCAGATGCTGATTATATAATAGCAGCAGTAATTATTTTACGAAGCTGACATTGAGGAGCAAATGTTTTCAAAGCATTTTGTGAAACTTAAAGAATCACGTTGATTATTATTATTCTAATCAGACTTGGTATTTAAAAAAAGAAATCTGATGTTCCATCTGTTTGGTTCTATACATCAAAACTCATTTCAACCAACTGGGGTAGTGTAATGGTAATCAATTTGTTGGATATTTAGGGCTAAGTAGATCAGATACTTAGGGCTAAGTAGATCAGATACTCAGGTCTAAATAGCACCTAGTAACTTAGGGCTAAGTATAGAACTCTGTCCATTGATGAAAAGATGTGAACTTCCCTGTTGACTTGGGAGAAGGCTATTGGCTGAGACACTCCCCTGTTGACTTGGAAGAAGGCCAGTGCTTATAAGGAATGATTTTAGGGAGTCAAGACAGATTTTGGATTTGGCT
>CM053600.1:21431796-21465882 GCA_028646575.1 Pseudocheirus occidentalis | reverse complement strand
AAGAAAGAAAGAAAGAAAGAAGGAAGGAAGAGAAGAAAGAGAAAGAAGGAAGAATGGGAGCAAGGAAAGAAAGAAAGATGAAAAGAAAGAGAAAGGAAGGAAGGATGAATGGGAGGAAAGAAAGAAAGAAAGAAAGAAAGAAAGAAAGAAAAGAAGGAAGGAAAGAAAGAAGGAAGAGAAAGGAAGGAAGGATGATTGGGAGGAAGGAAAGAAAGAAAGAAGGATGAATGGGAGGAAAGAAAGAAAGAAACGAGAGAAAAGAAAAGAAAGAGAAAGGAAGGAAGGATGAATGGGAGGAAAGAAAGAAAGAAACGAGAGAAAAGAAAAGAAAGAGAAAGGAAGGAAGGATGAATGGGAGGAAGGAAAGAAAGAAAAAGGAAGGAACAATGGAAGCAAGGAAAGAAGAAAGGAAGAAGGAAAGAAAGAAAAGAAAGAAGGAAAGAGAAAAAGAAAGAGAGAGAAAAGAGGAAGAGGAAAATGAGGGAAAGAAGGAAGGAAGGAGAGGGGAGATATATGAAGAGTCAACAAAAGAGATAGTATTTGAACTAAGTGCAACAAGGACTCTTCCCATATAGCAGTCGCCCTTCCTGGTTCTAGTAGGTTCTGGTAGATACATGGCAGTTTGGGACCTGGTTTCTGGCCCTGTGTTCTGACTTGGAACTGACTTACATCTGTCCCCAGTAATTTAGATTCAATATTGGGAGAAAGAAAAGAAATACAAATAGGTTATTCAACAGTTAACAAAAAGAGATTTGTTTTGTTATTGCAGAAAAACACTATTCAACTAGAACAGGCATTGAGGACGCCTTGAATGCACTCTGTGATGCAGCTACGTAAGTCCTCCTGCTGTTTCTCATACAGGACAGTCCTTCTTTAGTCTCTGGGCCCTTTGCACTGGTTTTTCCCCAAACCCTGCACGTACTTGTTCCGCACCACAGCCTTGGAGTTTCCTTAGCCTCTACAAGTTTTAGGTCAAATGTCACCTGCAGCAGACCTTTCTTGGTCCCCCCAACTACTTGTCCCTCCTTTATGAGATTACTTTCCATCTACTCTATATATATTTTGTATGCACTTTGTTATTTATATGTTCTCTCCCATGTTAGAATGTGAGTTCCTTCAGGGCAGGAATGATGTTTCTGCCTTCTTTTGTATTTCTACCTAATAGCACAGTGCCTAGTGCACAATAAGCATTTAATAAATGTGTGTTGCTTAATTGACTGAAATGTAGTTTCTATTTTGTACTGTTGCTTAATTGACTGAAATGTAGTTTCTATTTTGTAGTATTTATTAATTAATTGATTTTCTACAATATTAATCAATAGCAAAAATAATATCACAAATGAATTTTTATGAAAAAAGCTATTTGGAGTTTCTTAGATTCAGGAAATCTCTTTGAAATTCTTTAGAAAGTACATTTATATCACTATATTTTGTTTTTACATCATTTAAATTTCTCAACAAATCTAGCCTTGTTCTCCCCTCAACAAAACTAATTAATTGTTGAAAAAATTTGATGTATTTAATGTTCCAAACCCATATTACGCCACCTTTGCAAAGAATTGGGGACGGTGCCTTCTCCTGTCTTTTTTGGGGGGCCAGGCTTGATCATTCTAATTTCACAGCATTCCTATTTTATTGCTTTGTTGTTCTTTCCATTTGTATTGCCGTAGTCTAGGTCATACAGTGGAGAGAGTTCCAGACCTGGAGTCAGGAAGACTCATCTTCCTAAATTCAAATCCAGACTTAGGGACTTATTGGCTGTGTAACCCTGGGCAAGTCACTTAACTCTGTTTGCCTCAATTTCCTCATCTATAAAATGAGCTGGAGAAGGAAATGGCAAACCACTCTAATATCTTTGCCAAGAAAACACCAAATGGGGTGAGGAAGAGTCAGGCACAAGCAACAGCAAAGGGTTTGAATGACACCTGAAGTCTCTTCCTACTTTGAGATTCTGTGATGCCTCAAAGCCTCTAAGACTTTGTGACTCTGAACTCTGATAGAATGGAGAACTGGAAAGGACCTTGCAAAGGAACTCACACAACTTAGTGATCAGCTAAAAGCAAGGGGTAAGGAAAGAATGAACAATCAAAGATGAGTTCAGGGTTTCTAGTTTGGATAACTGAGAAAAGAATGATATCATCGACAGAAAGAAACAGAGAAACTAGGAATGGTACCCAGATTCCCATGTTATGCCAGCCACAGCATTTGTAGAAATTGTTCTAGAGAAACATAAACTACTGTTATAGGTTTTGAGATAAATAAGAAAAACTGAAAGAAAGAAAGAAAGAGAGGAAGGAAGAAAAAGAGGAAGGAAGGAAGGAGGAAAGAAAGAGAAAGAAAAGAAGGAAGAAAGAAGGAAGGAAGGGAGGAAAGAAGAAAGGAACAAAAAAGAAGGAAGAAAAGACAGGAAGGAAGAATGGGAGGAAAGGAAGAATGGGAGGAAGGAAAGAAAAAAAGAAAGAAGGAAAGAGAAAGGGTATGTAAAGTATGGTTGTAACTCCTCCAAGACTTAGTCTAATAGTAATGAAATGTGAAGATCCCTTTGTATTGCTAAGCTAAGAGGTACTTAGCACCTAGTTTCAAATTAAGCCTCTGTTAAAGAAACAGAAGGTGGGAACCCCTGTTGCTGACATAACAGGAAGGGGTTGACCAGGGAGGAGCAATATTATATATGAGGAAAAACCCCAGTTGCAAAATTCAGAACGTCTTGTGAAACTTCTTGAAGAACTTCTTGGGATGAGCACATAACGACTGGGCTGCTGCTGCCAGACTAGAACTTCCATGGATAAAGTGATTTTGGTTTTGAGAATAGAAGAAAGTGATTTTGATTTTGAGAATGAAGCTGCTGAAGACTTCTGAGGGCCAGCTGGAGCTGCTGAGGCTGCTGAGGATTTCTGAGGGCCAGCTGGAGGTGTTAAGGCTGCTGAGGATTTCTGAGGGCTAGTTGGAGCTGCAGAAGACTGAGGAAGCATGACTGTGATGCCAGTACTTTGTATGAACCTATTTGTGACTTTGTTAAGCCTTGACTTCCTGGGAACAGAGAATGTGAAGGATTTAAGGTGGACTGTACACTGTGAGCTTCAGCATGGAACAGGAACTGCATGGAGAGCTGGACAAGGAACTGGGAGCTGTCTGACTTTGAACTCAGGTGACAGTTTGGTGAATCCAGGTAGGATCTGGGACCATGGAATAGGGATCCAGGGAAGCTGAAAGCCTGCCCCAAGTCAAGATCAAAAAACCTCTCCATGGGTACTGAGTAGTGATGAAATTGTGATTTAGTTGTGACCAGAGGGTGGATGGCCTGTGTATTTCCCACTATCCCTTAAGAGGGTACAGAGTAGTGACTGATGATTGAATAGTGACTGATGACTGAATAGTGACTGATTCGTAACTTAATTGCAACCCATGGGTGGGGGACTTTAACCTTTTATACTTTATGATTGAGTTACTAAGTAATTGATTGGTTGTACTTTGTAATGACTATTATGAAATGGTTGTACTTTGTTCAAAACTATGTGACCACTTTGGTGAAAACTATGTGGCGATTTTAGTGATAAGTTGTTGAGTGGTGACATGATGATTGCTGTACTTTGATTTTTTGTGAATGTTTTTGCTCTGATTTGTTATTGGATAAATAGAGAGTTTCCTATACTATGTAATCAGAACCTTGAAAGCTGTTCACTGCAGCATCTTCTGGAAAGCTGCTTGTGCATAGCTTTACACTTAGAGTTAACATATGATATCATGCACAGTGAATTATGCTCACTTTTATGATTCTCTGCTGTTTAAAGCATCACAAAGAGTTTTTTTTAATCAGATTCACTAAGTTATGATCGATCGGTTTGTCCTGCATAAATGTATTGTGTGATTTTTCACACTTGTTCATGTAATATTTATTCTTAAGGTTTTCCAGGGAATAAAGAGTGTGCACTTGAACCAAACAAAGTCCAAATGCAAATTATTTATATTAATAAAGACAGTCAGGTGACTATGAATAAGGAGGATCTGAGCAGATACACCTTAGTCACTTAACCTCTCTATGCCTCAGTTTCCTCATCTGTAAATAAAATAAAATCTCTGTAAAATAAAAGAACTTACCTCCCAGGGCTGTTATGAGAATGAAATGAGACAAATATCATGCTTTGCACACTTTAGAATGTTGTACAACTGCTAAGTCTTATTATGTTGCTTGTATTAGCTGCCTGACACAATGTAAGTTCATGTAAGTCAAGTAAAAAATATTTACTACCATTTCTAAACAATGACCTATAGCCAATGAATAGAGCAGATGACCTCTGAACTCCCTTCTGGCTCCACATCTCAGACTCTATGTTCCTTATAACTATAATCTTTGCTCCTCAGTGGATGAAAACCCATTCATAAGTCCTCAGACTTATAAGGTCTCCTTCATATTTCCAGCAGCTCTGTAGTCATTGAAAGGTCAAAGCTATTTGAAGGTCAAAGATGCTACATATTCAAATTCCAGAATCCCCTCATTAATTAATCCCCAGACCAGTTCCCTCTAGATACCAAGTATCTGCCCCCTTTTTATAGCTGCAGGAAGCAGAAGGGCCCCTTTTATTTGTGAGCAGTTGAAAGTGAGGGGAGATACAAAGACAAAAATCCATATGGGAAGAAACAAGCCAATGGGACTGAGGGATCTCAGTTCAACTTCTAATGGTCTAACTTTTCACATATAACATTTTATAAGAATTCTACTTCATCATTTGTAAGTTATATTCTGAGGGCTTAAGTGACTTGCTCATGGGCTCACAGCTCATATGTATCAGTGGCAAGACCTGAACTCAGATCTAACACTGACCCTCCATCATTTGGATCATGCTGCCTTTTATCAGATGTGACAGAATGACAAAAAGAAACAGCCCTGATAACAGTTGTTCAGAGGCTCTGCTTTCAGGGCAGGACGCTTGATCTGGAGTTAAGGAGAGATCTGTGTTTGAATTCTGCCTCTGATCGGCTCCCATCCCAGATGTGTAACTAAGTACCTTTCCTGGGTTTCAATTTCCTCATCTATAAAATGGGGGTGGAAGTACCTGTCTTTCAAGAGTTGGCACAAGGATCAAATGAGAGAATTGTAGAAAGCAAGTTACAAACCTTAAAGTCACCTGTCCTTAAGATTGAATGAACTAAGAAATGTCATGCCAAGGGACATTTTTTTAACAAAAGGATTAAAATATGGCTTGCTTTTAGAAAATAGGTTGTATGAGAATCCAGATTTATAAAACAGATAATTATATGAGGTGACTATTTGCAATACTAAAGGAATATTTCTTTAATGATTGCTTTAAATAATGAATTCCCTTAGGACATGCATCCTTAAGCATTATTAAACTCAACAAATTTTAAATTTTAAAATTCAACAAATATCTATGAAGTAGTTACTATGGCAGCTTGGCATCAGACACAGGGAGCCAGCCTAGGAATCATGTACACACGGTTAGGGCAACTCCATAAGACAAGAAGAGACGGTTTTACACATGTAGAAGAACCTTCCTGATATGGGAAGTCTCTATTCTAATGAAATCACAGGTTCAGTCTATCCTTATGTGCAAATTATTTAGGTAATTCTACTTGAGCCCCAATAGCCTCATTCATAAAGTGGGGGGGGTGTGAGAAGGGAAAAAAAACTACCTTACAGGGTTGTTGTAGACATCGAATGAGACAAAGAATGTGAAAATCTTCAGTGAATTGTAAAGTATTATAGAAATGCCAGCTAGCCTCACTACTTTAAAAAGCATCTTACAGATAACTTTTCAAGAACACATCTATCATATAAAGGGAAATACAGCCGTAATCTTGAAATATTTGTTCAAAGACATAAGTATTTCAATTTGTTTGGAAATTTGGGATCATTTATTTTCTATGATGTGCTTTCAGCAATCTTAGTGTGGAAGTCTGAAACCCTCGATGAGATTCTAGCTGGAATTGAAATGTGTATCTGCCAACTTTTTCATTGATTCGTCCATTCAGTTTTCCTTTGGAAAGTTTTAAAATAGCAGCTGCAATCTATGTCCTCTTGCCCGCGCCTCTATTCCTGTCATATTTATGTAACTTTTGAACTTGACTTACATATGTTTTAGCAATGCTACTTAAAAAAAAAATTCAACTTGGCAGATAGTTAAAGGATATCATTTATTTAAATTAGTAGGAAGTATTTGGAACCTCTTAACTAGAAAAGTGTTATTTGCGTGAAAAAAAATCTCATCTTCTAGTTTTGTTTTAAAAAAAATCTGATTCTAACCCACATAATTTCTGAAGAATTGGGCTTTAAATAACCCGAATTATTTAAAACAGTCCTTCAGAAATCTAAAAATACTTTAATTATGTGCATAAATGGGAAACGTCTTATCGAAATTTGATTTGAATCTAATCAAGTTTTAACTTTCACAGACCAAAATTAAGTATTAACACTAGTAGCACCATATTGTAAATGGAATAACTTTAAGTGGGAAATCTTGAAGTTGATTAACACAAGAGGTTCTAATACAAAAGATTCTAAGGCAAGAAAACCAATGTGACTAAGTGTGTAAGTGTCCCTGAAGATCTGGGGGCAGGAAAGCCACTCATGGAATGTGTCTCTGCATGGATATAGATTTGCAGTTTCACATGCAATCATCTTTTTTATTATGCTATGTTACGAAAATGCTTGTTTTATTTCATAAATTTAAAAAACTAAAATTAAAAAACAACAGGGTACATTTAACAACAAAGTTTGGAAAGAAAATGTCAAATGTGAATGTGTTGCCTGAAAAAAACAAATACTCCAACTCTAAAAGAAAAAAGAAACACAAAAAAGTTAAAGAGGGCTAGGTAGGTATATTGTATATTAAATATTTATCATAAGAATATGTAACATAACTGTATAATATAAATATAATATGATTATATAATACATATTTTATAATATTAATATAATATAATTATATGTTGACTGGTTATTACATATTAATTAATATTTCATGTTGTTTAGTCATGTCCTATTCTTCCTGATCCCATTTGGGATTTTCTTTGCAAAGATAGCAGAGTGGTTTGTCATTTCCTTCTCCATTCTAATTTATAGATGAAGAGACTGAGGCAAATAACGTTAAGTGACTTGCCCAGGGTCACCCAGCTAATTAGTGTCTGAGGTCAGCTTTGAACTCATGAAGATAAGTCTTCCTGACTCTAGGCCCAGCATTCTATCTACTGAGCCACCTAGCTACCCATGATTAATTATGATATTAATTAAGAATGTTTACAAATAATAAATTAACATATTAATTAAGAAGGTTTACAAGGACCAAAGTGGAGAAGCATAATGGAGAATATTTGGGTGAAGATAAGTAGAAGGAGAAACATGAAAGAGGGGTGATCAGGAATGTCTTTGATCAATTCAATGCATTTCTCCTCAATCTAAATGATGAGATTACATGTCAAGGACCCTTGTCAGAAGGGTAGTTCTCATGGAGGTAGATGTATGTTCTATCATCTGGCTGAAAGTTCGATCTATCTCTGAAAAACATTTATTAAGTAATAACATTAAGCCCTAACCATGTGCCAAGTTCTTTCTGCCCTTAGGGAACTTGTATTCTAATATGAGGAAGACAGCTAAGTAAATACAAGATCCATACAAAGTATATAAAATAAGGAGAGAGCATTAGCAGCTGGTAAGACCAGGAAAGGTCTTCTGCAGAAGATGAATTTGAACAGATTCTTCAAGGAAGCCAGGGATTTTGAAAGATGGTGGTGAAAAGGGACAGCACTCAAGTCAAAGGTACAGAGATGGGAGATGGAATGCTGTGTATGTGAGGACCAGCAGCATGTAAGTCAACAAGAGCTCCTGAAGGGAAGACTGGAAGAAGACTGGAAAGGTTAAGAAAGGGTCAGGTTGTGAAGACCTTTGCATGACAGCTCAAGGAGTTTGTCCTAGTGGAACTACTGGAATTTATTGAATGTGAGATCGTATGTATCTCTTGGGGGGGTGGGTGACATGATGTGATCTACATTTTGAGAAATTACATTGGCAGCTGTGTGGAGGATGAATTAGAGAGACTTGAGATAAAGAGACCCATGAAGATGCTCCTGCAATATTCCAGGCAAGAAACAACGAAGGTCTAAATTTGAACCCGTCACCAATGTATGCAAGAGGTGTTGTGAAGGTAAAATAGGCAATTGATTGAACATACGGCTGAATTGAGAGTAAGGAATAGAGGATGCTGCCAAGAATATTAAGTTGAGTGTTGGGGAGAATGACGGTGCCCTCATCAATAAGAGGAAAGTTCGAAAGAAAGGTGGGATTTAGAAGGAAAAATAATGATTTCTGCCTGGGACATGTTGAGAAACATATAGGGAATCCAGTTGGAAACATCCATTTGTATACCATAATTTGTTTAGCCATTCATCAATTGATGTTTCCTGGGGGTTTTTTTCTATAAGTATTTTTGTGTATTTGGGTTTTTTTCCCTCTTTCTTTGCTCCTCTCTCTTGGTATATATGCCTAGTAATAGTAATGGTATCATTGAGCCAAAGAGTAAAAACACAGTTGACTTTTGGCATGCATAAAAGTATTTTTAATATAGTATTAAATGGCTTTCCAGAATTGTTTGACCAATTCATATCTCTACCAACAGGGGTTTATGGTTCCTGTCTTCCCACTACCCTGTTATTAGTTATAATATAATTTTTTTGGCATCTTTGCCAATATGATGGGTGTAAAGTAGTGCCTTTGAGTCGTTTTAATTTTCATGTCTTTGTTATTAATGACTTGGAGCATTTTAAGGTAGTTTTTGATAACTTTTCTTTCTTCTTTTGAGAATTGGTTGTTCATATCCCTTTGCTATTTATCTATTGTGGAATAGCTTTGTTGTTATATATTTGAATGAGTTTCCTACATATAGAATAGATCACAAAGTTATGGTTAGTTGAACTCTGAAAAAAAAGTATGAATCACAAAAGAGCCAGAATGACTTCATGAAGAATAGGTCCTGACAAACTAAATTTATTCCTTTTTTGGACTGTATTTCTGAACTGGTAGGCAAGGAGGAGAATACCATAGATATGACTTATCTAGGTTTTTAAAAAAGTTAACATGGGAGAGTCAGAGCCAAGATGGGAGAATAACATAAAGCTGTATAGAAAGCTTCTTTATCCCAACACTCCTCTAAACATATGAAACTAAATGTTGAAAGGGAAATCAAAGAAAATATCACAGTGAATCACTTCTCCAGCTTAGTTTGGCATAGGAAGACAGACTGAGAAGCCTGTGGATACTAGAGAGAGTGCCTGACCAGGAGTGTGTACTGCCCAAGGTAGCTTTGTTTCCCACTATCTAGTTCTGAGTAACAGATCCAGAGTGGATTGGGAAGGAGACCTGTGTCCAGGGATGACATTCCAGGGTATGGAAGGCCTTAGGTGGAGAGGAACTAATTAAGAAGTTAATAACAGAAGTATGACTCTAACCCTAAGAAGGAAGCAGAATCTCAGCTCTAGCTTTTAGTACAATTTGCAGCTAAGAAGTAATGACCAGGGCAGAAATCCCAGACCAGAGGGGGACCTGTGGTTTTTTCACAGTAAGACAGTGAGAAAAACAACTTTCCAGCTTGGGTCCAGGAGCAGTTTACTGGTGCTCAGACCCAAACTCAGGCAGGAAATCGTAGATCTCAAGGGCAGGGGGCTGGAGGTGTTTGTGGAGCAACACAGCAATCAGATGATTCCCTAAATCAGACCACTTGGGGAGCACTGAAAGCTTACAGGTTCCAATTATGAGTTGCCCCTGAGATACTGGAATAACCCTACGTCCGAAAAAGGGTCAAACATAAAGTATCTTGGTGAGAAGTAAGTAAAAGTCAAGAATTAGATTAATGACTGTGGGCATTACTTATTTGGTTGGCTATTTTGGGTTTCAAGGTGCTTGGCCCCTGGGGCAAAGACTCTCCTTTTGGAGAGGAAAAACCTGTCACAGCTGAAGCTCTGATGACTGGAACACTCTCCTCATAGCAGAGAAAAAGCAGCTAACAATGTTTCCCCAAGTCTGATGACTATGGACATGAATGAGGATCTTGTCTTTATAAAAGAACTATAGCTTAAGCCTCTTGTCTTAAAGCTAAAAGAAAGATGTCAGAGTCCATTCTTCCTCTCATAGGGAACCTCACTGAGAAGTCTAACTGAAGCCGGAAGCTAGAAACACAGAAAAGCTCCCCCACCTCCTGTCTAAGGGGAGTCATGCCTGGCAGAGACTGACAGTGACCATAGGGTCAGCAGAGGACAATCTAACTGTGAGTCTATGAGACCAGCAAAGATCAACACCCAGCAGTAACTACATACCACATGAAACAGGCCCAGCAGGAGCAATGTAATAACATTACCAGAAGATATTGGCAGCCCTGCAGCATCAAAGATGTGATTTGTCCCTCCACACATGGTCTAGCTCACGGGTGGGGAATCTGTGGCCTTCTAGGTCCTTGGGTGCAAGCTTTTGACTGAGTCCTTTTATTGAGGGGATTTGTTCTATGAAGTTTGGATTCAGTCAAAGGGCTGTGCTTGAGGACCTAGAGGACCCCATGTGACCTCAAGGCCACAAGTTTCCCACCCCTGGTCTAGCTATGTAGATTCCCTATGTGTGTCCCTCAATGCCTCTTTTCTAAGTGTTTCTACCTGATGAAAGATCTATTATTGTTTCCTTACTGTGCTATTTCATTAAATGCCTTTGCTTTGAATCAATTGTGTCCTCTGCCAACCAGAAAAAAATAAACACATTGGAGGGGGCTCATGATCTATGGTTTTGAGCAGTGAACCACAGAGTACCTTGAACTTTGGGGAGCTTGTTGGTAAGGGAATCAATCATCCCTCTGTGAGCTGGGGTTGCTTGTGCCATAAGGCACAACACATAAAAGCGAAAAGTAGTGGTTGTGGGTATGGTCGTAGTAGAGGGTGTAGAAATGGAAGCAGAAGCTATGGAAAACAGGTAATTGTCAGAAAAGGCCTCGAAGCTTTTATTCTTCTGTCCTCTGGTCTCTAAGGAATTCTGCAGGAACCTCGATGGTCAGCTTATCCAGTGACAATTAGGCCATGAGATAAACCGGCTCATGCTGTTCAAATTCACATGAGATTGATTGGTACCAGAAAATCAATTTAGTCATTTACAATGAGAAATATAGCTGCCCAAGTAGTTTAACATTTGCTTAGCCAGTCAGCACATTATCTACTCAGTAGGGAAGTCTATGTGGGAAACCAAATTAAGAACATAAGGGTGCTTGGTGATCATATGAAATCAGAGAAAGGAAAATGCCTATGGGATTATGTCTACCCAAACCAATTTTGTGTTCCTGTTGACCAGCCTGGTCACAATCTCCCTTTGTCAGTAATAAAGAACCACGGCACACATTGCTATCCAAGTTCTGTTTTTTCAATACTTTAAAAGCTGCCTTTTCTTTTTTTTTCTAATTGCATCAATTGTTTTACATCAAAAGGTTCCCAAATGCACCATCCTTAAGGCCTTGTGGCTTCTTTATTTATTACTGAGAATACAGAAGGGTTCAGAAGCACATTTAAAGTATTTCTTTTTGTCTTTAACAAAGGAAGATTGTGAAGAATCTAGCCTGGGTTTTTAAGTCTCCTCAAACAACTCCAGCTTCCTGGGGGGCACCAGTTCCTCCCTGGAGTCAACACAGGAGACCTTGATCTTTGGCCCCTGGGATTTTCACTGATTTGTTAACGTCCCTGATCACTGAACCCCAACTTGAGGCACAGAGCCTCCTGAACCTTCTTGACCCCTGAGCTAACTTGGTTCCCCAGGTTAATTAGGTAATCCCTAATCACCAATCCTTATTTTTTTTCTACTGTTGTTGCTGCCACAGAATTCTAAATGCCCAGTTCTAACAACTATTTCTCTTTCCTTGTTTACCCCAGCCATACAAAAGTATGTTTGTAGGGTTTATTTGCAAATTAAGAAATATAGAATTCAGAAAAAATATAAGAATCATAAACAGTATGAATTAAACCAAACTAAACCAAAAGAAATTATCTATTCCCAGACCAGATGATGTTTACCTTCTAAATCCTTCTTCTAGTTGTAAATGCTCAGTCTTGGTTTCATGTCTTCCTTTCCCAGGATAGTTTGTCCACTCCCCTTTGACAAGAATGGCATCTTTTGTCCTAGAAAACACAAGCAGATTTTGTGAATGTCTTACTTGTACCCCTTTGTTGGAACTCATTAGTACATTCTATAATGAGATATCCTCATTCTCAGCCAATCAGGTAGCACGAAGACAGTATAATAGATTGTGAGTACTTTGCTCACATTTCTATAAGATCAAGAAATTGATAAATTTCCACTTCATACCATCAAGGGAAAATCAAGGAATTAAAAAAAAAGGAAACCAGGTGAACCAGGGGCAGTATTTATGATCACTTCAAAACTCAGAATTATTCAACACAGATCACACCTAGAGTTCACAAAAGACTACTTGTCAGTCATAAGAATATCTCAAAATTCCCCACTCAAGGCCAACCAAACCCTAAAAAAGCAATTGAAGCATGATGTAACTCTTGAGGACAAACTGATTCAGATCAATTCAATTCAACTCCACCAATATTTTTAAGTGCTTACTACATGAAAGTAACTGTACTAGGCCTGAAGATACAAAAACAAAAAAGAAAAAAATGATTTCTGTACAGCAAAGTATTTATACTCTGAAGACATGGTTTAAAGCCCTACTGGGTTGGATTAGATGACCTCTGAGGTCTCCTCTAGCTTTGTATCTATGTAGATGAAATAACTAAATCAATTTAAGGAGAAAAAGAAAATTACAAGGGGAATCAGGAAATGGTTTTGGTAGAAAGTGATATGGGCAGGTAGGTGGCATAGTAGAAAGAGAAGCAGTCAGTTAGTCCTGACTTCAAATCTGACTTCCCCCACTAATTGTGTGACCCTGGACAAGTCACTTAGCCCTGTTTGCCTCAGTTGCCTCATCTAAGAAAGAGAAGTGAGAAGGGAGTACAATCAGGCTTGTCTTTGCAATAAGATACCTACCCAGAAATATGTGATTTAACTGTACAAAGAGAGCAGCAATGCCAAAATGGTGGCCAAGATGATGCTGCATTCACCATATCTACTCAAGGGTGAATTATTAGGAACCATAACTATTGCAATTGCTCACACTTATACAGAGCACTTTGTCGTTTACCACATGCTTTTTCTCACAACCACCCTGTGAAGTAGGTGGTGCAAATATTATTATCCCCATTAATTTTAGCAGCTTCTTGGCTTGTCCTTCCCAATCTGTCTTGGCTACAGCCGCATCCATGCTGGAGAAGTGTAAAATTGGGGCAGCATTCTTTTCAAAAAGGTTTCTGGCTTTTGGCCAGGAATCCCCCAGCCACATTGCTGTCAGTGTCCCTCCTTTCTCTTCATCTCTCCCTACTCCCCCAACTCTCATTAGGATAAATAAGACCCTAGTTTCCACAATATTCTGACCTTTATGTAAATAAGATAACAGCCTGCCCAGATTTCTTATATACTTTAGATACTTCCTTAATTAGTATAATTGTTCCAATCCATCCACAGTACCTGGCACATAATAAGAGCCAGAATGTACATAGCGCTTTAAAGTTTGCGAAAACACTTTAACAATATTATCCCGTTTGATTCTTATCCTGGAAGGTAAGTACTATTATTATACCCCTTTGTACGGGTGAAGAAACTGAAGCTGAGAAAATTTGAATGACTCGCCCAGAGTCACGAAGATAGTAAGTGTCTGAGGCTGTATTCGAACTCAGATCTTTCCGATACCAAGACCGGGACGCCATCTACTGAGAAATATATTTGCCTTTTACATTTCTGTTCAGTTGTTTCAGTTCTGTCCGACTCTTCATGACTCCATTTGGGGTTTTCTTGGCAAAGATCATGGAGTGGTTTGCCATTTTCTTCTCCAGTTCAAGTTACAGATAAGGAAACTGAGGCAAGCAGGGTTAAGTGACTTGCCCAGGGTCACACAACTACCAAGTATCTGAGGTCAGATTTGAATCTGGGAAGTCTTTCTGACTTCAGGGCTGGCACTCCATCCATTGTATCATCCGGCTGCCCAAAGAAGAAACAATAATGAAGGGACATATTAATATACACATGCACATATTATATATAGTAAACCCTTAATAAATCATTCACTCATATTCTCATTCCATCTTATTCTATATCCTTATTCTTGTTCATATTCTGCCATAGAAGAGCTACCCAAATTGTTGGCAAATTTCCTCTTTGTCTCTTAATTAAAAAAAATTACTTAACAAAAATTTGTTATCTTCTTACCTCCTTCCTTCCCATTGGGAAAAAAAGAAAAGAAAAAGAAAAACAGAACTCTCATAACAACATGCCTCTTCTGCATCTTTTAACATTTACCATTGATGCCAATGAAGCAGACTAACCATATGAGATCCTTTTCTGTAGGTATATGATTGGCCTTTCTCCTATTCTAACCATGCATTAGTTGATAGAATCTTCCATGTTATTTCTGGACCAGATGTCATCATTGGTGATAATACATTACAGGTTACTTTACAGACCCACCATGTACATCATCATTGTCCTTTGGTTTGCCCACAAATGTAGTTTTTTTTAAAGGTTTGGCATGCCATGGTTTGATAGCAGAGTATAGCAGAGTCAGGAAATCCGGACTCTGACCCTTACATAGCTATATAACCATAATTAAGTTGTTTAACTTTTCTAAACCTCAGATGTCTTGCCTGTAAAAATGGAGATAATAATACATTCCTCATAAGATTGTGATAGAGATAGTGTTTTTGTAAATCTCAAAATACTTTATAAGTGACTTATTTTATTTCAGTCATATTGCATCCTTGCAAAGTTAGTGGAAGTAAAAAAATTTTTTTTGTTGGTGATGGTGGAGGCATTTTAGGAAACGACTTTAAATCATTGAAAGCACTGCACACTTTCCTAGGGGCAATCTAGCTCGTTTCCTTTCTCTTATAAACTTCTGGACTCATTGTCCATCCACAGTGGCAGTCTCTATTATATGCACTGATTAATGCAGTGGATTCTTCAACCTGCTAACTACGCGTCATAATCTTGGCTGTGTGCATCAACTTTTTTTTCTGCTTGGATTGCCAGACCAATCTCTTTTGAATGATCAGGATCCTATTAAGGAAACTGTAATATTTTGATGCAATCAGCACACATAGGAACATATAGAAGACTGTACCATCTGTCAGAAATCTTCCTTCCCTTTGGACTCTGTACAGAGCATCCTTCCCTAACAGCTGGGATACTTCTCACTGGCATACTTCTTTCTGTTCTTTATTTACCTTGAGTGATATTGATTATCAGATGAATATTTAACAATTATTTCTAGAATTATATTGTGGAATCTTTATGTATGCATGGGAAATATCTTGTTGGAAAGAAGTCTCAAAATGCTCTCTTTACTTTTGGTCTATAGAGTTATATGCATTTTTAAATAATCAACAGAAAATATACATAGAAGGATCTGTTTTTCTTTACATCTTTCAGTGAAATGTATGACTAGGAAGATGTAGTTCGCTAGAGAAACTTATATGTAGAAATTTGTCTATTTCTTTTTCATGTTTTCATTAAGGATACCTTTGATACATGTATAGATCATTCGCATAAAGATCTTAAGGAGATAAGAAAATAGGCATATGGATTAGTAGTTAATGATGCTTTCATCATTGTTTTTCCATAATAATACTGTCCACGATTTTGTTGAATTTGTTTTTAGTAACCTCTCTTCTCTGAGATACTTTAAAAAATGATCCAAAAGTATTTTAAAAACTATTTTGCCCCAGCACAATTTCTTCTCTATGTACTTGGTCAGGTCCAGCTGCTCTTCTTCATTTTTCCCCTTCAGCATACAGTGCATTAGGTTCCCAGATGTTGCCCAGCAAATGTTGTGTAACCACAGTGAACAATTATGAGAAATGATCGCTATAAAAATGCTGCCAAATTGTTCCATTTTTAATGTCTGTTGGTTGTCTTCCTTCCAGCCTCATTTCTAAATGTCATAGAGTCTAACTCTCTCATTTCAGAGAGATTAAGTAATTAGCCAAAGGTTGGTTGTGTTTGTCCTTCGTTTTTGAAGAGGACTGTGGCATCAGAGAAATAATGACATGACTTGCAGTTGACTTGGATTTGATTGAGGGAGGGCTGTGCAAGGTCACCAGCCTCACTATCTCCTCCAGGGCCATCTGGTTCCAGTGACCAGATATTCATCAGGACAACTGGAGATGACCCAGGATGCCATGGGAGACCCTGACCCTTTTAGACTAACGTCTTTTGACATTAATTAGAAAATTAATTAGAAAAAATGGGAAAAATATCAAGCTGGGAGGGAAAGACCCTCAGGGTTGGTTCCAAAGAGAAACAGTTATGGATAACATTCACTGTAAGCCAGGAAGGCTCAAAATACAGCCATTAAGTAGAGCTTGGGTAGGGACCTATTGTGGTCCAGTTTATGAGCTTCAGAGTGAACTGAGTTAAAGGTTTTGTGAAAAGAAGGGAAGGAAAGAAAGAAGGAAGGAGGGAAGGAAGGAAGGAAAGAAGGAAGGAAAGAAGGAAGGAAGGAAGGAAGGAAAGAAGGAAGGAAGGAAGGAAGGGAGGAAGGGAGGAAGGGAGGAAGGAAGGAAGGGAGGAAAAAAGGAAGGAAGAGAGGGAGGATGGAAGGAAGGAAGGAAGGAAGAAGGAAGGAAGGAAGAAGGAAGGAAGGAAGGGAGGGAGGAAGGAAGCAAGATGGAAATAAAGAAAGACAGTAACCCCAAGTTAAGTGCTCAGCCAAAGGTCACATATATAATAAATGGTAAAGGCAGAATTTGAGCTCTCGTCCTTTGACTCCTTCCACTGAACCACACTGCCTCTCATCTAGTTTCCCTACAGGCCTCATTTCCCTCTCTCTCCTTCCACTGTTCTGTGAAGTGGCATTGCTTTTAATCTTCCACCATCCTCCTGTATACTGTTTTACAAATGAACTTGCTTTCTAAACCAATAGAAACAACTGCCTTGTCTCTCTACTTAACAAGGACATGGTTTCCTGAGGGGGTGGTCAGGGCAATCTTTAGTTGTGGTGCCTTTTTTATTGGTTAAATCTGTTTAGGAAACTGTGATAAGCACTCAGTATCTTGTCTTTTATAAATTTCCCATTTTCAAAATCAACATCTTTTAAAAAAAATACATAGTTGAAATTGGAGCTCCTGTAATTGCTAATGACACTAACAACTAACATTTACCGCCCCCCCCCCCACACACACAATTTAATTCTCTCATTAACCACTGCTGGTCCCAAGAGCCTAGAAAACGTATTCCTGTTCCTTTTACACTAAGGGGCTCTTCTGCTTTGGACCCAGGGCTGCAGTCTAAACCAGGTCCAGTCCTAAGGGAAACCCTGGCCTCCAATGTGAGGGAAAAGAGATTGTCTGTTCTCACTCTTAGGCTTGTTATGTCTGACCCCAGAGCTCCTGGGATAAATTATTTAAAGCTTATGTTCGGTTGTACCGCACATACAAAGTTGATATAAAAAGGAAGTATCAGAGGGGCTACAGAAAAACAGGCTAGTGATGCAATTTTGGTGGGGCTGTGAATTGGTACAGTCATTTTTGGAAAGCAATTTGGAATTACACCTCAAAGTTACTAAATTGTCTATACCATTTGACCCAGAGATACTACCATAAGGCCCGTACTCCAAAAAGATCAAAGAAAGAAGAAATGAACGAAAATGTACAAAAATATTTATGGCAGCATTTTTGTGTGTGGTGGCAAAGAGCTAAAATCTAAAGGGTGTCCATCAGTTGGGGAATGGCTGAACAGACTGGATGGCACATGAGTGTAATGAAAACTTGTTGTTCTGTAGGAAATTATAAAACAGGTGGTTTCACACAAACTAGGCTAAAGACTTGTAGCAACCCGTCCAGAATGAATGGAACAGAGCAAGGATAACAATTTATACTATAACATACATTGTAAAAAATGAACAGTTTTGAAAGAACTCTGATCAGTTATGAACAATCAGGATGAACTAATCTGACAGGTAAGTGCCTTACCTCCCGATAGGGAGATGATAGACACATAATCCAAAACCCATTTTTTGACATGGCCAACATGGGACTTCCTTTTGTCTAATTATACTTATTTGTTACAAGTGTTTTGCTTTTATCTTTTTTCCAGCAAGGGTGCTTGATAATTTCAAAAACTTTTAATTTTAAAAAGAAAGCTTGGCGGGGGGGAATAAGGGGGAAAAGTGCTGAGCCAAGATGGTGGAGTGAAAGCAAGAACTTTCTTGAGCTCCTCTCTCAATTACCTCCATGTTGGTAAAAAAATGATTCTAAACAAATTTTAGAGCTATGGAACCCACAAAATGCAGAGTGAAACAAATCTCCTGCTGAAGGCAGCCTGGCAGTTCGACCAGAAAGGTCTATCACACTGGGCTGGAAGCAGAGCATAGTCCTGCATGGGCTTAGCTGGCACAGACCAGTGGCACAGACCAGCCAAAGCAGACCTCAGAGGATTGAATCACTGGCAGCTGTGGTGGTTTCCAGACTTTTCAACCCACAAACGCCAAAGACAAAGTAAAAGGTCAGAATGAAAACTCTGCTGCACCTGGGTGAAAGAAGAGCAAGGTCTGGCTCCTTCCCCGGGACAGTGGAGGTGGTGGCAGCTGAGGCAGCAGGGTGGCTGCTTCCGGAGCTCCAGGCCCACAGATGGTGGGGGGACCAAGAGGCTGACCAGAGGGAAACTGCAGGAGTCTCTCTGCTGGTGCCGAGGCAGCATTCTCTTGCTTTACCCTGTTTGGATCTGGGTCACAGTCTTGGATGGTGGTCCTGGGTTGAGGAACCTAGTCCTCCTCACATTTCTGAAGCAGGTGCCTAGAAGGAGCTCTGACAACAGCTGCTCAAAACCTCAGAAATTTGAGACACAGCTCTTTCCACTCTGGAAGTAGAGTTCCACCATGACAAAAAGCTCAAAAATTAAGTAATAAGCTGACAGGATGAGCAAACAGAGGAAGAAAAATCAGACTATAGAATCATTCTTTGGTGACAAAGAAGATCAAACATAGAACCAGAAGAAGACAACAAAGACAAAACTCCTGCATCAAAAACCTCCAAGAAAAATATGAATAGGTCACAGGCCAGGGAGGAGCTCAAGAAGGTTTTGAAAATTAAGAGAAGTAGAGGAAAAATTGGGAAGAGAAATGAGAGTAAAACAAGAAAATCATGAAAACTGAGAAAACAGCTTGCTAAAGGAAACCCTAAAAATACTGAAGAAAATAATACCTTAAAAAAATAGACTAACTCAAATGGAAAAAGAGGTCCAAAAAACCAATGAGGAGAAGAATGCCTTAAAAAGCAGAATGGACCAGATGGGAAAGGAAATTCAAAAGATCACTGAAGAGAATAACTCCTTCAAAATTGGATTAGAGCAATTGGAAGCTAATGACTTTATGAGAAATCAAGATATTATAAAACAGATCCAAAAGAATGAAAAAAATAGAAGGCAATGTGAAATATCTCACTAGAAAAACCACTGACCTGGAAAATAGATTCTGGAGAGATGTCTTAAAAATTATTGAACTGCCTGAAAGCCAGATAAAAAAAGAGCCTAGAAATCAGCCTTCAAGAAATTATCAAGGAAAACTGCCCTGATATTCTAGAACCAGAGGGTAAAACAAAAATGGAAAGAATTTACCTCTTGAAAAAGATCCCAAAAAGAAAGGTCCTAGAAATATTATAGTCAAATTCCAGAGTTCTCAGGTCAAAGAGAAAATATTACAAGCAGCTAGGAAGAAACAATTTGAGTACTGTGGAAACACAATCAGGATAGCACAAGATATATCAGCTTCTATACTAAGGGACTGAAGTGCTTGAAATATGATATTTCAGAGGTCAAAGGAGTTAGGATTAAAACCAAGAATCACCTACCCAGAAAAACTGAATATAATACTTCAGGGGAAAATATGGATATTCCATGAAATAGAGGACTTTTAAGTATTCTTGATGAAAAGAGCAGAGCTGAACAGAAAATTTGACTTTTGAATACAAGAAGCAAGAAAAGCATAAAAAGGTAAACAGGAAAGAAAAATCATAAGGAATTTATTGAAGTTGAACTATTTACATTCCTAGATAGAAATACAATATTTGTAACTCATGAGACTTTTCTCAGTTTTAGGATAGTTGAAGAGAATATAAATATATATGCATACATACATATATGTATATATAGGTGGGTATATGTGTATATATATGTATATTTGTGTATATGCATGCACAGACAGAGGACACAGGGTGAGTTGAATATGAATGGATGATATCTAAAAGATAAAATTGTGAAGTGAGAGAGGAATATATAGGGAGAAGGAGAAAGGGAGAGATAGAATAGGGTAAATTATCTCATATAAAAGAGGCAAGAGAAAGCTGTAACAACGGAGGGAAAGAGCAGGGAGGTGAAAGGGAATGAGTCAACCTTACTCTCATTGAACTTAGCTTAAGAAAGGAATAACAAACACTATCAATTGGGTATTTTACCTATAGGAAAGTAGGGGGAAAGGGGATGAGAGGGGATGATAAAAGGGAGGGCAGATTGGGGGAGAGAGGTACTCAGAAGCAAACACTTCTGAAAAGGAACAGAAAATAGAATAAATGGGGGGAGTTGTACAGGATGGAGGGAAATATAGTTAGTCTTCCACAGTATGAGTACTACGGAAATGTTTTGCATAACTACCCATGTATAATCTATATTGAATTGCTTGTCTTCCCAGTGGGGGTGGGTGAGAAGGGAAGAAAGGAGAGAATCTGGAACTCAAAGTTTTAAAAACAAAAGTTAAAAACTTTTTACACACAACTGGGAAATAAGACTTAAAGGCAATGGGGTATAGAAATCCATCTTGCCCTACAATAAAGTAAGGGGAAAGGGGGAAAGTGGAAGGTGGGAGATAGGGGGAAATTAAGAGAGGGCAGACTGAGGGAATGGATATTCAGTATGGTTGCCATCTTTGGGTGGGAGTAGGGGAGAAATGGGGAGAAAATTAGCAACTCAAAATCTTGTGGAAATGAATGTTGAAAACTAAAAATAAATAAATAAAATGGGGGGGGGAAAGCTTAGGGTTTAGTTCATGTCTATGACTTCAAAAGAATTTAGGAAAAAGATATTCAATGTACAATAGGAATCAGTTATGGGACAGCTATTTGTTTATTTTGAACAAAATAATTGTTAAAATAGAAAAGATTCATACAGAATATTGACAGAATAACTCAAAACAGGATTTATAAACTTAGCTTAAAACTATTTTATAATATTAGTCCAGAAACTAACAACTAAACTTCATCAGAACATGAAGTAGTTTGTGGATCTGTTGAATAGACACGGCCACATTTCACCTCAGCTCTTACGTGTCTAAGCAGCTCCCAGTTGTCCTATCTATGACACCTTCTCTGAAGAAGAAACAGAAAGTAGATAAGAAAAACAAGAGTCCAGGCATAAATACACCTAGTGAAGTCTCTAGTGTAGCTGCTATGGAAGAGAAGTTACCACGATCCCAGGATGAGAAGAGCCAGCCCACAGTCTACCACAGTCTGGAGGCTTCAGAGTTATATGATGCTACTGGAATGACTGAAGAAATACAGAGTCAGCCATCTGTCTTCCCCTTTAACTGACATAGTTGAAAACATGAGCTATAATGGGTCAGGGGAGGTCAGAAACCATTTTGGGTTTTCAGTATCACACTCAAGCGCCAAGTACTGAGTAACCAATATATTTGGAAGGATCCAGGAAGTTCATCATTCCCAAAGCAATCAAGCACAGTCACCATGTCCATGGAGTCCGCAGAGGTCGCTGGGGGATTTCTAGGCACATAATGCCTGGTACAGCCCCTACATAATGTTGGTTTTGATTTTTGGTTTTTACTAGTCAATGGTCTGAGTGTGCATAAACTGTTGTTGCCTTGGAACTGACTCCCTCTTAAGCGGATGATTATTTCCTTCCAGATGATAGGCGGATGACAGTTTCCTTCAAGTTCCTACACCCAGGTTCAGAATCCTGTTGTCATTCTCTGTTCCTTACTAACCAACTCCCTGCCATCCAAACATAGGATCACAGGATCATATGGTGTAAGGGACACTTGAGACCATCTGGCCCAACCCCTCATTTTACAATAAAGAAGCCGAGGCCATAATATTTTAAGCACCTTGCCCAAGGTCGCAAAGATAGTGACAGAGGCAGGATTTGAACCCAATGTCTCTGATTTCAAAATTAGTTTTTCTACCATTATTACATCGTCTCTTTAAATTAGTCCCCAAATTGTCATGTTGCTATCACCACAATATCTCTAGTATGCATTCTTTTCTTTGATTCATACATCCGCTTACCTCATTTGGACCTTTATCACATTTCACCTGGATTTTTATAATAACTTCCTTATTAGTTTCTCTACTTCAGCTCTCTCCCCACTGCAATCCATTCTCCACACAGTAGTTAGCTAAGTGATTTTCTTTTTTGTTGTTGTTGTTTGAGAGCTGTTAATATTTAATGAGCTTTGGGGCAGCTAGGTGGTGCAGTGAATAGAGCACCGGCCCTGGAGTCAGGAGGACCTGAGTTCAAATCTGGCCTCAGACACTTAACACAAAAACTAGCCGTGTGACCTTGGGCAAGTCACTTAACCCCAACTGCCCTCCAAAAAAAAAAAACAAAAAGTATTTAATGAGCTTTTCTTAAACTTAAATTAAGGAAAGAATAACAGTAGTAAATGCTGTATTATTGGGATTAAAACATTATAAAATCCTTTTTAAAAAATCCTTCAATTACATATAAAATAATTTTAAGTTTTGAGTTCCAAATTCTATCCCAAAGTCATTTTCTTAAAGAACAGATCTTCCCATGTCATTCAATGGTTCCCTCATACCCCTAGAATCAAATATAAACTCTAACATAACATGAACTACTCTACATGATTACATTATTATTATGTAATTATTAAGACTTCCCTACTACATGCCATTTCTCTTCATGCTTCAATCAACTTGGTCTTACTGTTTTTCATACACAACACTCCATTTTCTATCCACATGCCTTTACATTCGTTGCCTCAGTGCTTGGAATGTCCTTCCTCCTCATCTCTGTTTCTCAGAATCCCAAGTCTTTTTCAGGGTTCAGCTAAAGTACTTCTTTCTACATTAGTTCTTTCCTGATCCCTTCTCTTCTCCCCTCGAGGATTACTGCCCTTACCTCAGAACTCACCTTTCATCTGTTACATAGCTATTGTGTGTATATGCACACTATAATTTATACATGTGTGCATATTACGCAAATAATGTACATGTATGTATAATATCTATATTGTCACCAATAAAGTGTAAACTTTTTGAAAGTAAGAAATGTTTCACTTTTGCCTATACGTCCCCAACACCCAGCACAATGGCTCACCCATGGTTGGTACTTTAAAATGTCTGTGGATTGACGTATAGAGCCATTTCTGTGTTGTGGTGGTTGTTAGGTGCTGCTCATGTCTAGGATCTTTCATTTCTCTTCTTGGAGAATATGAGGCTTCTAAGTATGCTTAAAGCCTTTGATTTCTTTCGTTTCTAAACCCTGAGTTACACTTACCTACTTTCTTTTCTTTGGGGGGACCATCCTTCCCCTCTGTTCCATTTCATATTCAAGTTATCAAAGATTAAAGTGTATGTTGACTTGGTTGAATCATTTAATCAAATTCTTTATAGAATTTCCCTACATTTTCATTCTTAACAACAGCCTTGTTTCACACATTGCCGTGATCTTCAGGCTGGTCATTTTGCTGATTGTCATCATGAGGCTGCCGGGGAAGATGATCGAGTAACTTGTGAAATGTGGTTCCTTGATATGTTTGGATACAAGATGCAACCAATTCCACCAATTTGTTCTTGTGCCTTTCCTAGGCATGCCTCAGAGCCATCCTTTTATAAGCTGCATTTTTTTTATGTCTCTGATTTTATCCAAGACAAGAATGCTAATATTTGCAATAATAATAATAATAACATGCCTTTATAAAAGGGCTTCAAGGTTTTTTATAATTTATTATTATTATTAGATCATATCATTTTATCTTAACAACAACCCTGGCAGGTAGATACTATAATGACCCCTATTTTACTGATGAGGAAAGACTCAGGTTAAATGACTTGCTCAAGGTCGCATAGTTAGTGACTATCTGAGGGACAATTTGAACTCAGTTCTTCCTGACTCCAGCTCTAGCACCGACCATTGTACTGCATAGCCACTAGTTGTGTGATTTACATTTTCCAATGGCATACGAACTCATATATTACTGGATAAAGATCTTACACTGAGAGATCCAAATATTTAAATTGATGTTTATAGATGCTCTAAAAATTGTATGTGATTTTAAACACATTATGTCTCATTTTCTGGTCAACCCCTACCATCTCTGTGTTAGCAGAAGGCAGTTGCACAGGACTAAGAGCCATTTTGTGATTTTTTTTTGTTTCATGGGTTTTCAAGGCCAAATAATTCATCATTTAGTGGCTGACCTGCTGCTGATGAGTCTCTATACTTAGCCTGGCAACCTATATTAATGAAAAATTCATAGTTTGTCCACCGACACAACAAAGACAATTTCAGAAAGAAAAAACTGCTTAGACAACCAATTGGAAAGCCATCATAAGATTTTGGCTCCTTTGGCAGCAAATTCACTTATAGATTCACAGCAGAAAATAGACACAAAACTCATGCATCATTTTGTTGGCTTGAGAAAACCTAAAATAAGCCAAAGTAAGCTAAAGGTCTGTAAGGCAATAATATTCCAGCTCCTGTACAGCTGTGACCTCTGGCCTTGTACCTAACATCCCATTCAGCATGGGACTAGTTCGTCTGAGACATTGATCTTGTGTGTCATTCTTGGTCAGATAAAACCCCTGAAACTGAAACTTTAACAGGCAGTTATGCTATAAATGGGGCTGAGTTGCCCAGAACAACGAATACACCTTACACCTCAACTGGGTAGGTCGAACTCAATGAAAAAAATGAAAACCAACAGCTTTTGCCAAGGGTCAATGCAGACAAATAATAGAAACTAAATTGTACAATGCAGACTATAAGGGCATAATGAAAGAAAAGAAACAAAAATATCATCAAGAAAGATTTCTCTTGATGCGATAAGACACACTCTTCTGGAACTGGTGTGGGCTAATTTGGGGGTAGGGAAAGCCAAATGTCAAAAATACTTATTACAATTTCATCAGATTCCCATCTTTTTATCTCCTTCATCATCTCTTTGCCGGTAATTTTCCCCAGTCCCACTGCCTGTTTCTTCCCCACCCCACCCCCATTCCCATCTCTAGTTTCAAATGTCTTGTGAAAGCAAGAGGCTGCCCTATCCAGTGCCAGGCACTCGTCAAAAATAGAAGTGTGGTGTCCCAGACATTTATGGTAATGGTAGCCGTGACAGTGTAGCTAGGGACAAGGGAGGGAAGAGCCAAGAGGAGAAGATACACAGATTTATTCCTAAATCAATTCTTTTTCAGAAGTCATATTCCAGAACACAAGGTCACATACTGAATAGGAGTCAACATTTATATAGTGATTTATGGACATGATCTCATCTGATTTTCAATTCAATTAAGCTCAATTTAATGAGTATAGATAGGTACCCAGTACTATGTCCAGGCACTGTGCTAGGAGTTGGGGATACTAAGACAAAAGTGAAAGTATCTGCCCTCAGGGAGCTTACATTCTATTGGGCTAAAATAACTCATAATGTGAATAAGTAAATGCAAAATAAATTCAAAGTAACTTGGAAGATAGGCACCTAGGTGGCTTGAGGGAAGCTAGGAAGATAGAGCACCAGGCCTGGAGATAGGGAGACCTGAGTTCCTATGTGGCCTCAGGAACTAGCTGTGTGACCCTGGGCAAGTCACTTAACCCTGTTTGCCTCAGTTTCCTCATCTGTAAAATGAGTTGGAGAAGGAAATGGCAAACCATTCTAGAGTCTTTGCTAAGAAAACCCCACATGAAGTCACAAAGAGTCAGACATGACTGACCAACAAGGCTTGGTGGAGGAAGAGTACTTCCAAGTACACTTGGAGAGAGGAAGGGTCCCAAACAATCTCCTGTTTGGGTGCTGGATTGCCTACTAAAGGTACAGAGTGTCTCTAAAGTCTTAGTGCAGTATTTAAGCTTATCCTTGTTTTGCAAGGTTTAGAAAAGGCTAAGTAGGCTGCTCACCGTTCCAGAGCTAAGGGTGGGAGCGAGAGCTTAAACTTGGATTTTCACTGACCTCGGATTCAGGGCTGGTTTCCACAGTCTCACTATGTTATGACATTGAATCATTGTATCCATCAGAGAAGAGGAAACCCTGGGAGGCATTGCTTAGACTTGTTAATGAAATATTTAGTTTATTAGTAATAAAATAAAATTGGCTTTCCTTTCAGTACATAGCAAGAACATAAGAGAATGTGAAGGATGTGAAGCTACCATGTCCCTATCAATATGGATAAGGATTTTATATATATACACACACACACACATACGCACACACAAACATGTATGTATGCATGGGTATAAATATATCTATATCTATATTATATATACATACATAAACATAAACATATATATTTAGCGGGGAGCCCAAGACTTTTGATTTCATTCCTGAGGAGGAACTTCCCCTACCAATGCAGATGCACAAATTCTCAACAGCCTTAGAGTTGTAGTTCCTTCCTAGGTAAGGGTCACATAGCAAGTCCGTCTGAGAGGTCATAATGGAAGTCTGATGCCTATTTGGTTTTTCATTGCCTACACTGTGTTGTCTCCCACTTATACAGGGTGTCCCAAGAGTTCTCGTACAGTTTTAGCCACTAAATCTTAAAAGTGCACAAAGACTTTTGAGACATTCTAATATAGTAAGAAAAAGTAAAATTAATAAAATTTTAACTAACTATAATAATAAAATCTTCAAGTTCCCTTCCAGTACTAAAAATCTCTCCCTTCTAGGATTCTTGGAGTTACAAATGTTTTAACAATTGTAAATGACATTAACATCTAAAAATGCAAAACCCTTCAGAATTCCATCCTCTATAAAACAATTATCTTAGTTATTCAAGGAACCTTTTCCCAAGTAAGACTTCTTTATCTTGAGCAAACAGATTATACTTTAATAAAGCACTCTTTGCTGGTGTGCTACTCTACATAGTGAGAGTTTCTTTAATAGTTGGAGTCTATTAAAACCAGCCAGGCACCAGTGCAACTGGACAGCTAGTGTGCTGATGAAGGTTTTGTGTGTACGGTTTTTTCTTCTCCTTCTTTGAATGGTTGTTCCTAGCAACGTGCCAATCCCCATTCATAATCTCAATAGTCTCAAGATGCTCTCTTTCCTTTTTTTTTTTTCTTAGAAAGGATTTAAGATTTGTATATGACATTTCTGGTCACATGAAATGAATGTTAATTTGGTGCAAACAAATAAACAGGAATTCATCACAAAAGCCCAGGAGAAAAGTGCAATATTTCACTTGCATTTAGCTCGATCATGATTTTCTTGGACCTGCTGGCTTCTCTTTGTCAATGTGCTGTCATGCTTGTGTGTGTGGGCGCTCATCTTTGTGGAATGACTATTTATAACATCATAGCCCATTCCATGAGAGTGCTTAGTGGCAAGGCTTGAAGTTCTACATTAAACTTTGAGGTGGAAACTGAAAAGACATATCAAATACCCTGCTTCATGTTAAAAATAGGTTCCTCTACACAATAAAAATGAACATTTGGAAATTATACTAGCCATGCAATGCTGAAGAAAAACAAAGTCAGAGCTTCTATGCATTAAATATGCAATGAGTAAAAACGTGTATATTTTATATGTGTGTGTGAGAGAGGGGGGGAGGGGAGAGGGAGAGAGAGAGGGAGGGAGAGAAGAGAGAGGGAGAGAAAGGAGAGGGAGAGAGAGGAAGGGAGGGATAGAGGGGGGGAGAGAGAGACAGAGAGACAGAGAGAGAGAGTCGAGAGAGGGAGAGAGAGAGACAGAGAGACAGAGAGAGACAGAGGAGAGAGGGAGAGAGAGAAAGGGAGAGAGAAAGATATTATTCATCAAGTACCCTGTTTTAACCACTTTCTGTCCTAAATCCCCTCAATAGTATGAGTTTCATTGCTGTTGAGTTGTTTCAGTCTTCTCTGACTCTCTGTGACCCCATTTAGGACTTTCTTGGCAAAGATACTGGAGTATCTATATTGTCATTTCCTTCTCCAGCTCATTTTACAGATGGGAAAATCAAGGCAAAGAGGGTTAAGTGACTTGTCTAGGGTCACACAGCTAGTGTTTGAAACCAGATGTGAACTCAGGTCTTCCTGACTCTGGGGCTGGCTTCCTGTCCAATGTGGCATCTAGCTGCCCCCACAGTATGAGTTCCTATGAGCAATTTAGGAGAAGATAAACCAGATACAAAAGACACCTTCCTTTTTAGTGCTTGCTTCTCCATCGCCCCAGACCTATAGTCTCTTTGTTCAACCAGACCAATTGCTTCTAAAAAATGTTTAATTTCCCTGATCCAGAAACAGCAAGGTGGAGCAGTGCATAAAGTACCGGGCCTGGAGGAGCAAGGAAGACTTTAGTTCAAATCTGGTCGTAGCAATTTACTAGCTAAATGTATCACAATTTCTGTTTGCCTCAGTTTCCTTAACTGTAATATAGGGTTAAAAACAGCAGCTACCTCCCAGAGTCATTGTAAATATTAATTGAGGAAATATTTGTAAAGAGCTCTAGCACAATAGCTGGAGGAGATTCCCTTCCCTTTCCTCCTAGCCTTCAATTCCTTTGGGCTCTTCACTAGCCCTTGGGCCACATTACCGAGACTGCCACATTACCCAGACCATGGCCAGGCTCTGGTATGAGAGTCAGAGTGTTTGGTTCAGGGCTAATGTACATGGGAACACGAGCTCACAGACTTAGAATAGGAAGGAGCCTCAGAAGTTGTCTAATCTGGCATCTAGAATGGCATTAAAGATGAGAAAACTGACCCGGAATAGTTTTGTCTTTTGTTTGTCCCCTTTTGTTTATACACACACAAACACACACACGCACATATATACACATATACACATACACATATCTCTATACACACATATCCCTAGATACGTAAAATTATAATTAACTATAATGATAAGAAAAGGGGATCTCTAAGTGTATACGCACACATGCACACACACAATAAACATACACATATGCATGTATGTGTATATGTGCACATGTAAACATCACACAAGCATATATAAAACACACATATAACTGATACACATATTACTTGTATTATATGTTATTTGAACATATAATACAATATATAACTATCAAAGCTTATAGAAATAATAGTGAGAACGCATTTATGTAGAGCTCAATGGCTACAAAGAACTTAGCATATATTCTATCCATGTATACTTGGAACAGAAAGGACCTTGAAGGTGAGCTAGTCTGATCAACTCATTCCATGGCCGTGGTAACCGAGGGCTAGAGAAGGTAAATCATTTGACTAACGTTGAGCCAGGTAACATGCGGCAGAGCCGAGATCTGAGCTGAGGTCTAACTAACTGGAGCTCCCACGCTTCCCATTCTACCACACTGTTTCCATCTCTTCGATGCTGGGATGAAAGCTATAACAGGCATTAAACGGGGCTAATGCAAGCATTGCTTTTCTTATTTTATAAAGAAACCAAGACTCGTGTGGAAATTAAGGGACGGTTTTCAAGTTCACATAATTAATAGGTGTTGGTGTTGACACTTAGGCTTTCTGACTCCAAATCCAGGACTTTATTTGGTCTATTCAACTTCCAAAGAGCATGTATCAGAGAAAAAAATGGAAAACATGCCCAGTTCAGATGAAAAACAATAGAATTTTCTTTTCTGAACTGCTCGATGATTTTCCCAAATGCATTCCCATGCTTATTCTCTTTGCAGGTAGATACCCCTGATTCCTGTCTTTTCAATTTCTTCATTGGAAATTCTTATAACAATAATTGTTAGCAATATATTATAACAATCATTTCACATAACACTTCAAAGTTGGCAAAACTCTTTATAAATGGTATTTCATTTTCTCGTCACAACCACCCTGGGAGGTAGGTGCTCTTATTATCTCCATTTTACAAGTGAGGAAGCAGAGGCAAATGAAAGTTAAGTGACTTACCCAGGGTCACACAGCTAATACATAGGAATCAGGATTTAAAGTTAGATTTTCGTGACTGTAGGTCCAGCCTTCTAACCACTGGACCACCTACTTGCCTAGGTATAATTAGGCATAATAAATTAAAATTGCAAGAGGGACCCAAATGCCAGAAAAGAGGATCAGTATTATAAATATGGTTTGGGGATCATGGCTTTCTTATATTGATTACACGGGTGAGTCTTGGGTACTTATTATGGGTAAAAAATTGTTTATAAACAACATCAAGCAAAAATCAGTGCAAGCACCATCCCTCCACTAATTGGGGTATTATTACCTTAGGAAAGCAAGAACTATTCTGATTTAACCCTTACATATCCCATTTTTACTCATTTTCATGTCCTTGCTGTTAGCCTGAAATCAGGCAAGAACAACTGGACGCTGGTGATAGGGATTTTATGCTGGTGGAGGAGTAAAGAACATTTTCTTTTAACTTGTTTACTTATAGTTGGTTCTTAGAACAATAGCATTACAGAGTAGGCCTGAGATGACTTTTTTATTTACTAGCAAGACTGATCTCTACATACTGTCTGGCACTTTTCATTTTATGCAGGAAAAGCAATCATATTAGAATCATATAACCAGAGAATTTTTGAGTGGGTAAAGACCTTAGACCAGCGGTTCTCCTCCTGTGGGTTATTTTCAATTTAAATACATCCTGCATATCAGATATTTACATTATGATTCATAACAGTAGCAAAATTACAGTTAGGAAGTAGCAAAGAAAATAATTTTATGGTTGGGGGTCACCACAACATGAGGAACTGTATTAAAGGGTCGAGGCATTAGGAAGGTTAAGAACCACTGCCTTAGACATTATATATTCCAACCTTTAAATTACAGCTTGATTAGGCACAATCCTTTCCCCAGTTCCCCACAAGGTTACAAGGTCCCTTAAAATCTATCTGATCAGTAAACTGGAATGGGAAAGAGGAACCTGAAAGCAGACATTATTTCTTCAAATTAACAGGAAAGGAAACCAAGAATCTCAGTGGTCAATGGCAGAGATGGAAAGAACAACTCATTACAATGCTTTTTGTATCAGGCCAGCCATGAAAAAAAAAAATAGGGAAAAAAAAAAAGAAAATTCTGACCAGTATGTCAAGAGTTTTAAAGAGTTCAGGATGGGCCTAGTGAGAACTGGGCCCTGGAGCTAATGAAAACCAGACTGTAAGTAAGTCTAATGAGAAATTTAATATACACTCCTTCCTATTCCCTTTTTGTTTGATTTTTTATGGGAATGTTTGTGGGTGAATATTGAATGTATTTGCTGTTGGTGGATTCTTGTGTTCTTTTAACAGAGAAAAGGGGAGGCAGCCCAGAGAGAACTATTGTTTATAGGGACTTATCTTCCTGTTTTCTGCCCCTTTCTTTTGCCTAACTCTCCAACCCGAGTATAAGTCTACTAGGCAGTTGTGTGAATGTGATCAAATAACTTTAGCTTCAGTTTATTTCTCTGTAAAATGGGAATAATCATCCTTTCCTTGTCCACTTCACAGGGATGAAGAAGAAATACGATACAGGAAACAACTTGTGAATTGTGAAGTGCCACGTAAGTCATGGGTTATTTTTATTTAGCTGCAGAATCAGGACTAGAACCCGTGCCTTCTGACTTTCAGTTGGGCATGCTTTTATTTCATTGTCCTCCTTTTTCTTTCCCTTTCCCTTTGCCTGAGACCCGACCTTTCCTCTATTAATAGACTATTAATGAAGAATCAGGAAAGTAGATTAATGCAACAGTAATATAGTTTCTTACCTGGAATTGGATGAAAGGAAAATGGCTAACATTCCTGCAAAATGGATTCAGGTTAGACTGTCCCTAACTTCATTACAAGGGAACATTATAGAAATGTCTTCCCGGGGAAAATTTATAAATGAATAACCAGATATCTTTTGGGACGATTAAGGGTGCTCACATGAGCAAAGGGACCATGGTCAACTGTTGATACTCTCAGTACCATTGCCGAGTCTGCCCCTTCCAGCTTTGTACTAGAGCAGTCACACTTGGGAAGCTCAGGATGGATTCTTGAATGGGTCAACTGCACATGAATTGAACCAGCTGCTTTGGGGATATGTACTACATGTCTCACGTAGGATGACTGTGACATTCTTCTCACCTGGGGAAAGAGGGAGCCTGGGCTGTTGGTCTACTCCTGCGTGGGTGAGTGTCCTAGGTTGTCCAGAAGTTTATTTCCACTGTCTCTGCAACTGAATTTGCCCTAGGTACTGGATTCTTATTTACAGGTCTGTTTCAAGTGTAATTCTACCAAGAGAAAGACAGATGACCTTTCAATATTCCCTTAGAGTCCTTTTTATGAATCTACGTCTATGAGATAAATGGTTAACTCTAAATGAAAGAAATTCATTCCCCCCCCACCCCATTCAAGTAATTATCATCAGGCATTATTAAAAAGGCAGGATGAATGCTGAGTTCTATTAATTAGCTGTGTATTGCTGATGTAAACTGGCTGCAAATCCTATATAGGCAGCCAGAAACCTTGGTTAATATTGGCATTTCTACAGATTTTTCATAATTTAAGTATTGGCACCAGCTAAGTAGTTGAAACAGAAAGGTAAGTTATTTACCAAGTTCAGTTCTGTGACAAAGCAACTAACTAACAAAATCCTGGGCTCCCAGGCTTGAGGGAGGGTTTGTTTGGCTGCGCAGCTAATAGAGAGTGTGTGGTACCAGAGGAATGTGTCACAGTAATGCAGAGAGCTGTAATGATGTCAACTTGTTATTTACTTTCCAAATCTGAATGACTGAGCAAGGCGAAAGGAGAATCAATCAACCACAATGTGACCCTACAGGCGGAAAAAACACAGCACTCCCACCAGTAAGAGATTGGGGGAAGGGAAGCACATGTAACCAGGGCAATGTTGCATCATTAAGTTGCATTGGTTTTGTATCGCACCCTTCTTTTTTCGATTGAATGTAATACCTCAGTATCAATCTGTACAAATCCAGGGGACAAATAAGGAAAGAAGGGCAGGTTCAAGGCAAAAGAGCATCAACAAAACCTTTTGGGGGTCTTGAATTGCAACTGATACATAATAAAAATCCATTCTGCTGATTCACAATTATGGAGATTGTGTAAGTCTTATCTTTTTGATGTGCTCTAATGATGGTGTAGAAACAATAGTTTAACCTCATTCGTGATTTATAATAAGAATCTAGCAGCTGAATTTTTCATGTTTACGTTTTTGATAAGTAACCTGCCCCTTAAAAGGAACGATTTTTTTCCCTTTTCTTGCAGACAAATAGATCCAATGAGGTTGTATTGTGCATTACTAAGTACAGTTCTAGCCACTTATTACAAGGCTTACCATAATACCATCTCCCCCCCCCAAAAAAAACCTAAACAAAATGAGACCCCCACCACCTTATTTAAAATACAGGAACCAGGCAAAAAACCTGGTTTTTTGGAGTATTTGTTTAATTGGATTAAACTTACAAGGGTTAGGCGATTGCCCCATGCATGGAGGAGGGAGAGAGATGTACAGAATTGTAGAGTTAGATCTGTGTAAAGTAAAGCATGAGAAATAAAAATACTTTGCGAATGTCTGAAACCTGGATAAGATAATGCAAACAAATCTTGATGCCTGGAACGCCTTTACACCCTGGGACAACAACCACCACAGTAACAACAACAAAGTCTTGCTGTCCCTGAGCTTACTGCCATATGCATGTATGTAGATTTCATCCCCACATGCACACACCATTGCTCATCCACTCGCGTTTATTTTGAAAAACTGCAAACAACAAAGCTCAGATATATTTTTTCAAAAGAGGGGGAGGGGCAGGTGTTTTCAAGCCGCCGAATTTTAGAAGGGAACAACCTAAAAATGCTGGTTACGTTAAGGCAGTTGGAGAAAAAAAAA
>CM053600.1:21412596-21431296 GCA_028646575.1 Pseudocheirus occidentalis | reverse complement strand
TTCACTAAGATTGTCAAATTCATGTGCATACAATTGGGCAAAATAATTCCTAATTATTGTTTTAATTTCCTCTTCATTGGAGGTACATTCACTCTTTTCTTTTATGATACTTGAAATTTGGTTTTCTTCTCTCTTTTTTAATCATGTTGAGTAAGAGTCTATTAATTTTATTGTTTTTTTCATAAAACCAACTCTTAGTTTTATTTATAAGTTCAATAGTTTTCTTACTTTCAATTGTATTAATCTCTCCTTTGGTTTTCATTATTTCTAACTTAATATTTAATTGGGGATTTTCAGTTTGTTCTTTTTCTAGCTTTTTTAGTTGCATACCCAATTCATTGATTTCCATTTTCTCTAATTATTTTTCATGTATGCATTCAGGGACATAAAACTTCCCCTAAGAACTGCTTTTGCTGCATACCGCAAGTTTTGGTATAATGTCTCATTATTGTTATACTCTTGAATGAAGTTACTGGTTTTTTCTATAATTTCTTGTTTGACTCACTCATTCTTTAGGATTATATTATTTAGTTTCCAATTAGTTTTTTTCTTATCTTTCCATGGTCCTTTATTGCATATAATTTTTATTGTATCGTGATCTGAGAATGATGCATTTAATATTTCTGCCTTTCTGCACTGAATTGTGAGGTTCTTGTGCCCTAATACATGGTCTATTTTTGTGTATGTGCCATGTACTGCTGAGAAGAAGGTATATTCCTTTTTATCACCATTCAGTTTTCTCCAGTGATCTATCATGTCTAACCTCTCTAAAATTCTATTTGCCTCCTTAACTTCATAATTTTTTACTTTAGCTTATTCCTTGTTGTTTTGTTTACTCCTTGTTGATTAAAATAGAGAGTTAGAGTGATACACAGTGAATAAGAGACCTGACCTCAAAGCTAGTAAGATCTTAATTTAAGTCCCGTGACATATATTGACTGTATAGTCCTGGACAAATAATTTAAAATACCTCTTAAATTCCAAAGAAGTTACCTACCAGTATTATTTGAAAGAGTTTCCTCACCTGGAGTCCCCTATGACCATGAAATCACAGGTCCAGTCCCTATCATTATTTTGATGAAAATAAAGTCCATAATTCTTTACCTTTCTGTTACAACTATACACATCCTTGATAATGGCGATCATTGCTAGCATGTTATAGCATGTTTATGTCTACAATTTGTCTTTTTCTTTCCCTTGAGTGACTTGTCTTTTCAAAACTTATTTTTATAAAAATAAATACATTTCTGCCACATAAAATTTTAGAAACTAAAGCTTGAAGTTAAAAGGAATCTATGTATGGTAGGGATATTTTAGAATGATAGACATAAAAAGGACCCTTTCTGTGATTAAGAAGGGGGCTAATATACACTGCTCACTTTCACTAGCCTCATTTTTCTGCAGCCTTTCCCCCTCCAACCCTTCCCATCACTCCATTTGCAGGATAATCTCTCATTCAATTGCTAAGCTTGGAAGCCTCACCATATCTGGTAGAATCTAGCATTCTAACTTTTATTCCTAATTTAAATTGCTTCTATTTGACACTGATAGCCATGAGCTGCTTTTGTACCTTGAAGCAACAGCTCACCTGTCTATTAATAGATAAGCCATAAGACCAAGTTAAATTGTTTTTGGGGAAAAGGGATCCATGAAGATCTTCACCAACCATTCCAAAGTCCCATTAGTATGTGAACAAAAAATTTCTAAAACTGAGCAATCCCACAAACTTCACCATAGTCCCTGAAGACAATAATTCCAAAGGAGGAGTCTCCAAAATATGTTGAAAAATTCAGTATCTTTAAAATAATTAGTCTATAGATGTCACTGTTTGAAGAGAACAGCATTGCTATGGCAATATAAATTCCAATACATTTCTTTAAAAATCAATCACGTTAAATTTTATGTCATTTCCTTCCACTAGATTGTAAAATAAATGATAGATGTAAGGATAGATCATTAGATTGTAAGTTCCTTCAGGGTAGGAACTTTTTTATCCATTGTATCCCCAGTACTTAGCACATAGTAGGTGCTTAATAAATGATCATTGGATTAGACAGGATCAATTGATGATCATGATATCTTGTCTAGCAGAGGAAACACTAGATTATGAATCAGAAGAACTAGGTTCTCATCCTCATTCTGCCACAAACTCCCTGTGTGGATTTGGGCAAGTAATTTCATCTCTTCTGCTCAGTTTACACATTTTCATAGCAACAAGGTTGGCCTTGACTTTCATGGTCCCTTCTGGCTTTGATGATCTATCCTTGTATCTATCATCTATTTTCCCTACACCTGCACCTCCCCAGACAGCCCCCTTTTTTACCATAGAATTCCACTTTTGGAGGGGAAAGCATACATAGATGGGAGGATATCAGAAAGCTCTTTGTTGAAGTTTGCTTAGTGTTGTCAATCATCTTCATTGCAAAAAGAATCAAAGAAATCTGGACTTTTCTATACCAATCTCATTTCTGTTTCTATGCAATGCCACTCTGAGCAAACGTGAGAAAGTGCATAGGCCAGCTAATGTTAGTTAACTCTCTGTAAAAGCCAGTGACTGTGATGCATGTCTTTTTTACCTTGTTAGAAGGGAAATAGGTATTCAGAAGGCACTGGTGAGGAGGGAGGGCATTTGAGCCACAGGAATCCATCTATAAGAGGGCATGGAGAATGTTGTGCTCAGGGGCAGCAGAAAGTCAAGAACTAGGAATGTGTGTGGGGAAATCTTGCATAATTAGTCTGGAAAAGGAAGCTTGAATCAGCTTGTAAAGGGCTTTAAATGCCAAATTGCAGAATTCTTTTATCGTAAAAGCAGCAGGGAAGCCACTAAAGCTTCTCAAGTATGTGTCATGTGCTTTGGGAATATGAATTTGGCAGTTGTATGGTGGATGAGAGAGGAGAAGGTAGGTGCAGGGGGACTAACTCAAAACTATTGCAATTATACTCAATGTGGAAGCTGTTAAAAGACTGAATTAGGATGGGCCTGATATGAATGTGATGAAGGGGATGGATGTTAGAGATACTGAAGGAATGAAATTGACAAGACATTGAAAGGGATTGGATAATGAGTGGTGAATGAGAATGAAGAATTGAGAAGGATTCTTCAGTGTAAGGATGGTGGTAGCCTTGACAAATAGATTTTTGGGGAAAAGGTAATGATTCCCATTTCAGACACACTGAGTCGGAGTTGTCCATTGGACATCCAGATAGGTATATTTAATAGGAAATCGGATTGGACCTCAGAAGAGACTGGGATTGTATCTATATTTGTGAATCGTCTACAAAGAGATGATAGTTGAATTGGTGGGAGCTGATGACATTAGGAGAGTGTGGAAGAGAGGGGAGAGCCTAGGGCAGAGTCCTGAAGAGCTCGTGCACAGAGGGGAAGGATACTGAAAAGGCATAATTAGAATGATAGGGGAACTATGACAGAACAGTGTCATGAAAACTCAGGGAGGGTATAAGGTAAGTGCTGGATATACAGAGAAAGAAAAACAAAACAAAACAGTCCCTGCTTTCGAGGAGCTACTATCAGTTTGGTAGAAACTTATTGTGGCGCTTAACTGAGTATGCTACCTAGGAAAAATAAGGGTCTTGACTTCAGTTCCATTTTGTCTCCTCTTGTTCTGGCCCTTATTTGAGTGGTGTTTTGAACTCCTCATATAAAAGGCATATGAAGAACTTGAAAGAAGAAAGAAGATCTGAATGACAACAGGCTTCCATCCATTATCTTCAGAACCACATCCTCACTGAGTCACTGCTTCATTTGGGATCTAGCTAGAATCACCCACTCTCTATTGTCACTATGTTCTTGTTACATGTAGATAAAGACACTGAATGCACAGTCTGTGCGTTGAGTATTTCCAGGATATGAACATAGGCTCTCTATCCTCAGAATGATGATTACAACTTTCTTATTTTCTTGTATTGAATCAATATATGATGTGCTGTAGCATTCTTGACATTGATGGGCTGAGCTCTCAGTCAACATAAGGCTGTCAGCCATGGTTTAACAACCTTTGAAGATCCTGAATAGCTTTGTTGGTTTCTTTCCTGCCTTCTGGCTGTTCAAGTAAGAGAGCTGATGATATAAAGGGAGAGTGTTTGGCCTTTTCCCATCCAAGGATGATGTATGGTTAGTGTATAAGAGCCTCCTTTCTTTGCTTCTTTGTATTTGTTCTTTCCTGTTTTAAGTGAAGGAGACTGGAAATGGCTATGACCTTCTGAGCTTCAGAAAGGTCAAAAGAGTGAGTCATAAGAGTCAAGGAGCTGAAATCTATGCTGGGATTGGCTGGAAGTGAGATGGTAAGAAGCAGTCTTAAGCAACTTGCTTGACCTAGCTTGATAGTAGCAGCAATGTGGATTCTTTAGTTCATCACATGGCTAAAAGTGGGGTGGAACATATTTTCTGTATCCAAACATACCCAGAAGCAGGGTGGAGGCTTGAGCTAATAGTATTAGAGAAAGGCACCTTCAAAGATTTAGGTGAAGACCTAGAGTACAGAAGGGGAGATGTGTCCAACTTTGCTCTGGGAGAATAAATCCAGAGTAAATCACTATATCAGAAGCTATCTCTATCGAGAGATGCATATATGTATGTGTATATATATGTGTATACACGCAAATATGTACACACGCACACACACACATATATATATATATATACATACATACATATATATTTATATTTATGAGGCAACTTGGCATATGGGATAGAGCTCCATTCATAGAAGGCTTGGGTTCAGTTCCTCTGGTACAGACTTGGTTGTATCATCTTCGATAAATCTCCAACATTATGAGGTCCCCTTAGGGTAAGAGTCTGTGTTTTTAACTTTCTTTGTATCCCTAGCACTTAGACTAGTGACAAACACATAACAAATACCTAATAAATGCATATGAATTGACTATTTTAATTTCTCAGATTATAGGTAAATCTCTAAAATCAAGGGATTTCCTTCATTTCAGAATTCCCAATGGTAGTAATATTATAGTTTGAGTGTCTGTTCCTAAGAGCATTTATATACACTTGAAAAATGATACTATTTGCATATAAAGCATCCTATTTATTGTTTCCCTCTATATATTGTTCAAAATAAAAATGAGAGAGAGGAGAGAAAAAGAGAGAGAGAGAGAGAGACAGAGACAGAGAGAGACAGAGACAGAAACAGAGACAGCGAGAGAAGAAGAGGGAGGGAGAAGAGAGAAAGAGGGGAGGAAGAGGGAGAAAAGGCTGGAGGGGGAGAGAGAAACAGACACTGGAAGGTTGACTTGAAAGAGCACAGGGAAATAAACTCTTCCTTCTGCAATTTTCTATGTCCAGTGACTATTCCCAGTACTCTATCAGTACAAAAGTCCTAAGCAAAGCTTTGATCATCTAAAAAAGAAATTAAAGGAAAAAATATTTAACAAGAAGTTAAGGCTGATATGAGATACAGTAGACATGTTGCATCATTTTCCTTAGCTGTCTTTCTTTGTTGTCAGGAAAGGCTGGGGGAGAGGAGGCAATAGCATACTGTGCTATGGTACTTATATATTGCAAAAGGAAGCAGTAGAAAAAATGGTGGCTGAAATATGACTATTACTATAGATCATGACTGACAACCACCTTAAAATATCTGGCCCTAATAGAGACTTCAAAAACTTGAACTCAGAGTAGTAATGAACTCCTCAGATGTAGTTTGCTAAATGACTCGCCCATTGGCGGCTCATCCCAAGACATAATTGACTTAATTTTTCCCAACTGTTCTGCTTCTATATTTTACATTTGTAATGATGGAATGTTGAAATAAAATCAGTGCTACGTTAACACTGGGGGTGGGGAGTGGTGGAAATCACATGGAAACCTCTCTCATAGCAGAATTGCAGATATGAGAATTCTTTTCAGCATAGTTTGATTCTTTGCCTGATCCCAATAGCCAAAGGAAAAAGCAAGTCAGTCAATGTGCATTTACTGGGCACCTCATGCAGGAGGCTTAGTGGCACAGGAAGTGCTTTCAGTATTTCCAATGGGAAACACATACTTTGCATGTTCAAGTGGCTTGCTGCTTAGCTTGTGGTAGGTACACATTTAAATAGGAAAAATGAAAATTGGGAATAGTTTACTCTTATTTGATTATCATAGTAATAATAATAATAAATAGCTAGAGTTCATTTGATACTTTAAAGTTTGCCAAGATCCTTCCAACAATCCTATGAGGGAGGTGCTTTTATGAGCCCTGTTTTACAGATGAGGAAACTGAGGTTATAAGAGCTGAAAGATTTGTTCAGTGTCACACACTGAAGGAATATCTGAGGCAGGATTAGAACTCAGAACTTCCTGACCTGAAGTCCAGCACTGAGTTGCTCATCCCATTGATGTGTTGTTGTTGTTCATCCTTTGGTTTTGAAGAGGATCAATGACTTCCTGGGATGTTGCCTTGATATACCTATGACTTGGATTTAAGTGAGGCAGAGTTGCACGAAGCCATCAGCCTCACTCTCTCCTCCAGAGTCATTGAAGTCCAATGGGAAGACAAGTCGGGATGACTGGCGATGTCCCAGGATACAGTGGATGACCTTAACTTCTTAGATGTCTGACCAAGCTCTAAGTGCTCTAAAGTGCCTCATGGCCATTGGAATGAATTGTTGTCCCAATGATTTATTGTCTCTGTCTCCTGCCCCCATTCTTATGCTGTTTGGATAAAAATATCATAAATAAACCCAAAGCTTGCCTATGGAGATCGCTTTGCCAAATAGGGCCACAATCCCAGGGAGAGCTCACTTAGAGAAACTAAGGAATATTAAGAGCAGTAGAGAGAGGACCATGTAGCTTGATGTGCAGAAACTAGAAGGCGAATACCGAGAGGTTTCCTCTGTTGTGCTTCACATTGGAATGATGGTAAGTGAAGCATGGGATGTAGGGGCAGATGATTGTTCAGCCATTTCTTCAGTTGTGTCCAACTCTTTCTAACCCCATTTGGGCACTGAGCCTCATACATAGGACCTTCAGGAAGATGTTGGTTCAAATCTTTCCTCTGACACTTCCTAGCTGCATGACCTTGGGCAAGTCACTTAACCTCTCTCTCAATTTTGGTTTTATTAGCTACAAAAGGAAGAGGTTGGAGTTACTTGATGGTTTCTGGTCTCTGCTAGGGTCTCTAATACTCCAGGGTTCAGATTCAAAGCGGTATCTGAGTGAAGGGGACATAAACTATAGAGTTCAATTAGAATGGGAGAAATCTATTATCTTAAGATACTTTCCCAGCCATGGAAGTCTATCTTTTTTTTTCTTTTATCTGTCTATTGCCAGTATAGTGAATATTTCCACTTTTATACTTAATTATACTCTATGTATGTTTACTGGTTTCTCTCCCTAACTGGATTGTAAGAATCTCGAGGAGAGGAAATATCTGCCAGAGCTACAACTAGCAATTTGT
Source organism: Pseudocheirus occidentalis (assembly GCA_028646575.1). Lineage (NCBI taxonomy): Eukaryota > Metazoa > Chordata > Mammalia > Diprotodontia > Pseudocheiridae > Pseudocheirus > Pseudocheirus occidentalis. Next base: position 21,423,884 of record CM053600.1, on the reverse strand, counting down.
GTGACAAGAGAAAAGGATGTGAAATATACAAATACGTCCTCAATTCAGTTGAGATCGATGTAATTTATTCCAACTTGCTTATTTTCCGTAGCTTTAGCACTTAGTTTGACACTCAGTTATTTCTAATCATACTCAAATAAATGGCTCTCTGATCTGAACCCGGGCTCCTTTTATTCCAAATCCAATATTCTTTCCATTGTATCAAGCTGTTTTACATAATTTTTAGCAAGTTGTGTACAATATTGGAATAATATGCCCTCTAGACCCTAATTCGGGGGTTAAATGCTTACTATGCTAAGAAGGGCATCAAAGAGAGGAAAAACCAGCCCCTCCCCTCCATGAACTCACATTATAATGGGAGAAACTACATGCAAACAACTTAGAAACTACATAATGTATATAGATGAAACGAGGTAATCTCAGAGGGGAGGCTCTAGCACTGAGGCTTTCCAAGGAGGCTTTCTTGCACAAGATAGGGTTTTAGCTGACTTGAAAAAAGCCAGGAGACAGAGAGGGAAAACATTTTAGCCATGGGGGATTGCCAGTGGGTAAAAAAAATAGAATATAGTGAGGGAACAGCAAGGAGGCTGGTGTTGGATTATAGAATGGAAGGCAAGAAGATTGGAAAGGTAAACTGAGGCGTGTATTAAAGAGCTTCAAAAGTCAAACAGAGGATTTTATATTTGATCTTGGAGGTGATAGGGAACTGCTGGAGTTTACTGACTGGGAGAGGTGAGGGGTGACGTGGTCAAATGAGGTAAGGTAGTAGGGGAGAGGGTACAATGGCAATGCCAGAGGAGAAAAGGGGGAGGGATATATGACAGCTACTGTAAAGGTAGAATAGACAGAATGCGACAACATATTGGTTATAGGAGTGGTAGTGAAAGAGAGAAAGAAGTTGAAGATGATACCTACGTTGCAAGCCTATGTGACTGAGGGGACAGTAGTGTCCTCATCTCTTATAGGGAAGTCTGGAAGCCAGGGAGGGGAAGATAATGAGTTCAGTTTTGGATATAGTGAGTTTAAGATTTCTACAGGACCTCTAGCTTGAGATGTCCAATAGGCAAAAAATGCTGGGAATAAACTACCTCTCAGCATATGTCATAATCCCTAACTTGGACTAATTATTATATTGCAAGGTTTTGGAATGGGAAGAGACTTTTGACATCAGTCCTCCATTTTTCAGATGAGAAAAATGAGACCTGGTAAGGTTAAGTGACTTACTAAAGGTCAATAGGATTAGAATTAAGTCCTCTGACTTGCAATCCAAAACCATTGCCAAAGCTATGTCATGACCTTTCTCATAACCAAGTATTTATTAAACACCAACTATGTTCATGGTCCTGTACTAGTGTTAAAATGTTTATGATATGGCATAGGGAGAAGAACGCTTTTCTTGGAGTCAGAAGAATTGGTTTTCAGTGACAAGTCTGACATTTGCAAACCAAAGGACATCTCAGGAGAATAAAAGAATTAAAAAGCGTTTTATAAGGTAGTATTTATGGTTTGTGCCAAGCTGGAATTTAAATACAACCCCCCCCCCCCAATTTATATTCTAATAGCAGAATATAACACAGGGGAGGGTCATCCAGAAAGGGTCTTTCTAGGACACAGGGTTAGTGAGTGGAGCCATAGGGCTACTGATGGATACGTGTTTTCTAGGAACAGTTGGCTGGTTACTGTCCTTGATTCTCATAGGACAAAAATGACACCACCATGTTGGGACCAAGGTACATTATGTCTAACCAATCTGAGCCTGGAAAGTTCTACCAGGTATCATGTGCAAATAGATCACATGAACATTTGGAGTGGAGGTGTCTGTAGGATAGTAATATTGATTTGATTACCATTCCTAGAATTAGATGTGTTAGGGGAGAGGGGCTTGGGGTATACATGTGGCAGCATTGCCACATTAGAATGGCCACAGAGTAGTAGAAGAACCAGAATGTCCTTGAGAACAAGGGACTGTATTTTCATTTTTTTCCTTTGTATCTCTAGGACCTGGCACAGTCTGACTTCCACATAGGCATTACTTAGCAAATGATGGTTGCATTGAATTGCATCTCGATGAGCCTCCTTCTTCCTCATTTGTAAAACAGGGATAATAATACATTATCTATGTTATGGTCCTGTTGCAAGGAAAGTGTTTTATAAGCTGGGAGGCATTACATAAATGTGAATCATCATTATCTTTTTTTACCTTGATTGGTTTTCACCTTCTTTTTGGTTTGACTTCAGCAAGCCCAAAGGCATCCCAGGCATTCCTTTTAAACACCATTTCCTCAGCCAGGTTCCCTTGTGACTTGGTAGACTGCCACATTATCACAGAAGGAATATTGGGGGTTATGTCCCTTGATTTGAAAATCATCCTGCTGGCAAGAGAAGCTTTACTGGCTTCTATGTAAGTTAAAAGCTGAAGCCATTAATTATTTAGAACCCAGATGAAGGTCAGTGCTTTCACCTTTGCTCCAGATACTGAAGGAGCTGACATCTTGCATTTAGACATGAATGTGCAGAAATGTGAGATATTTTAGAGGCAAACCAGATAAAGATGAAAGGCCAAGATCATTGAGTGACTTCAGTAGAATGAGTGTCCTTGGATAATCATGAATCTGAATATCCAGTAAAAAAGATAAAGCAATGTAGTACTGTGGACATGTACACTTTGTACACTTTGCACTGCCAAAGTGCTCCAGAGGCATTATATTAATAGAGCATCATGATATCCTTACGAAGAGGAATTAGGAAGTATGGGGTTCAGACGTGTGGGAGGATAGTATATCACTTAGCTAAACCTTCAACTTTACAGGTACTGTAATGGGCATGTGTGTCCTTTAATGATGCATGGAAATAGCAATAATGTTCTACTGAAATACTATCCAGTAAACTTTTCAACCTGTGATGTTCTGTAAGTATGCATCCTGTGAATATTTATAGCACATCCTCAGAAAATAGCTTATGGCAGCTTTGCAAGGAGAATTCATATGTTTTGAGTGGAAGAGAATAATCATCTGTCCATCTGTGAGTCCTTATACTTACTCATTAGAGAGATTCTTTCTTTGTGTTCTTGTCCTAAATTTCAAATTGACTCTCCATTTATATTCTGAGGGTGGGCCTGTGTTACGTGTTAGGTCCAGTGACAGTTAACTTTTGTTCCTGCCAGATTTGGAAAAAAATATTACAGATCTCAGCTACTTCTGGGCATTTTCCAGACTATCCCGTCACATATTCCCTTTCCCCCTCATTGGGTTGCCCTTTGTGTGTTTCCTTCCCATTTTGCTTATCTTGCTTGGTTATATTTGTAGTCCTTAACACAAATCTCTGGCAAATAACAAAGGCGAGATAAACATTGCATTTGGGACAAAGGATTGAGGCTTAGGTGATACATTTTGCATCTGTAAGGAAGGTTGGGGTGAACTTGACTGGGCTACAATGTACAGTGGAATTCATAGTGACACATGCTTGAGTTATATTGATTCATTTTATATATATACACATACATTATTTAGTGGAATCAGTATTTTCATTCAGGTAAGTACCTGCCTTCATGTTTTCATGGTTCACTAGAAGTCAGAAATTAAATGTGGCCCTGAGATGATTTTTAATGGTATGAGTTGCCCAGGATTTAGGAAAAGTTGCAAAGTTCATCTTGGATACATTCCTAACTTCTCTTCCATACCCCTTTTACCGCCTCTTTCTCCTTTACACCCCAGGTATAAAATGCCTTTATGTTTCCCTGTGGCTATCCAAAAGCTTACTTTGTGAAACCCCTTTCTGGACTGTACTCCATCCTTCAGTGGCCCATACTCTAAAATGTACTTACCCTTCTCGCCTCAACCCTCCTTCAGACTGCTCCTGACATGGGTGGGGTGCTATAACTGGGAAAGACACTAACCTGAGAGTCAGATTTGTGTCATATTCTATATCAACATATGAACAAGCTAAATATTAGCTTTATATTTTTCTGTTTAATTCTGAGTTTCCATAAAGATTCAGATACAGCATGAGCAGTGGACACAGGGCTGAATTTGGAATCAGGATGAACTGGATTTGAATCCTGCCTCTGACACTAGCTAGAAAACTCTAGGCTTGCCATTTACCCTCTGTTTGCCTTAGGAAGGACTTATATACTAAGTCAAAAACCAACTGTTAATCTGCTCTGCCTTGTTAGAGACAGTTCTTCATGATAATGAGAAACCTTGGGTTGATTTGTATATTTAAGAATATAAAAATAAATAATGAAATTAGTCTGCAACTATAAGTTTGAAAATATAGAAAACTGCTGATATGCCATGTGGTTCTATGAATGATTTCTCTGTTTACCTAAGTACTAATTTACTAATTTTCTATCTGCGGAAGAATCAGATGAATGAATCCATATAATCAACTGTGATTTACATGTGGTCCTGATTGTCAAAAGGGGCACAGTGCTTTGTGGTAGCTTTGAGGAACCATTTGATGTGAAATTACTTGTTATTGAAAGAATTACAAAAGCCAACATACTGCTTAACAAAACAATCAATTTTGATAAAAACATAAACTAAAATGTATACAATTTATTTCCTTTTCTTTTTTTACTGTCATTTCATGTTTATGTGACTTTTAACAGTATATATATAAATAGTACAATTAGTTATAGTGATTAGCACATCGGTATATGCTAATTAATACTGTAGTAGTGATATTTTTATATATTTGGTATAAATATATATTAATGATATTTTTATATTAGTGAAACATTTTGATCTTTTTCGAAAGAGTATAGTGTATTGGCAAATACTGTTACTATTAATTAGAGCTTATACCTTAAAGTTGACAAAGTGCTTTACGCACATTTTCTAATTTGGTCGTATATAAAACATACTACATCAGCATGGTGGTTCAGTAGAAAGAACATTGGATTTCCTAACTGATAAATGATTAAAGGATATAGACAGGAAGTTCTTAAGGAAATAAATTCAAGCTATCTATAATTGTATGAAAAAAACTCATGCTCCAAATTACTAAATAATGAGAGAAATGCAAACCAAAGTCAGATTCTGAGGTTCTACCTCATGGCCATCAGATTGTCAAAGTTTGAAAACAAAAGGAAAATGACAAATATTGAAAATAAGGATGTTGATATACTGTTGGTAGAGGTGTGAATTGGTACAGATATTCTGGAAAGCATTTGGAATTAGGTGCAAGTTACTCAACTATGCATATATTTTGATCCAACAATTCCACTATGAAAGAAGAAATTATAGCAGCTCTTTTCATAGTGGCAAAGAACTAGCGATTAAGGGGATTCTCATCAGTTGGGGAATGGCTGAATAAAATATGATATATGAATTTAATGGAATGCTATTTGTGTTATCAGAAAAGATGACCAAAAATACATAAATATTTTTTTAAAAAAGCAAATTACAGCATTACTAAAATTTAAACAGCCTTGTAATTTACTTGATAAATGACATATTTCTTTAAAAAATAGGAACTCACAGATAGAAATATAAGCCAGTGGATAGGTTTTTAAAAATGTAATTTTGTAAAAATCTAAATTCGGGTAAGAATAGGCCACTGAGGAATTATTGGAACAAAGCAATCAGACAAGATTAGAAGCATGTTTGTCTTTTCTTATTATTATTATTGAAAGGAAAAAGCTGAAACTTTTATTCAAATTTCCACAAAGAATAAAAAGAAACTAATCCTGGTTCCTATTTATTTATTTCTTTTTCTTTTCTCTTTAACTGACTTGATCATTTTTCCACAAAATAAACACTTCATAAGTGAATAAGTAAACTATCATCTCAACCACCATTGTTATCATCGAGACCATACACAAGCAAAACTGGAACTCTACTTGTATTTTATTTTATAACATAAAACTGGAATTGTAAATATTTAAGATATATATATATATATATATATATATATATATATATATATATATATAGTCAAAAGTCAAATATCTATAGTGGTGAAATTTTGGGTTTTGTTCTATTTGGTTCTGTTTTTTATCAGATCTGTAATTGCATCAATATTGGGTGAGAAATAATGATTACCAACAGAAATCTGCACTTTTGTTTTCTCTGTTTACTTATATAGAGAGTTGTCTAGGACACAGAGAAATTGACTTTCCCAGGGGAACACAACAGTTAAAAAAAATCTTGAAAACCTGTTCTTTCTAACTCTTTTTGGTCAGCTCTCTACCCAAAAGGCACAACATATATTGAAATTAATGATAGCCTTTTGGCTGCATAAAAAGTACATGTCTCAGTTGGCACCTTAAATCTATCTGTCACCTCTTTGTCAATAGGTAGGTAGCATGTCTCATCTGTCCTCTGTATATGAAGACTGTTGTTATATTGGCCGTGCTTCTTTCTACTGAAAGTTGTTTGTATTTAGGGTCTTCTTATTATATAAATTGTTCTGTTCATCTTATCATCAACTTACTTTTTTTAAAAATTTTTTTTTCTTTTTTCTTTTTGGAGGGCAGTTGGGGTTAAGTGACTTGCCCAAGGTCACACGGCTAGTTTTTGTGTTAAGTGTCTGAGGTCAGATTTGAACTCAGGTCCTCCTGACTCCAGGGCTGGTGCTCTATTCACTGTGCCACCTAGCCGCCCCCTTATCATCAACTTACTAACCATATAGCTATTTTAAAAAACCCCATAACTTCTATGGAAACTGTTTGCCAATTGAGAACACACCAATTGGAGTGAAGAATGATTGATTGGGTCTTGTCAAAATGGCCAAAGCCACCAGTCCTCTAATTTATCTCATAATTTTAGTTATTTTATCGGCAGAATAAACTCTGTCATACAGATGCAGTTTTCAGTGCTCAGCTATGATATTGTCAGAAAAGGCTTACTTGATTGTAATAATAATTAATTTTGTGCACCATATAGATACAACCCACTTTTCTATGTCCCTCTCCCTGCTGCTATGGTCTCCAAAAAAATCCCCAAACTTACTATTTTTTAATGGCTTTGAAGTTTATAATTCAGCTTCAAGAACTTAGCACTTAGGGTCTCTTAAGGATAGCACTGCATGAGCAAACTCCTTAGATAAATAATGGATTTGTATAATTCCACTCAGAAATGGAATTCCTATCAGCGTTGGGGAAAGAAATCACCCAACAAACGAAACACCAAAACCCTTTCAAAATAACCCTTTCTAACCAATTGTATTTCCTGCATGATATCAGCACTTCAGATTTTTTTTTCACATTCTCCAGTGGAGCAGAACACTGTTGATAGTGTGCTTTGCCCCTTTTTGTGTTTATTTGTTTCACAGGCTACACTTAGGAGAACAAACCAGCCTGCCTGATTTAAAGTTGAAAGATAATGCTACACCGCATTCCTCCATCACACCGTGAGTCAACAGCTGAACCAGATTGCTTTTTTTCCTCCTGTTCTTCTCAGAAAGCTGCTTTTCCCCCAAAGTGAGATAACCTAAATGATGCAAATAAAGCTATTTGTGTGCAGTGCAAGGAAAGTTCAACCAGTGGGGGGATAGATAAGTAATCGAAGAACTGTTTCCATGATGTGATCTTTTATAAAAAGGAACTCAACCATAAAATTGCTAGGAGAGAAAATGATAATGGTTGATGGGACCATTGTTGAAGTTGATACACTTGACAAAGGTCCATGGTTATTCCTAGAATTTTGGAGTATATCCTTATACTTCAAAAATCATCCAAGTATTAAAAAAAAGTTGATCTGTAATAAAATACAAGAAGTTTCAAGAGCACATAATTTGGGTCAAATTGGAAAGTGCATTTCAAAGTTTTACCTAGATTTAGTTTTCAGATCCAAACAGACAGATATGTCACACAACTTTTTCAGACACTAAAAATGTGACCAGAACACTTTATCAAGTAGGGAGGTAATATGATACAATGATGGATTTGGTATCAGAAGAACCAATGCCAAATTCCAGATTTGTTATTGTATGTATGCACCTTTATGGTTAGGGCAAGTGTCTTTACTTTTCCAAACTTGTTTCCTTATTTGTGAAATTAAGGAGTTGGATTAGATGATCTCAAAATGCCCCTCTCTAAGTTCAAATCCTGCCTCAGACACGTACTAGCCATGTGATCCCAGACAAGTCATTTAACCCTGTTTGCCTCAGTTTTCTCATCTGTAAAATGAACAAACCAACTCCAGTACCTTTGCCAAGAAAACCCCATGTGTTGTTGTTGTTCATCCTTCATTCCCAAAGAGGACTGATGATGACATCACAGAATTATGTCTTGACTTGTGCATGAATTGAATTTAAAAGAAGCAGAGTTTCATGAAGATGGCAACCTCATTCCCTCCTCCAGAGTCAATGGGGTCATGAAGAATTGGACACAACTGAAATGACTGAACAAAGCAGAGTTTCCATCTAGAGATTTTTGATCTTGTATTATTGTTAAGTAGAAAATTAAAGATAAATAGAATCTGAAAATAACAAGGAGAGAATTCTGAAAGTGGAGTCTCTTTAAGCTTAACCTCTCAGACAGAAATAACTATGATACTTGCTGCCCTTAACTTTATGAGAGTAGCTTTTATCAGGTTGTTTATTTCCATCTTAGAATTATGTCTATAATTTGTAGGATTCAGGTTTCAGTCCTTGGGCATAACAGAAAAAATATTTTTATAACTATTATCTCAGATTTTATTCAGCTACTTTTCATTAAAAAATAAATTAGGAAAGCATACAATGACTTGTAATTACCATCTTTAAAGTGATATATGATTGAGAGCAAGATTGAAAGATGTCCAACTCTGTATAATGTCTTTGCAATCAACTGTTAACAATCTTAATAATTGGCCTCAATATTTTCCTCATATCTTACATTACTGAAGTTTTTACCCAGCTCACTGAATGCTTGGAGTTTCCTTAGACTTTCTTTTGCTGCTGATTCTAATTATCCCAATAAAAGAATTTTCATCAGTAGCTGATTTCTACCAATTCTAAGAAAGCCCTTAGGCTGCTCTTCACAACACTTTGGATCAGTTATTTGCTTCCTTTCCCTTCTCTTTACACAAAGGAGAGAGTGGATTGCCTCTCCATTTGGCTTGGCAAAGGTGGGAGGAATGATATTATAACTATACTCTGTACACCTATACACTTTCCTCTGACTCATTATGTTTCTTTTTCAGTTAGAAGGGAACATTTTTCTTTACCTGCCCAATTTTCTCCCCTTAGCTCTTTATCTTTTGGAACCTAGAGCTAGTGTAAAGGTTATTTTAACCACGCACACAGGTTACTATAAATATGCCTGAATTGGAGATAGTTATTGTTATATTTGCATTTTTCTGTATTTGAAATCTGGTAGTTGAACAGTGTTTCTATGAAGTTGTGATTATTAACAATTTTGTTATCCTTGTATCTTCCTACTTCCAATTTTATACAATTATTCATGATAGACATTGGTGCAAAAATAATTACAATTAAGGAAAAATACCAAATACAAGATTGTAAATGAATACTGATTATTTCATATTTATTCCTTTAGATTTACTCCACTCTCATCCCTATGTCTTTCGGTCTGTTGATTTAGGTGAAGGTATAGAGAAAAGACAGTGAATCAAAGGGGCTCCCTTTCAAATGGATTATTAATGTAAGGAATTGAAGTAGGCATAGCACAGCCTGATATAGAAAGGGAATCCACAGATAGTGGGGTTCAATAGGGTTTTGTTAGCTAGAAGATTTTTACAAAGCTTTTAATAAAATTGTATCAGGTTTTTTGCTTTCAAAGCTGAAAGTGCCAGACATAGGCATTTGTAGTAAGTGTGTGCTGAGAGAAGTCAGATAACTTTCTCCCTGTAAAATAACATGCCTCTTGAGGCAAAGGGGAAGCTTAAGTATGAAGGTCAATGAGAGATAAAAAGAGACATAGAGATGGAGGGAGAGATAGACATAGATACACGCACATGCAGTGCTAGTGAGAAATATCCTATAGACCTCAAAGCAGTGGCAGACCTAGATGGAATTCAGTATGAAATGTAGTTGCTAAGGCATACATAGACTAGGGCATAGGTCTGTGCTGAAGTTTACAGCATCTGCTCAGCCCAGGAAGGGGAGAAGCAAACCTCCAGTGGAGAAGAAATCCAGTGACCCATAAAATTTGAGTCATATATGAAATTCATGCAGAAGCCAGTGGTGGATGGGGATTCTAAATTGGCATCTGAAAAATGGAAAATCAAAAAAGGGCAGAAAGGTCAGTGATGAAGAGAACCTCATCACTGAAGACTAGGGTAGGGATGAGAATCTTAAAAGCAAAAAGGCAAGAAACTGGGATGAGGAAGAGTAAACCCAGGTCTTGCTCTTCACTAGTACTGTGAGTCACAGGGACCCTATATGTCATAGATAGCAAAACAAGGTTGTGTGTGTGCCTGTCAGCCTTAACGTTTTTTTTCCTTTGAGGAACTCTCTGAACTGTGTCAGGAACCTGTAGTTCCTATGTGACACAGAGCAATGCTGCTGTGTATTCCATCGGCACTGCTGTTTGACTGCTCCATCACTGATACACATTTTACTGGACTCTAAGCAAATGCCATAAATGGAATATTGACTACTGTGGCCCTTGCTATTTGAAAAGATGGATTACGTTCTACCCCTCTGTGATGGCAATGAGAATTTGAAGACCTTCCCTGCCTTGAAAATATACTCTGCCCCCTGATAGACTGAATGTAATCACATGGAGCCTGTGGTGGGAGGAGGTTGCTGAAGGGTGGAACAAAACCCACAGAAAGCCGGGAGTCGGAGCTAGACTAGATGGTTGGGAGGAGAGCACACTTCTGAGGGGAACAGATAGGCTTGTGAATAAATATTGATCTTACATTGATTTGTGGGAAGACTAAAGGATGTTGTGGCTCTCTGCGATGTTGTGGCTAATTAACTCCTTTGCTACTATGATGAAATAGGCTTTCTGGTTTTGGTTTTCTGGTGTCTGAATAAATGTTTTGCTTCTGTCTTCTATATGGAGAGTCTGGTATATTTTGTGATTAGGCACTATGCAGTTATGGTTATAGTGACTGTTGGTGTTGTGAATATTGCATTGGTGCTACCCCATCCCCTAGATTTGTCAAATACATTTAAAAGGGCTTTAGAGTGTCTAGGTTCTCAATAAATGGTTCCAGCCCCAATTGATAGTGTTAAGAATCAGGGTGTCCATGGTCAAAGGATATGAACAGGCAATTTACAGAGGTAGAAATTAAAGATATATTTACACACATGGAAAAATGCTCCAAATCACTATTGATTCGTGAAATGCAAATCAAAACAACGTTGAGGTACCACATCTCACCAGTCAGATT
>CM053600.1:21368020-21412096 GCA_028646575.1 Pseudocheirus occidentalis | reverse complement strand
GTTTGTTCTAGGACTCTTATTATTTGGTGTTTATTTTTATTTCTTATCTAATTGCATGTTCAATATGTTAATCTTCTCTTTTTCAATTTTATTACTATGTATTTTTTAGAAATGAAATGTTCTTCTTAGGACTGCTTTCATGGCCTTCTATTTATTTTGACATTGTTTTCCATTGCTTTTTATTGTTTCTTATTGTTTTCCATCCTCTTTAAAATAATAATTTATTGTTCCTATTATAAGTTACCTACTCATTATTTAAGATGTCGTTATTTAGTTTCCATTTAAGACTACATCTTTTGTTCATGCTTCTTTTATTGATGACTATTTTTGTTATCATCTACAAAAGATTTAATTTTTTTGTCTTTTTACATTTATTTATGACTTATATTTTAGCACGTGATTAGTTTTCTTTATGCTTTGAAACATTCTATAGTGTAACATATGATGCTAGAAATATGAATATTCTTTAATATTCCCACTCAAAAATCACCATTGGCCCAACAATCTGTTCAGAGAGATAATTCCCTTCTTGTTTATCATTGTTACATTTATCCAGCTTCCAAAAAAAGAATGTTAAAGTCACCCACAATTATTGTTACCATCAGCATCTTTTGGTATGAATTTATCTCTCACCTGAAATACCCAGACACAATGTCATCTGGTGCATATGTATTAAACACTTCAGTGCAGTTTCTTCATTTGCATTCCTTGGTGGCTTTAATATTTATAGTTTTCTTATGTAAAACCATAATCACAGTTCCTGCTATTTTTAGTCATTATCTTTTTCAAAGCCTTCAATTTAATTTGGTATGTGTCTTTACATCTTAAATGTGCCTTATACATGACAATTTTTTTCGGCTTTCTTACATATTCTGTCATCCTGTTTATTTTTAGTGGCATATTTAGTCCATTTGCAATCAAGGTTGCAATTGTCATGTTTGCATTTCTAAAATTAAATTCTATTTTTCAATTAAATTAAATTGATTTCTATTCTATATTATTATTTCTTATCTTTTAAACAAGCTTCAGATCCCTGTGATTTGCATTAATTTCGTTACTCTGATCTCAGCATTCTCTGAATGTAGTATAGAATGCTTCCTCTCTTCTCCCCATTATTCCATCTCTTATTTTGAAAGACTAATTGGTAGTTCCTCCTTTTCAAGAAATATTTATTTAATTCACCCACTTGTAAATGCTTTTACTCAGTAGGATACTTTAGGTTGTTATCTTCCATTAATGGACTTGTAACAACATAAAACATGCATTTCCCACCTGGTTGCTCTCCTGGATTTCATCCTTGTCTCCAGAAACTCATCTTTCTGAAATTAAATATAAAGCATTTAAATGTATATAAAAAAGACACACCAAGTTATTTTGGCAGGAAGAAAGCAACTGGAGGATCAGGATAGGTTTCCAGTACAAAATAGCATTTGGGTTGATCTTTTCAGAAAGTTAGATATTCTATAAGGTGAAAGTGAAGAGAAAGTACATTAAAGGCATGGGTGAGAGTTTGAACAGAGGCATAGAAATGCAAGATGGGAATGGCATGTACAGACAACAGAATGCAGGCCAGTTTGGCTAGAACATGGAGTACATGAAAGAGGATAATATTCAATAAGTCTAGAAAGATAAACCATGGAGAATGAGGTTTGAAAAGCCAAACAGAAGAGTTTGTAATTTATCCTAAATTAAGAGGGAGCCACTGGCACTTTGTGAGCAGGGAAGTGATATGGGTAGAACTAGTTCAGAAAATCAACTTGGCAGTTTCCTGTTGTAAATAAATGACCTTTATTAATATTTCTATGGCTCTCTCACAAAGTGAGTTTTCTCAAAGCCTTGTCTCCTTCTCTAATCTTGCCACCTACAAGAACATTTTTTCCTACCCTACCCTCTTTATCTCTTTGCTATAATTACCCTCTTCTAAGAAAATCAATTTTCATTAATATTAATTCATAAAGGAGTCTGCATGATGCTGTGGAAAGTGCTCTATTTTAAAAGTCAGAATACCCAGGCATAATGTAGGTCCTTTCATTCGCCATATTCTTATCATGGGGTCATCCCTTCTGTCCACTTGCTCTTTGCCCTGGTTGTCCCAGGGCCCTAAAGTTAACTCCTCCTGTCCTAGACTGGATCGTGTTCTAGAGAAGAGGTATCTCCTAACCCTGATCAGAAATTTCAGCAATATCCCTTCAGCAAGACTTCCATCACCTTGAGGGTAACATATTGTGAACATCCAATAACACTTTAATAGGTAGAATTTAATTCCACTTTCCCCCCAATTGTCCCAAGCCCAGAGACAATCTGTCCTTGTTCTCCAAAGACCTCCATGCAATGTAAGAGATAAAAAGACAATAAGCTATACTTTTCTCTTGCCTAAGTCAGATGAAATATGTCTCTAATTCTTCTAACTTCCTCTTTCCACCTCCCCGTTTGAATGACCTGTGAAGCTTGACTCCAGTAAATCTTAATGTATGAATGAGCATGGGTACTAATAGAAAAATAATGTAATTGTCCTCCTTCCTTTTTCCTACTTCCCCCTCTTTGAAGTTTGCTCAGATAGTAAATGTTGTTGGTACTCTAATGACTCTCAAAAGGGAGGGCAGTTTAAGAAAACAATAGCCTTATCTTGTCTTAGAAGTGTGTAAAAATTGATTTAACTGCTTTGCCTTATCTTGCTGTATAATCTTGTTTATCTTTCCCACATTTCTTTTGCATGTAAAATGCCCTGCACACCTCTGCTTTCTTCAGAAAAATGACTCAAATTCCTTTCTTGGGCTGAGAATCCAGGATTTTTCATTGATGTTTAAGCTCAGACTTTCAAGATACTTCATTTAAGAGTACACTTTTTCTTTTGTTTTTTGTAATACCATATTATAAGTTATTCTTTCATTTTTCGGAAATAAAATACAAACTTTTGTAATTCAGCCAATATTCCCTCTAGCATATAAATGGCTTCCTCTGTGATTCTTGCAAGATCTGTTGTGTAATGCTATCATTCTGAAGCTTGACCATAATATATTTAGTTAAACCAAGAGTTTCTTTCTTTTTAAATTCAAACCACAAGTCTCAAATTGGCTCTGTGCATTTTATCTTTACTATCAGCTGCCTTAGCTCATTAAAAAATATCTAATGTGGTCATCCAACAGTTTTATTTCAATTTCACTTTGACAATTTTTCTTCCATCTCTAGATTCATTTCCATATTCTCTTTCTTGGAGAAAATACAGTTCTTTCAGACGCTCCATCATTTCTTCTAATTTATTCATTTGTTCATTTTTTTTTGTTTCTTGTTGAACAGCTCTAATTTCCATCTTTATTGTGATCCTCCATGGCAAGAACTATGGACCAAATCAGTAGCTGAAACAATGAAACAGAATCCATTAAAAGATAGAGACAAAGTATGTGTCTGTGCAACACAGAAAAGAATAGCGAAAATGGGTTTTCAACAAACAATCCATCATTAAGCATTTATTAAATGACTACTATGTGCCAGCACTGGAGATACAAAGATAAAAGTAAAATGACCCTTGCCCTCAAGAATACATTCTGATGGGGGGGGGGGATAATATGTACATATATGGGTATATAAAGACACACATAAAATGAGTGGTAACATCACAATTAAGAAGAGGTTTTAAGAGCTGGCAGAGTAAGGAGGGCAAGTGGACAGAAGGGATGACCCCCATGATAAACCATAATAACCCCAGGAAAAACCTATTTTAAAAGACAGCGCTTGAGCTGAGTTTGAGTAAAATGGGGGTTTTAAGAGGTAGGGGTGCAGAGGGAATGTATTTCAGTCACATGGAATAGCTAGCAGCTAAAATGTTCTGACCTCCCTGAACTAAAGGAAGCAACATGAGAAATTAGGAGGAGGGAAGGAGAGGGAAATTTTCTCCCATATACTCTGGAAGGATTCAAAGTCATTATGAGTATTATTTTCCCCTCATAAACCAAATTCAGCATAATCTTAGCTACAATAATAACTTAGATCAGGATTGGTTAGCTGGCCAAGTAACTATTATTTTTTTTTTCCTCTCAAACCTGCTAGCTTCTTAAAAGGAAATTTTTGTGTTCATAGTGAATTATTTTTTTCTCTTCAACTTGAAGAGAGAAAGCATTATATCTTCCACGAATCCCCAGGGACTCTCGCTCTCAGTTAATCATGTTGGGAGCCTGAAATATACAATGTTTCCATACTATTTGAAATTCCCCCCAAAAGCCACTAAACTCCTATTTTTCATTATTCTGACCTTTTTCATGTGTATCAGTAAAGTTTATTGAATAGCTCATATACAGCATCATGTATCAGGCATTATGGGAAGCTGCCAAGAACACAGGGGAAATACCCTGCCCTGTAGGAGCTTGCAATCAAAAAGGATTTAGAAATGCCTAAAACACAATTAACATGCATGATAATACCAATTACATCTCTACAGAATTATAAATGTAATGCTGATGGCCCATTTCACCCTGAGGGATTAGATAGTGAGAGATTTGAGGGGTCTGACTGTCAGAGAAATAATGTTTTCCGCTTCCCTAAAATTTCAAGCCTTAGAACAGTTAATGGATTGGGGAAAAAAACTGGTCATTGCTCCTAGATGGCCATATTCAAAGTGCAGATATGCTGCGAAGGTTTCTTATAAAGACTTGGCATCAAAGCCAGAAAGACCCTGGTTCAAATACTTCCTCTAGAACCTGGTATTTATGCAGTCTTTTGAAAAGTGCTTTATAGGTATTATTTCATTTGGTCTTCACAACACTCCTGGGAGATAGGTGCTCTCATTATCCACACTTTATAGATAAAGAAACTGAGGAGTGGCTAGGTGGTGCAGTGAATACAGCACCAGTCCCGGAGTCAGGAGAACCTGAGTTCAAATCCGGCCTCAGACACTTAACACAGGAACTAACTGTGTGACCTTGGGCAAGTCACTTAACTCTAATTGCCCTCCAAAAGGCAAAAAAAAAAATTTTTCTTTTTCTGACTTTATTTTTTTCTATGAGAAGTACCACCAGGTTTCCATTTTCAAAATTTACATGTTTTAACATGTAAACTTTCTTTAATTAAACTTTAATTTCTTTAATTACACTTTAACTTTCTTCTTTACATTTCATGTAGCCGTAACACCATAATGCTAGGGCTGTGAGGGATCTCAGAGTCTACCTAATCCAACTAAATCATTTTATAAATCATTGAACCGAGGCTCAGGATGATTAAAAGACCGTCCCAAAAAACTCCAATAATCATTGGACGTAACATTTAACCAAAGTCTTCTTTTTATTATTTATTTTATTTTCAATGTATATACCAAAATAAGCATTTCCATAACAGTACAACAACAACAAAAAAATGATTGTGCATGAAACTGCAAATCTAGCATGTACAGCTTTTAGAGGGGTGTGTGAACCAAGGTCCTCTAATCACAGAGCCAATAGTCTTTCTACCATACAAGTTTACATTGATTCTGCCTCTGCAACATCTCTCCCATCCTGTCCTGCCTCTCTATCCCCACTACCGTTGCCTCAGTAAAGGCTGTTGTGTTTGCCCTTCATTCTTGAAGAGGACCATGACATCAGGGAGATGATGACATGACTTGCAGTTGACTTTGTTAAGAGTGAGGGAGAACTGTGCAAGGTCACCAGCTTCACTCTCTCCTCTAGAGCTGTGTGGGTCCAGTGGACGCATATCCATCAGGATGACTGGAGATGGCCCAGGATACAATGGGAGACCCTGGTCCCTTTAGGCTAAGGTCTCTTCAGCTTCTCACTTTGAGTGAGGTAATGCCCATTCAGCGTATAGGTCTCTTTAAGAAGTGAATCAAGAGATGGTACCTTTAATAATTAAAAAAAAAGTACATATGCATGTATGTATGTATCGAACTGGGAGGGGAAGATCCTCAGGATTGCTGGCCAAAAGAGAAACAGTTAATATTTGCATTCATTCTGAGCAAGGAGAGCCCAAAAAATAGTCATCAAGTGTTGCTTAGACAGGGACTTATTTCGGCCAATCTATGAGCTCCGTGGGGTTTACTGGTTATATTTCTGTCTCAAAGATCTTAGCAAAGGCTTACTTGATAAAGAAAGTGGGAACTTAACCTCTTTGGGCCTAGTTTTTCTCATTTGTAATTTAACATGAAGTTAAGTAATCTATAAATCAAAGAGAAAGAGGAAGTTTTTCCAGGAAGAAGAAATGTTTTCTGCTAATACATCATGGCATGGAATGGTATGTCAAATGGGGGACCTTTATGGGCCTCCCAGCTCTAAATTTATGAAACAGGTGTACCTGACTCTACTTTCTCCAAGTTCTGGTCCATATGTCCTAACAATGCCAGAGCAATTTCCCTTTTCTATAGATACGGTCATGAAACCTCTTGAATCAAAAACATTTAACAGTTCCCCATTGCCTAGAAAGTAAAGTTCTTGTCACTTAAGGTCATCTGCAATTCATAGCACTGTACCCTTCCAACTTAATTTCACTCAGTCTAACCTACAAGCAAACAGGAGTACTCTCAGTCCTCTGAATACACCTTTCCATACTATGTTGGTCTCTGAACCTAGAATTTTCCATTTTCTTTCTTGGCTGTTTAACCCGTCAAGACCAACCCAAACATTACCTCCTCTAGGAATCCTCCTTTGATTTTCCCAGCTGCAATGACTTATATTTCACATAGCATCTTGTCTTGAAAGCTCTCTAATACCTATCATATGTACTAGAGGAATAGGTGAATTAGTGCCCAATCCAAAAAGTATAAATATATGAAAGACCCCTGCCTCCCTAGCAGTTTTCCAGTAAAAAAGAAAATGTTGTAGGTTTCCCGGGGGGAGAGTCTCTCCCTGACCCAGTCAATATGTGGTACTTAAATGCTCAGCTACCTCTATTTCTTCTCCAGTGTGTCTATTCATTCCTGATCTTGGGCAAATGATACAGGAGATGAAACATAGCTAACAACAACCTTTCAAGCTTTGAAAGATTGGAAAAATCACCAAAGGTCAAGCAATGGGAATCTATAGCAGAGTTTACCGGTAGCTACAATAGCTGAGTCCAGTAAGAAGCCAACCCTGAAAAACAACCTTCCTGACCCAGCTGAGAAATAAATCACCTAGTCAGCCAAGAAACAATATCCCACAAGGAAGTCAAGAGAGTAGTTTGTCCACTGGCTATAATACAATCAAAAGTAAATTTGGTTGGGGAGAGAGGAGGACAGAGACATTTTATATGAGTAACTTTAAACTTGAGCCTGCTCTCCCAAACGTTTGGTGAATGTGTCTATGGGGAGAGATGTCACCAGTGCTCAAGTAGGGGTTGGAAGACTCTAAGCTTATATGCGCTACATATTTTTATTATGTATTATATTGTAATATATGTATTATATTGTATTATTGTATATTACAGTCATCTTTATATGTTTTTCCTTCTTCTAGGACATAATATGCTCCACAAGGCCATACCCCATAGCTTTCTACCTGTTTCAGAGCACCCAAGCCTAGTCCACTACTCTGTGCTTATGACCATTGAATTGTTACTTCAGAAGACTAAAAGACATTTCCCAATTTCGCCTAAAGTTATTTCTCACTGAAAAGATTCTGGAGTGACAGGAACAAACCAAACTGGGTAGAAAATAGTTGTAGCTGACATTTATATGGCATTTTAAAGAGAATTGCAAACAATATGCACTGTCCAGTTGGACTTTGCCATAACCCCAGAGGTAGGCATAAGTGGTATTATTTTCTCTATGTTTCATTTGACAGAACAGGCTCAGAAGGGTTCCACCTCTCTGCAGTCACATAGCTAGAAAATGAGAGGCAGGATTCAAAACCAGATATCACCTGATTCCAAGTCTAATACTTATTGCTTTGTACAATGCTGCTGCGTTGTATAGGGGGAAAGAACCCTAGACTCAGATGCAGGAAAGCCAATGTCTAATCCTTGCTCCTCTATTCCTAATGCATTAACCTTGCAGAATCCAATGCATTTCTCTGGAGTTCTCCTGCCTCAACTTAAACCTGAAGATATTGAACTGTAGGATTTCTAAATTCTCTTCCCACTCTAAATTTTATAACTCTTTGCAGGGCCATGATAGAGCTTCTCTAGCCAATTGTTAAATTTTCAGAATAAGCATTTACATCTCAGAAACTGGCAAATTCTACATATCCGATTTTGAGTAATTATTTTGTTGACTTAATTAATTGTCTTAATTTGACTTTTGTTCTTAGACTTAAGAAAGTATTGATAATGAAGATTGGGAAAGGGAACTATGGCTTAACTTTACAAATATTACCTCATTTGATTCTCACAATAACTCTGGGAAATAGGTGCTATTTTTATTCTCATTTTGCAGAAAGAGGTTAAGAGACTTGCCCAGGCTCACATAGATAGGAAGTGTCTGAGGACAGATTAGAAATCAGATCTTCCTGAGTCCAAGAAGCCCAGAGTTCTATCCACTGAACCACCTGGGTCCTGGTTGTTAAATATTTACGAGCATGCTCTTATACTATGCTCCCAACTGTATAATCGTGGAGATGTCAGTCAAATACTTCTCTTGGTTTCAGTTCCTCGATCTATAAAAAAGGGATTCTAAATCTACTCCATCACAGGATGGTCATGACTATCAGAACAGGTCATTTACATGGCACAAAGTTTAAAAAGCTATATCACATACAAGTTATTAATAAGAATAACATTTTTGGAAATTGGCTTGCTTCTTGTGCAGGATGCATGGATGGGAGTGGGATGGGAGGATGCAGAAGCAGACTCTCTAGGAGGCTATTATAGTATCCTATAGTTGAAGTACTTAATTACTGACACAGAATTTTGAGCAGGGAAAAAAGAACAAAGAAAGGGCTCAAGGAATGTTATGGTGGAATTAGCAGGAGAAGGTTGTGATAATATTTCAGGGATGAAATAGAGAAGAATCAGATATGAGGAAGGGGCAACCGAGAGGACAGTGGTATCAGTGGCCTTAAGGAATAACGTTAGGAGTGAGGGGATGGTTTTAGATAGATTCAGAGGAGATGCCGAGCTCACTTTTTTTGCCATCCTTACTTCTAAATATCAGAGGACTATACAAAAAAATAACTGAAGGACAGGAACAAGCTTTGGGGAAAATTCACAGTTAAAAGCCAGAGTGGCAAAGGAGGAAAATGAGCCAATCCATGATAATAGCAGGCAGGGGAATATGGTATTATGAAGTCCAGGTTTTCCTGCCCCAGGTACCAACAAGTACCAAGGAAGAGAAAGGATCATCAATGGTGTAAAATTGGAAAGGTACAAAAAATGAACAGAGTCTTATGTATTGACTCAGGAGGCACTATTGATAAGCAGTGTTGGTAGAGAAATAAGGATAGAGTCTAGATGAAAGGGAATTCGTGATTCATCACACCAACTAATGATCGTCAGCAACAACCATAATCAAGAACACAAAGTATTTTGTAAAAGCCAAAGTAGAATCAGTTCAGATTCATTGGGCTCAAGATGTGACTTGACCTCCATAACCTTTCTGTCAGAATGGCATATTCTCATTGCCAAGCCATTGTTTTAAGCCTCCACAAAGTTAAACTCTCCCTGTCGTTCTTGGCCTACTGCTTACACAGGATATTTTCCACTGTTTTTTCCTGTCTGTATTTCTGAGATAGCAAAAAAAAATGGGGCATTTGACAAGAAGCAGAAGAGGTTTAGTGTGTGCATGGATTAAAAATATACATTTCCTATTTCTACTTGTATATCCCATTATCATCTCAAACTTTAAAACTGAGATAATGATCTTACCACCACCTGCTCCCCTTCTAACATATCTGTCATGGTCCCACACGTTCTCTAGTCATCCAGGCTAAAGGTGGTAGACACATTTTATTCAAACCTTTCGCTTTTCCTTCATATCAAGTCGGTCACTAAGTACTATATTTAAGTACTATGTATTTGTCTTTAGAAATGCCTCTTATATACTCACCTTAATTTCTGTTTTATGTGTATATGATCTCCCAGGTGAGGAAACTTCCTTCATCAGTGCAGTTTAGCACCCTCTCTGAAACTTAGAGTCTTAGAGAGTGACTTGAGCAGTAGGTGGTGGTGGTGGTGGTAGCAGTTCTTGAATCTAGATTTTTCTTGTTGCAAGTCAGTTTTCTCTCTACTGTGTCAGTGGGCCATTTGCAACAAAAACCGATATTGTCTAACTCTTACTATTTCACAATTGAATTACTACAACAGCCTCTAAGTTAGTGTTGCTCATTTCAGACTCCTTCCCCTCCAATCTATGCAACATGCGGTTGATCATTCCAATCTTCCTCGATGAAAGGGATTTTCACCTCTAAATTATTTCCAGTCTTCTTCTCGGATGCCTCTAATGGCTCCCCATTTCCTGTAGTCCACTCCGCATCTACTCCTCTACCTGCTTTCAACTCCACAGAAAGGATGCCTGACTCAGGTTAAACTCATCATCTCATCTCATAGCCATGCTCATGCCTTGACTGACGATACTTCCCTCAGCCTCCTCTTTCTTCTGGTTGGAGAGCCGGAGGTAGAGTAACAAATTCCTCACAGCGCCTTCCAGAAGGCAGAAACTGGACTTTGGCTCACTTTCCCCTTGCATCTTCTGCTCTGGCAGGTTTAAAGAGCTGATAAATAGAGGTATGCATGGAATGGTTTTACACACACACACACACACACACACACACACACACACACACACACACAGACACACATCCCATTTGGAACAGAATGTTTCCTATTTTCAAACTCTCCTAAGGAAAGCTTTCATGACTGCCCTCTATAACTATGTTTAACAACCATGTCTATCAGGAAATTCTTCTTCGTATCTAACCTAAATCTCTTCTTACGCTGGAGCTCATGCCTGTTTCCTTTTATTTGATCCTCCGTGGAGAACATCTGGGAGGCCCATCTGTTAGGACATCATAGCCAGAGGAAAGGAATAACGCCAGGGCTTACCACGGTGCTATTTAGTGTAACAAGGGGTCCCATTGCAGAGTTGTGTAACCTCACTGCCTAGAAAATAGAAAAGAGGAAAAATAAGATATCAAGTTCATTCAGGTTTTGACACACAGATTTATTTTAACTACTTACACTTGACATGATCCTTTGTTATATTTTGAATGAACCATTTCTTCTAAATTGGGAAAGAAGTAAAGATTTGAGGCAATAACCTGGATGATTCATATAAATATAACTGAATACAGATGTATACACATAAATATACCTCTGTGGGAAATAAACACATCATTGAAGCAAAAACTATTTTGGCCCCTATCATTCTGTAATTTCATCAGGCTAATTAGGAAAACTTGATTGATCAGGGCCCTTTTGATAATAAAATTCCCACTATCCTTCACGCTTATAGGTTATCTTTCTTCTGCCATCTTGGAAGCATCTTAATTTCAGATTCCTGTTGTCTGAAACTATAGCTCCTCAGAACTGAGGAGAAGGAGATCCAGCACCCAGAGATCAGGAACCCCACTGGACCCTGACCACAACTGCTACCATTTAGTGGGCAATGTGAATGGCTGTTTGTCCCAACATCCAACTCCTCTCTCCCAAAAGCCTGCAGAAACATACTTCCAGATATCAAACTTCTAAATACATAGCCAACACTGGGTTGTGTTGTCTGCTTGTGACTCTGGTTTCTATAACAAGGCTTTCAGGGCAAGGAGACCCCGAGATCCATATTGGACTATAAGGAATTCACCTCAGTTCCCCCCTTTATAACTTTGGACTTGGTTTTGACGTAGGACTAGGAGACAGCACATCTCTTCACTATTAAATATGTGGTCACCCACTCTCTACCCACTCCTTTGTCAAGCCTAGAGTCCTATAGATGTTCCATTTTCTACATATTTTCAGATGTTTTCAATGTATTGATCAGTTATCCTGATTTTTTTCCTCTTCTTTTTTTCCTCTTAAAAATACTATTTCTTGTGGGGGATAGTACCATGCATTGACAGGGACACTACAGTGATGCTGAAAATGCATTTTAAAATGTATATACAATACATTTAAAACATATGGACAATGTATTTAAAACATACACACAAAACTCTTTCCTCTCATTTTTATAGGCGAGACCACAACAGAGTGATCCCTTCCACATTGTAGGGGCCAGGAGTCTCTCTGCACTGGAGATGTGGAAAATCTGCATAAAATTTTTTGGCCTTCCTGTCTTACCAAAGAAGAAGTCTGAGTTATTATGGTATTAAGAGATAAAATATGTTGATATTATACAATGCTACACATATGTTTATGCCTTTCTTAGTGTCAAAACTTTTTCTCTATTGTATCCTGGCCTCTGTGCATCATCTATGGCTTTCACAAAAATTCCCATTTAATTTCTTATGATGACCCATGATATATCAAATGGGGAAAGTAGAAACATGGAAGGGATAACTATACACTGTATACATGCAGTTTATCCCTACAAATGATAATGATAATATGGATTTTTTTCACAGAACTCAAAACTAAAAAGAATCTTAAAAGTTCTCTACACTGACCCCCTCATTTTTACACATGAACTCCAAATCCAAGATGCTCCCCACTTCTATCATCCCCCAAGACTAGATTGGAAGTCATTCCTATCCTTCTAAATGGTTTAATATCCTCCCTTTTACCCTTCTTGGTATACTGGTTATTGCTCAAAAGAAATGCAAGAGCAGTAAAGTTTCCTAATAAGCACTTTGACCTTGGCCATTCCATGGGTTTATCAATGTAGGGACTCCTTCTTCCAGGGCAGACTGCAATTCTTTAAAGCCTCCACATCTTGCACTGTTTGAGTCTATGTTTTTCCAAAAATCTTCCATTGAGGATTTCATAGACGGGACAAAAAAATAAACTGGTCCACAACTGCTTCCACAGAAATGAGGATAGAACATCAAGCAGCAGAGACAACAGAACAAAGGATCACATGAGTTTTAGGTAAGCCATCTACAAAAATTTATTTAACTGCTGGGTCTCTGACCATGTGATCTTTATCCAAGAACGAGGTATCACACTGCTAAAAAAATGGACTATATCCACATTGAACACTTCATAATAAACATGTAACTAGAAGATATAAAGAGTCAATCCTGAAAAAAAAGAAGGCACACAGGTTCTCAAAAAGGTGGGAGGAAAAGTTCTTTCTACTACACTTGAGGGTAACGAGAAATTTTACCTCCTGAAACAGTTATCTCACTACCCTTCACCAAAATTACGTATGCATGAAGTATGACGAGAGGCAGCATGAAGTAGTGGATAGAAAATCAACATCAATGTCAGGGAGACCTGGATCCAAGTTCCACCTTTGACACACACACACACACACACACACACACTGACTCTGTGAGCCTGGGCAAGTCACTTAACTTTCTGGTATCCCCAGACCATTCTCTAAAACTAAGTTACATAATACATGTTAATCTCTACAGGGAGATGAATTTTTCTTCATTGGGAGTTCTATACACTAATGAAATCACAAAACATTTATATGTGGCCAAAGAATTCATCACATAGTGACCAGCTGGATTGTGATGAGTCCCCCTGTGGTTATTGAAGTGGGTCCTTGGAAAAGAGACATACATTGTTGGAGGAACTGTTCTCTTGGTAGAACCTGCCAAAGCTGGGCCTTCTCTAGCACAGCTTTCTAGAACCCACAATCATCTCCATACCCAAATGAAATATCAGAGTATCATGTAGCAAGAAAAACTCGAAGAGGATAGGCTGGATAACATTTGGAAAATTGCATGGTGTTTTTACTGACTGCAAGATTCACTCTGAAACAAAGGTGTTCCATTTTTTTAGCATTAGAATTCTTCTAGTGATGTTATATGACTGGAGCTTATGTGACACCATTTCCCAAAGAATTAGAGGCTGAGGTCATCCAATGACTAATAGAGAGATGCACAGTGGGGATTAATAGACAATCACTTATTACCAGTAAAGAATTATATCAGAAGTGACATCAAAATTATTAATGAATTAGATGTCTAGAAAAGGAGGTAGGCTAATTATGTGAGGAGACTGAAGGACAGCCAATAGATAGCCTACTCATAGGCTCCATTTGTAAAATGTAATATAAGAAACCTAAATGAAGGTTCCCAGAATATTAGGTAGACTCCCTATGGAAGATTTATGTGAACATATAGAGCAGCGTCATACAGAATAAAAACATCTAAATTGATAAGAATCCACATCACTAGTACTAGGTACCCACATTAATGAAATTCATCAGTGTATTGAAGAAAATGTATTAGTGCCCTCTCAAAAGTTGTGTCAGTTGTTTATTTTCCTAAGGTATTTATTTTTCTGGTTCTTGTATTACTAGATGTTGAGGGAAGAAAAAAAGAAGGAAACCCATTTTTTCTTGGCTGCTGAACTTTGTGATGATTTTATGCTTTATCTCATCTTTGGGAATATTCAAATAGGAGCACTAATTATGAAGTTTAATGTTTTCATCAAAGGGACATTTTAAAGTGATGAGAGATAAAAAACATAAATGAATATTTCATATCTAACTGGTTTCTCATTCCTGAAATTTCTGCATCGTTAATTGCTAGAGTCAAATGCCACATTTTATACTGCTCAGCAATGAAACATGACAGAAAAAATGGCATAAATTTTAAATGACTAATATATATTATAAGGATGTGCTGGTTTTTAAAAATTAATTTTAGGGCTCACGGGGTATTTCAATACATAGTGTGTAAACCATCATTTAATAACCTTTTGATGGTGTTATTGTTCATTTTCTATCTTTTTTAGTCAATCTAATAGTTATATAAAGCTCTACAATGTATAAATTACCATTACGTTGTCTGTGGTGGGTTTTACACCCCCCCCTTGTCTAAGAGCATCCAAGGAGACTAAAATATGGCAATGTTCTAAAAATACAGATAATTTGCACATTCTTTTCCATCTTAAAGCAGTTGCATTTACTTATGTATTTTTATCCATTTGCCAGCAGTAGAGAAAGTAGCTGGAGTGAACTCTTTGGATGCTGTTGTAATCTTAAAATAAAATGATCAAGTCAAAAGTGGGCCTCATAAATTGACCTTCTCTGCCTTGTTTTCCAGTGTTACAATAGAGTGTTTCTTCTACTATCTATGGAACGCCATCCTTTAGACCTGAAGATTGCTTGGTATTCTCTTCCTTTAATCATCAGTGTGAGTTTCAGCCTTTCAGCAAATAAGGTTGTGGCAAATTACTTTTCACAATTCCTTTAGAGAACAGAATACATTCTGCGAGTCTAAATATATGGATTATGTGTCCATCACTATTACAGTAGTTCCTTACCTGGACATTTGATCAATACAGCCATGTCCTGCTCACTTGTCCTGTCACAAATCTTTGTAAGCTGTTTCTAAATGCAGCCAAGTAGCAAAGATCCAAGGGAGAAGTGGAACACAGAGATTCCACTGAAAGGTCAGCTTGGAGATTACATTCACATGGAAACGGGAAAACACTATTCTTTCCACATAAGCATTACTGAGGGGATGATGTGCATAGATGCACTGCATTTGCATAATGCATTGTCTGAAGGAAAACAATGGAAACAACCCAGATTTGAGGGCATGCAAGAGGGGAAAAACCGACCCTTGCAGCTGCATTCCTGAAAAGCAGACTTTCTGCAGCAGTCTTTTGTTTTAGGACTTTGTACTTTAGACATTAGATTTGATGAGTGCATGTGCATGCACTTGGGGAAGTACACTGGGTCTGACATCAGAAGGGTTTGACATGCAGCTCTAATGCTGGCTATGAGACTTTGGGCAAAATATTGCCTTTCGGGGTGGTTCGCGGCAAAGTGAATAGAGCACCAGCCCTGGAGGAAGGAGGACCCGAGTTTGTATCTGGCTTCAGACACTTGATACACTTACTAGCCATGTGATCTTGGGCAAGTCACTTAACCCCAATTGCCCTCCCAAAAAAAAAGGCCAAAAAAGCCAACATTGCTTTTCTCTGAGTCTCAGTTTCTTCATCTGTAAAATGAGGGAGTTCAGATAGACGGTCTCATTCACTTCTAATTCTTATGATCTCATTCATGTGGTAAAAATCATATTGAGTATTCTTCCTTAATTCTAGTGCCTTCCCTCTCTTGTTCGGTCATGTCAGTTGTAGCTGACTGTTCGTGACCCCATTTGAAGTTTTCTGGGCAAAGATACTAGAGTGGTTTGCCATCTCCTTCTCCAGCTCATTTTACAGATTAGAAAACTGAGGCAAACAGGGTTAAGTGATTTGCCCAGGGTCCCACAGCTAGTAAGTGTCTGAGCTCAGGTATTAACTCAGGAAAATGAGTTTTCCTGTTGGTAACTAGCTGATACAATACCATCTGGTTGAAAAGGTTGCTTCTCTCAATGGATTTTATGTAAATGTTGACCATGTTCTCCAAAGTTCACCACCAGAGTTCATTCAACATGCTTGAGGTCTTTCTTGCTTTCTTGTGACATCTCAAGATGCTTTTTATATATTATTGCAAACAGCAAGGGGATTAATCTCATACTTTTGGAAGAGAGAGCTCCTTAGTTCCTTAATAGAATGAAAGAATGAATGAGCAAATTAATTTTTTGAAACCTTTATTAAGTACTTATCATATGCCACAAAGCTGTGCAAAGTGTGAGACGTGACTATGTTACTTCATTCATTCATTCACACCATCCCACTTTGTCAAAAGCAGGATTAATTGTTTTGTTTGTCATAGATCCCTTTGACAATGTGGAGAATCTATAAATCCTTTCTCATCCTTCTGAAGAAAAAAAAGGAAGATTTTTTTTTAAAGAAAAAAGGGGCCCATACAAGTAAAATTTGACTTCCATTACAGGTTTAGGATCGGTCTTCTTATACCTTGCTTCCCTATCTATCATACACCCCATACCCACCCAAGTATTTTACAGTTCAGTGACACTAGCCTTCTTGCTCTTCTTGGAAGAAAACATTACCTCGCCAGACTTTATACATGTTCATGAACTGAACAACCATAAGTTTACTTTGCCAAGAAAACTGTAAATGGCATCACAAAGAATCAGGCAGGACTGAAAATGACAATAACAAAATCTCCAAACTGGGTACTTTTTCACAGGCCTAGAATCCTTAGTCTTCTTTGTCACCCTTCCCTCTATGCCTGTCTTCAATTTGTCCTGTATATGTCTTGTTTGTACATAGTCTGTATGTTGTCTTTCCCAATAAACTGTGAGCTCGTTGAGAGCAGGAACAATTTTTTACCTTATTTTTATATTTGTATCTTCAGAGCTTAGCACAGTGCCTAATTACATAAATACTTTTAAATGCTTAGTGACTTAACCTAATAGAAAAGGCACTGGTTTTGAAGCAGTAAGACTGAAGTCCATATCTTAGACCTAAAGTTCACAAGTTGTGGGACCCTAGGCCATTCATTTTAAAAGTTCACAGTAGAATGGCAGCTCCTTGAAGGCAGGGCTATGTTTTTTCTTCATGACTCCAATGTCTAGCACATTACGTTGCAGATAGAAGGCACCTAATACATACGATGTTTAATTCAAGTAATGATGAGTATCTATTATGTAAAAGGCATTAGGTATACCAAGACAAACATTAAATAATCCCCAGCCTCAAGGAGCTTATGTTCTACTGAAGGAAATAACATGTGCAGAAATTAGTAAATATAAACAAAATTGCCAGAGTTTGGGGATACTGAGGGAAGTATATTAGTACTGGTGAAGATCTGCAAAAGTCTAGTGTGGGATCTGGTTACTAAAACTAAACTGATTTAAATCCAATTGAACTCTGAGTCTTAGTCGCCACAGGATTGCTGTGAGGGGAATGCTTTATAAGTATAACACATTTGGAGAAATGAGACAGAACATAATGTAACTGTGAACCAGTATACATTGTCTATTCATGCATAATATTCTAACTGTATCACTTCTCCCTATCCCTACCCCCCAGCCAAAAAGATGAGGAAAGGGAGGAAAGGAGGGAAAAGCTTCAGCTCTAGGCTGCTACTTTTGGGAGAGGATATTGTACTTCTTCTCTATGCAGTTTTGTTTGTATGGGGGAAGGGGAGAAGGAAGGAGGGAGAAGGAATAGACCTGTGATTTCATTCTTATGAGGAATTCTCAATATGAACTTTTCCATGTAGAAATTCCCTCTCCCTATGTAGACAATTTAAGTTCTGGTCTTGGAAAGTTGCCTGAGGCACTGAGAGGTTCAGTGATTTACCCTTTGCTCACTCAGTTAGCTTGCTAGTTTTCCTGATTTCAAACCCCACCCCCAACAACCCCAGCAATGATATTTCCCCTCTCTGTGTATTAGACACAGCTGTTGGAACACTGAAAATAGTGTCAGACTTTTTCTATGTATTGACTAGATTTACTAAGCTGATTTCCTCCCCTCCCTGCTACCTTTGTTAAAATCAAAGATAGCTCTCTTAAAGAGGGGGGAAAGAGGGATATGTTAAAAATGTAAGTGATGTAAAAATAAAAATATCAGTAACATTTGTTTTTGAAAAAAATTAATTGAGTTGTCTTAATGGTTCGTACTGGTCCAGAAAATTTTGGAATAATATAGGCAGTGATTTGAGCTGCCAAAAGCTTACAACCAAAAAGCTGCTTGCTGTAGTTACCAGAATAACCATTCAGAGTAGGGATGGGTGGCCTTTCTTATCCCTTCAAAATAAAAGAGGGAAAAATATGTGGTAGAGGAAATTGCCCAGGGAAATACAGTAGTCGTATTTGATGAATTCATCTATTTCTGCAATAGTGTAAGTCACACTAAATGATTAGAAAATTAAGCCTAGCATGACTTCAGTCAAAGAACATGTTTAATGAACTCACATTATCTGAATAATTGCAGCTATCAGCTGAAATAACAGCAGGAAAACCCAGTAAATAGGTCAGTTCTTGTAAGATATGAATGCCTATCCCCTGACACTTTCCTGGCAACTTTTATTATAAGCTGTCTATGGTATTTTCCTGCTGATGTTGTTTTGTTTGTTTGTTTTAGCTTTTCTGCAGACGTGATATGTCTGGAATTCAAGTTTCAACTAACGGCAGTCTCTCATGGCCAATTATTTTATGCAATTAATCAAGTTAGTCATCAGTTTTCAGAATATTTAAAATTCTATAATAGCATATAGACAATATCAGTTGGGGAATGACTGAACAAACTGTAGTGTATGAATGTAATGGAACACTACTGTGCTACATGAAAAAATGAAACAATTTTTCAAAAAATATATATAATTTCAGAAAATCCTGAGTCATAAGAACTGCTTGTAGAATGAAGAGAGCAGAAATAGAACAACATACACACAACAAAATTGTAAAGATAAACAGATTTGAAAGACTGAAGAACTCTCATTAATGCAATGACAACCCATGCTTCCATGGGACACACCTCCAGACAGAGAAATAATGGAATCGAAGTGGAGAAAGACACAACTTTCAGACAAATACACACTTCATGGATTTGCTTTGTTTAACTACTTGTTACAAGGTTTGTTGAGTTTTTTTTTAATTTCTTTTCATTTCTAATTGGGGATGGGGGTAGTAATAAAGATGGAAAAAGAGAATCTTTGAAATATTTTTTAAATGTGCAGAAGAGAAAAGAAGAAAGATCAGAGGGAAACAGTCAAAATACAAAATGGGACAATGTTAAAAATTACATGTAAAATTATTGCATACTTTTTTTAAGTAAGCAATAAGGAAATGGAGAGTCATGTTTTCATATTCATTCCTTCTTGGTGTCCTGTTTTGTATATGAGAATTTTTTTTGGTGTTTAAGTTAAAAATTATAAAAATAAAATTTAAGAAACAGTACTTGGGCAGTTGTGAAGATATAAAAGGAGGGCTATCATTTAACTTCCTGATGATGGCAGACATGTCTTTCTACTGTTATTTGCTGAAATTTTCCAAGCTACATTTATCATCAGAAACACTGAGAATTGTTAGGTAATTAGCCCAGGGTATATGCCCTTAGACCTTCTCCACTTTAGGAGCCTGATTGGAGTAATGCAACCTTGATAAAACACCACAGTGGGCCACATTATCCCTCGGGAGGCTTCTTTTCCCTTTCAGCAAGAAAAAAAAAGGCCCCAAACAAATACAACTTTTCTAAAGGCTGCACTTCCAGGAATGAGGTCATAGGAGAGCCAAGGCTGGTTGGCTAGTGGCCAAGCCATTAAATCATTCCAGGAAGACTTTGTTTTTTTTTTTCAAGACCTTGCTTCTGGGAGTAATGGAAAATATATGGTGCCTCCTAAATTCATCTGCCTCAAGTTAATAAGTCGTTTGGAAAAAACTCTGGTTGCCCAGTGACATTTAAATCTTAAAGCTTAGCTTCATTATTTTCTTTTTTGATTTCATCATGATTTTTATATTCGCCTTTCAATCTTCAGCTAATATTCTCATTTATGTTGGGTCTGATTCTTCATCTATAAATGCAGGATGACCTGTGAGTTTCCTTCCAGCTATAAGTATAGTCTTGGGCAAAGACTAAAGATACATGTTGAATAATTAATCAGGAAGAAGAAAGCAGGTTGGGATTGATTGAATCAGCATGGAATAGAGGCTAGAGAAGAGGGCTTAAAGTGAGGAAGGCCTGACGTCTAGTCTTCTCTTTTCTCTGGGCATGCTGATTCTCTAGACTTTCTCACCATGTTCCTTCCCCATCCCCCTTTTCAACTTCCATTCATATGTTATCTTCCCTTATTAGAATGTAAGTTCCATGAAGGAAAGGGTTGTCATTGTTTTTGTTTTTGTTTTTTCCCCCCGTTTATATTTGCATTCCCAAATAGAAAGGATAAAATGAGCCTGATTCAGTCATTTCGCAACTCTTCATGACCCCATTTAGAGTTTTATTTCAAAGATAGTGGAGTGCTTTACCATTTACTTCTCCAGTTCATTTTACAGATGAGGAAATTGAGAGAAACAAGATTAAGTAACATTCCCAGGGTCACTCAGCTAGTAAGTGTTTGAGGCTGGATTTGAACTCAGTTCTTTCTGATTCCAGTCCCAGTGTTCCATCCACCGCACCACATAGATGTCCCCAATAATGGGTACAGTGCTTTGCAAACATGAAAGTGCTATATAAATGGGAGCATGACATTGAACACAATTGTTTCTCTGTATTCTCTCCTCCCTAGATTTTTAAGACCTCTCTTTTCTAGTCTTCTTTCTACCAGGCTGATCATTCCTTTTTCATTTTTCTTTGATGGATCGACTGACCAATCAATCAATCAAAAACATTTCTTAAGTGATTAATAAGTGCCAGGCATGGTGCTAAGTTCTGGGGATAAGAAGAAAACAGAAAAAAAAACAATCGTCTACCCTCAATTAGCCTATATTATGTATTTCATAAATATACACATATACACAAATTGATATGTCCAGAATAAATACAGGGTAGATGGAAGATAGCAGTCATGTTCTCCCCAATAACATGCTCTGACTACTCATTTTTTCTGTCTACCTTCAATAAGTTCCAAATATTTAATTGTCATCTCTATACAAGTGACTCCCAAATCTATTGACCTAGCTCTGAGCCTTCCTTTGAGTTCCAGTATTGTTTCATCAGCTTCCCACTCAACACTAGATGTCCTACAGTCATCTCAAATTCACCACGTCCAAAATCTAATGCATAATTTTCCTCCATGCATTTGCCCCTCTGCTAAAGTTATATTGAGGGCATTATCATCCTTCTGTTTACCAAGATTTATAACCTCAGAATTATTGACTCTTCCTTCTCCCCCTCCAATCCAATCACTTGCCAAAGCCATTTTCTTTATTTTTAGTATATTTTTCTTTATTTTATTATATATTGCACAATTACATGTAAAAATATACTAATCTTTTTTTTTATTTTAAGTCCCAAATTCTGTCCTCTCCCTGCTGTCCCCCTTCTTGGAGAAGGCAAGCAATTTGATATCAATTATGTAAGTTCTACAAAATACATTTCTATATTAGCCATATTGCAAAAGAAAACAGAAAAGAAAATTTAAAAGTATGCTTCAATCTTCATTCAGAGTTCATCAGTTCTGCCTTTGGAGGTAGATAGCATTTTTAATCATGGGTCCTTTGGAATTGTCTTGGATCATTTTCTTGATCAAAGTAGCCAAGTCTTTCACAGGTCATCTTCTTTCCAATATTGCTGTTACTGTGTATGATGCTCTCTTGCTTCTGCTCACCTAATTTTGCATCAGTTCATATAAATCTCCTAAGGTTTTTTTTTGGAAGCCATCATTTCTTATAGCACAATGTTATTCCATCACAATTTTATACACACACACACACATATTTACAACCTATAGGTCCTTTTCCCTTTTATTTTCTCTTTGGAATACAGATCTAGTAGTGATATTGCTGAGTCAAAGGCTATGCATAGTTTGATAGTGCATTGGTATAGTTCCAATGTTCTCAAGAATGGTTGGAGTAGTTCACAATTCCACCAACAAGTGCATTAGTGTCCTGATTTTTGTCATGCCTTTCATTACTTGTCATTTTCCTTGTCTGTCATATTAGCCAGTCTAATAGATGGGAGGTGGTTTCTTGGACTTCTTTTAATTTGCACTTCTCTAATCAGTAGTGATTTAGAGCATTTTTTTCCTGTGGAAATTGATAACTTTGATTTCTTCTTCTGAAAACTGCCTGCTCATATTTTTTTTATCATTTATGAACTAAGGAATGACTCAGATACATTTGGCGCAGGTCCTTATATATTTGAGAAGTGACGCCTTTATCTTTATGTGAGAAATTTGCTGTAAAATTTTCCCCAGTTTTCTGTTTTCCTTCTAATTTTGGCAGCATTAGTTTTGTTTGTGTGAAAGTTTTTAATTTAATATAATCAAAATTATACATTTTACATCCTGTAATGCTTTCTATCTTTTGTTTGGTCATAAACTCTACCCTTACCCATAGACTTCACAGTTACACTTTTCTATAGACTCCTAATTTAGTTATGATATCACCCTATCATTTATCTATTTGAAATTTATTTTGGTGAGATGATCTATGCCAAGTCTCTTCCAAAGTGCATTCTTGTTTTTCCTACAAATTTTGTCAAATGATGAATCCTTACCCCCAAAGCTTGAATCTTTGGATTTATCAAACACTATATTATTATGATCATTTACTACTATGTATTGTGTATTTAATCTATTACACTAAACCACTGCTATATTTGTTGGTCAGTACCAGATTATTTTGATGATTATCACTTTGTAATATAGGTCAAAATATGATATGGTTAGGCTGATATAGGTTAGGTTTTTCATTG
The DNA here is from genome assembly GCA_028646575.1 of Pseudocheirus occidentalis. NCBI lineage: Eukaryota > Metazoa > Chordata > Mammalia > Diprotodontia > Pseudocheiridae > Pseudocheirus > Pseudocheirus occidentalis. Next base: position 21,388,876 of record CM053600.1, on the reverse strand, counting down.
ATTCCCTTGGTATTCTTGGCCTTTTGTTCTTTTAGATAAATTTCGTTAATGATTTTTTCTAGTTCTATAAAATAATTCTTTGGCAATTTACCTGATATGGCACTGAATAAGTAAACTGACACAGGTAGAATTGTCATTTTTGTTATATTGGCTCAGCCTACCCACAGGCAATTAATATTTCTCCAGTTTTATAGATCAATCTTTATTTCTGTGAAAAATGTTTTGTAATTGTATTCATATAATTCTTGGGTTTCTCATGGCAAGTAGAGTATCAAGTATTTTATATTGTCTGCAGTTACATTAAATAGAATTGCTCTATCTCTTCCTACTGAGTGTGTTAGTAGCATATAGAAATGCTGATGATTTATATGGGTTTATTTTATATCCTGCAACTTTGCTTGAAGTTGTCAATTTTTTTTAATTTGAGGTTCTTTGGGGGGATTCTCTAGGATTCTCTAAGTGTCTAAGAATGAGAGTTTTGTTTCCTCACTGACTATTTTTATTCCTTCAGTTTCTTTTACTTATCTTATTGCTATAGTTTCTAGTAGAATGTTGAATAAAACTGGTCATAATGGACATCCTTACTTCATTCCTGATTTTGCTGGTAAGGCTTCAAGATTATCAACATTGCAAACAATGTTTGCTTGCTTTTTGATAAATACTATTTATTCTTTTAAGAGAGACCCATTTGATTCCTATGCTTTCTAGTGTTTTTAGTAAGAATAGGTGTTGCATTTTTATCAAAGACTTTTTCTGCATCTACTGGGATAATCATATGATTAGTCTTTGATCTGTTATTGGTATGGTCAATTATGCTTCTAGTTTCCTAATATTGAACCAGTCCCATATCTCTGGAATAAATCTTATGTGGTCATAGTTTATGACCTTTGTGATATATTACTGCAATCTCCTTGCTAGTGTATTATTTGAAATTTTTATCAATATTTATTTCTGAAAATTGGTCTATAGTTTTCTTTCTCAGTTTTTGTTTTCTGTGATTTAGGTATCAAAACCATATTTGTGTAAAAAAGGGAATTTGGTGAGATTCTTTCTTCACTTATTTCTTTTTCAAATAACACGTATGGGGGCGGCTAGGTGGCACAGTGAATAGAGCACCGGCCCTGGAGTCAGGAGGACCTGAGTTCAAATCCGGCCTCAGACACTTAACACAAAAACTAGCCATGTGACCTTGGGCAAGTCACTTAACCCCAACTGCCCTCCAAAAAAGCAAAAAAACAAAACAAAACATGTCTGATACTAGGCTTCTTGTTCCTTAAATGTTTGGCAGAATTCGCTTTTAAATCCATCTGGTCCTAAAGATTTATTTTTTTAGGGAGCTTCTTAATAAGTTGTTCTTTTTTTTTCTAAGTTAGGATATTTAATTGGGGATGTTTTAATTTGCTCTTTTACTATGCCTTTTTTGGATGCCCAATTCATTGATCTGCTTTTTTTTCTCTTTCACTGATGTACACATTTAGAGACACATTTTTTTCCCAAAGTACTGCTTTGAATGTATCCCACAAATTTTGGTATGTTGTCTCATCGTTGTCATTATCTTTCATGAAATTATTGATTGATTCTATAATTTGTTCTTTGGCCCACCCATTCTTAAGAATTAGATTAGTTTCCAATTACTTTTTATTCTATGCTTCCACATTATTTTATTTAATGTAAGTTTTATTGCATTATGATCTGACAAAGATGCATTTAATATTTTTGCTTTTCTGCATTTGGTTTTGAGGTTTTTATGACCTGATACATGGTCAGTTTTTGTGAAGGTATCATAGAAGGTATACAGTTGAGAAAAAGGTATCCTCTTTTCTATATTCATTCAATTTTCTCTAGCATGCTATCATATGTAACTTTTTAAGATTCTATTTATCTCTTTAACTTCATATATTTTAGTATACCCTCCTGTAATTCACTTACTATTTTCTTTAAGAATTTAGATGTCCTACCATTTGGTGGACATGTACTTACTATTTATATTTATTGTCTGTGGTGTCTTTTAGCAAGATGTACTTTCCATTCTTATCCATTTTTGTTCAGTCTATTTTTGGTTTTGCTTTGTCTGAGATTATGATTGTTACCCTTGCCTTTTTTACTTCAACTGAAACATAATAGATTCTGCTTCAGCCCCTTATTTTAACTGTGTGTCTCTTTTCAAGCGTGCTTCTCGTAAAAAACATATTGTTGGATTCTGGTTTCTAATCCACACTGCTATTGTCTTCCATTTTGGGAGTGAGTTCATCCCATTCACATTCACAGTTATAACTGCATTTTCTTCTATCCTTTTTTTCTTCTGTTTATCCTTTTCTCTCTCTCTTTTTATCCTATCCGTTCTCTAATATCTCTTTTGCTTCCAATCATGGCATTCTTTTATATGCCCTACCTTTCTCTTATTTCCTTCCCCTCAAACTTCCCTGTTGAGTAACATAGATTTCTATTACCAATTGAGCATGTATATACTTACATATATATGTATATATTATACATATATGTATTACACATTACATATATTACCTATATATACATATATAATATATATGTATCACATATATATAGCATGTATATACTTACACATATATGTATATATTACATATATATGTATTACATATACACACATTTACATATATATTTTTTCCCTCTTTGAACCAATTTAGATGCAAGTGGGATTCAACCACTGCCCACTCCTTCCAATATTTTTCCCTCCAAAGTTAAGAGTTCTTTCTTGTGTGTCTCTTTTATGTGAGATATCTTCCCCATTCTTCCTCTCCCTCCGCCCTCATCCCAGGGCATCCTTCTTTCTCACCTATCTACTATTTTGTTTTACATCATTCCAACATAATCAATTCACTTGAACTCCCTCTGTCTGTGTAGAATTCTTCTAAGGGCAGTAACAATTATAAAGTTCTTAGAAGTTCCATGTATATCATCCCATTTAGAAAGGTAAACAGTTTAATCTTAGTGAGTCCCTTATAATGTCTCTTTCGTGTTTACCTTTTTATGCTTCTCTTGTTTGGGGCTTGTATTTGAAAGTCGAATTTTCTATTCCTTTCTGGCCTTTTCATCAGGGATATTTGAAAGTCTTTTTTTGCTTTTTTTTTTTGGAGGGGTGAAAGCAGGGCAATTGTGGTTAAGTGACTTGCTCAAGGTCACACGACAAGTAAGTGTTGTGTGTCTGAGGCTGGATTTGAACTTAGGTCCTCCTGACTCCAGGGCCGGTCCTCTGTTCACCACACCACCTACTTGCCCCTTCTATTTTCTTAAATATCCATTTTTCCCTTGAAGGATTATACTTAATCCAAGTCCATTTGCTACAACATATCTCTTATGTGTTGCACTTTTCTGTCCTTTTCACGCTTTCCATTCACTCAACCAGGACTCCAGGACAGATCCTCATCACCCCTTGTTTAGTTTACTACAAAATATTTTTAATTGGACTCCTAGTTTCCATTCTTTCTCCCTTATCCAATCTATCTTACAAACAGCATCAAATATAACCGCCCTACAGTCTAATCTTGGGGCAGCTAAGGGGCACATCTTCCCGAGTTCAAATCTGAGGTCAGACGCTAGGCATGTGACCCTGTGCAGGTCACTTAATCTTGTTTGCCTCAGTTTCCACATCTGTTAAAGGAACTGGAGAAGGAAATGGCAAATCAACCCAGTATGTTTGCCAAGAAAACCCCAAATGATATCACAAAGACTCAGACATGACTGAAACAAGTGAACAAAAGCCTGTGTCTAATCACACCACTTCCTTGCTCAAGAATCTTGTCCTCTAAGACAATATGCAAACTTCTTAGTTTGCTATTTAAAGCACTTTGCAGTTTGGTTCCAATTTGTGTTTTCAGGCTTAGTTCATAATTCTTCCTGTTGTTCATTCTATATTCTAGTCAAATTGATCTACTTGCTTGTTCTCAAACTTAGCATTCCATTTCCTACTTCTCTGTCTTTGCATAGGCTGTCCCAGATGCCTGGCATGCTCTTTCTCATCTATGCATAGCATAATTATTTGCTTACATGTTATATCCTCTCCCCTCTTTTGTCTTTACATCACAGCCCAATAGCTGGCATAGGTCCATGCTTAATAAATGACTGTTTGATTGGATTAGATTGGCTTGGTCCAAAAAGTATGTCAAGCGGATGCCTCTATTCTTCTAAGATGACTGTTTTAAGTCATTTTAAAGGAGTGGGGTGGGCTGGAAAGAAGTTGTTTCCACAAAGTCATGGAGGGGAAAAATCAAAACCAGAAAGAACAAGCTGAGCTGGGTCCACTGGGATTTGGGGGGAAGGGAGGGAAATTTCTGGGTCAGGCTATACAGTCCCTGGACAAAACTGCTTGGGGAAAGATCTTTCATTTCTCCTGCTTTGATAGGTTAGATATTTCATACCCCATTGCGTGCCTTTGAGAATACTTAACAAAATTTTGATTATTTGATGATGAGTGCCTTTGTTATACCTCTGTGACTCTGAACATATTTTTGGTAAATCTTAGGTTCTCTGGAATTTTCTTCCGGCTGTTGCACAGGTCAGCTTCAAATTCATAGCTCTCTTTTAATGTTTTAATTATTCATTAGTACTCAAGGAATTGCAGACATGGCAAGTGACCTTTAATTATCTTCCCTATTTTGACTACCCTGCTAGGCAGGTTTATTTTTAACTAGATATTTTAAAGTCTGAGTGAAATAGTCTTTTCTGAATAAGAAATTCAATTCAGTGCAATGCAACATTTATTAAGTGGTCACTACCTCCAGAACAATGAGATAGGAAATAATTAATAATTAATACTAAAACATGCAGCACTTGACAAGATAAAAAAAATAAAATTAGTTCCTGTTATAATGTAAAATGTGATAAACATTGCATCATATTTGGTGGAAGGAATATTGTGGACATAATTCAATTTAAGATAGGCAGTGGGTATTGAACATTGAATTAAATAAATACCATAAAACCAGTTTATTATCTGTACTAACTGGGGCAGTTTGAGGGAGAGGTAGCCTAGATGAATGGAATCTACCAGAAATCTCCATTCCAATTTAAAGTTAATGATCAATTTCTTTTACTTTTTAAAAATATTTCAGTTACTGTCCTATTTGGTTTTTCTCTTTTCCTTTTCCTTGTTCACACGCTACTGAAAATTGTCAATACTGAGAATCAGAATACATTCCCAAAGTCAGCCACTTAGAAAGACATAGAAAGAGCAGTAGGCGTGTGATCCTAATGTACAAAGTAGATGATTTATTTGGGAACAATATAGAAGGTCAACTGCATTTTTGATACTTTGAAAAGGTACAGATGATTCTTTGCAATGTCTGCCCTCAAATCCTCCGCTGATGATCCACTCTCAAGATCTTTTGACAAAATCTGAATACCAATGAAATGTGTTTCTAAATAAACATATTTTCGTAACTATTTTTGCTTTCAAAAGTATATACCTCTGATTTACAAAGCTTTTATTCTACATTTAAAAGGGTAAATGAAAAAGGTCATAATTAAACTCATTGAAAAATAATAAAAGGTTAATACATTTTATAGTATTTACCCAATCATACAAAAAAGTATAAATAATTTCCAGACTTAAGATATCCTCCATACATTCCCCTACACATATGCATATGTGTGTATATATGTCTATATACATATAGACACACACACACACACATACAAAATACATAAATGCTGGTGATTCTTCATTCTTGCTACCCTACTGGCCCATATCTTCTTCCAGCAATACATTTCTTAGATAATTTTCTTTAAAGCTCCTTCTCTTGGTCAATTCTTCATTGGTAATATATACAATAACCTACTTGTGCTCATAATGTATCTACATTATCTTTGAGTGACCTACATCTTTAGAGACTGGCTTTCATGGTCATAAGAAATAACACTGTAAGAATATTAGTGATCACTCTGTTTCAAGAGAAAGAAGAGAGAAGTAAACTCACTGAGCAATTTCCCAAATAATCATAGCATGAATAGCTACTATTTGTATGGTGATTTAAGGTTTGCAAAGCATTTTCCATGCATAATCACATTTGAGCTTCACAATAACCCTTTGAGAGGAGTAGATAAGTGGCACAGCCAATAGAGCACCAGCCCTGGAGTAAGGAGGACCTGAGTTCAAATGCAGACTCAAATATTTAACACTTACTAGCTGAGTGACCTTGGGCAAGTCACTTAATCCCAATTGCCCTGCCTTCCCCCCTTCAAAAAGACCAAAAAGAAAATAACCATATGGGGTAATAGGTATTGTCATGCCTATTTTATTTATGGAGAAGTTTAATGACTTTCCTAAGGTTAGTAAATGACTGAGGCAAAACAAATCAACAAGCATTAGGAATGATGATGATAATAATTACTAATAATAATAATAGAAAGGATTTTTAGGATTAGCAGTTAATAGATCCTTGGTAACTGGACAGGACAGTCTGAGTTGAGAGGGTGAAGCTAGATTCCCAAAGAATAAAAGAATGAGTGGGAGGGTGGGAAATGGAGATCAGTGTAAAAGGCTTTTCTATGAGTTTGACTATGAAATGAAAAGGAGAGAGGAATTCAGAGAGATTCCACTGAAGACCAAAAGGGTGGCTACTCACATTCTTCTTTTCATTCCTATCTTGAATAGAGTCCAAATGTTTCCAAATAAAACAATGTCAATTTGCATGTTTAATGGTCAGGGCTTTTTTTTCTTCAAAGATTGAAATTTAATTAAAGCATTGAGGAATGTCTACATCAGAAATAAATTGTGCCTAGCTAAGAACCCAAAGCCTGAAAAATTCTGAATTACAAAAGCTTCAGGAAATGTGGGAATAACTCCCCAGTTTCACATCTTCCTTTGTGACTTCTGGGATCTCGTTCTTCTTGGTCTGTTAAATTTTACCAAAGCCCCAGGCTCTCTGGATATCTCTTTAGTGCTAACATTTTGTGTGCCAACAGTAAACAAGGACAGCAATAAATCCTCCAAAGCTGTTTCCTCAAATAATATGATTATTGGCTGAGTGTAAATTAAGCCTATAGAGAGCTATGAACTAGCTGTGACCTTGGACGGGCAAGTCATTTATTCTCCTTACCTCGGTTTCTCATCTGTCAAATGGGGATAATGAAACATTCACTACTTACTTCACCAGGGCGTTGACAGGAAAGTGCTCTGTGAAACTTAAAATCGCTATGTGAATGTGAGTTATTACCCTTAGTTTTCAAGCTTTAAAATGTGGACTCTGTTCCTAGCCTTTGCTCTGTATGTGCTTTCTGCCCTTCCTTCAAGAAAATAACATCATAGACTTAGAGCTGGGTAGGTCTAGAAGTCATCCAGTCCAGCATCCTCATTTTTCATAGGAGAAAATGGAGGGCCAAAGAGATTAAGGTCATTCACCCAAGGCCATGTGCATAGCAAGTGGAAAAGGAAGAGTTCAAACTCCTATCCTGTGATATCTCGTTTGGAGCTCTTTGCAGTGATACCACACAGCTTCCCAAACTCCCATCTTCTCTCTCCACTATCAGCTTCACAATTTGGTTCTATAGTCAATACTAGACAATTAGCTTCATCCCAACCTAGCTCAGGTGCAGTCTCTTACTGGCTCCAGAACTGTATGCTACCTTTGTATTTAAGGAAATGGTTGGTATGATTGAGCTAATTGTGAGTATTTTACAATCCCTCATTGTTTCAGCACACAAGGCTTCTCCTTTAGAATAAGTGAGCAGTTATTTACACAATGGAAGGAAAAGGATCCAGTCTGGTTCCCTGAAGAAAGAAAAAAGTTCTTGAAGTCTTAAGACTGAGGATGGAAAAATCTCTGCCTATCCCACACAGGCACCTACCATGTGACTCTGGATACTTTGATTTGAATCTTGGTTTCCTCATATAAGGATAATTAAAAAGAATAACACTTACTGCTACTCTCACTATTTCCTTAACAGAGGACAGAAAGCTAAATTGCTATGAAACATGAGCCACTCTTGTGATTTCATTATTACATCAATTGGAGGGACTAGGTAGGACCCACCAGTTCTTAGCTGTCTCTTGCACATTTTTGTCCTCATACTTGAAATCCTGACAATAGAGAGTCTACTCTGGGTTTTGAAGCCTTTAAAACAAAATCCTCCAGTCCCTATCAAACTAAATCCTCCAGAAAGAGGTAATATTTTAAGGAAGGATTAGTCTATACCTTAGTGGAGATTAGTGCAGTGGTTCTCAACCTGTGTGTTCTGTTCAATTTGTAACCATGAAAATACAAACTGTATATCAGATATTTACATTACAATTCATAACAGTAGCACAATTACAGTTATGAAGTAGCAATAAAAATAATTTTATGGTTGGGGGTCACCACAACATGAGGAACTGTATTAAAGGGTCGCGGCATTAGGAAGGTTGAGAACCACTGGATTAGTGGGTACCTGCAGAGGTAGTATTCAAGCCCTGGTCTTCTTTCCCTGTGCCAAGTGTCTCATCCCTGTCAATAAGCTGCAGGGCCTATATAGACATCGATGCCCTCCAGATAAGCTTCAGTTGAATGAACTAAATTGAGTCAATCAACAGTTATCATAGGTGCCTCTTTCAATGTGAGAAAAATCCATGTCCAGGCAGCTTAATTTGCTTTTTTTCCTATGCTTTCTCCCCAAATGTAATTTGTATTTGCGTGGGCTCCATTTGGAAGCTTGTCATCCTCACACTGACACAAACTATTCCTTTCACATTTGCTACCATTCCAGGCCTAATGTTGTACTAATGACTGGCCCCCGACAAGCATTTTGTTGGCAGTGTGACTGTTGCTGCCTTTATTTTTATTCTTCCCAGAAATGCTTTCTAACCTTCTAATAGAGGCTGATCAAAACTGACCTGGCATATGGCAATGTTTCCTTCATTTTCATTTGTAGATGAATGATTTCTGTCAGACACACAATACAGCACTAATTAGTCAAACTCACTGTCCTTCTCTTTGCTCATTCACATCTTTCTCTTTGCTCTTTTGTCCCCCTCTCCCACCACAACACCCATTACCACACACTTAACTATTTACTCAATAACCCCCACTTTCTTTGGACAATATCTCACAAAAACTGCCTGAAACAGAGGAAGAATGGAAGCATGAATTCTGAAAGGCAGAACTTTTCATAGCTTAGTACATGTACTCACCAGTTATTACATTCTGCATGGCAGTCGCCTGGAAATGGAGGTCATGATGGAGTTGGGCAGGACAAATGGAAAGCTAACCTATTAGCTATATTCCAAGATAACTTATTTATGACATATTATTCCCCTTGAATTGACACATGATGTCCTCTTATACAAAGAGCATACTGGTTAAGAATCAGAAGATCTGCAGTTTGCTTTGTCTCTGTCATCAGCAGCTGTGTGACCTTGAACACTTGTTGGGATCACTTAAGATATCATTTAGTCTGACTCCTTTTATTGACATAGAAACATAGGCTAAGAGAAGTAAACATAGCTTGCCCAAATTCATGGGACTCCAACACTCCCCCAATGGTCTTCCCATTGTTTCATCCTCACTCTCTGAGCTACAGCTTCCTCTTGTGTGAAATGGGAAACACCTGCCTATTGCTCAGGAGGGGACTCCTTTTCTGTAAAGGCCCTTCTACCTTCCTATCTCTCTGTCTAGGCTATCCCTCAAGTAAAATGGTCTATCTCCCACCTCATGCTTCTGCCTCTTGGAATCCCCAACCTCCTTCAAGGCTCAGCTCAAATATTGCCTCTTACAAAAATACAAAATTAAAAATCTTACAAAGATTACAAAATACCTCAAAACCTCTTACAAAGGGTCTTTCCTGATCTCTTCAGTTGTTAGTGCTTCTCCTATCCCAAAACTACTTTTTTCTGGGTGTCCCAAAAGTTTTAGAGCAATTTTAAGCTTTAATAGTTCTAGTTATGCAGGTCCTTATCTATGTATCTGTCATTTTCCTCCTGGTAGAATTTAAGATCTTGAAAGAAATGACTGTTTTGCTTTTATTCTTCTATCTCCAATGCCTAGCACACTGCTGGACACATGTTAGGTCCCTTAATGAATGCTTACTGAGTTGCTGACTTCTATTCAGACAAATAAGCTAACTTGTATAAAGTGCCTTGTGAATTATAAAGTATTCATTCATAACATATTGGTCTTTTCAACTATATATTCTCTTTCTCTCTGATTCTAGCTCTGGGTTTCTCTTCACAACCATGAACGAGCACACGCACACACATGTGTATGTGTGCGTGTACATATGGTGTGCATAGACTAAGGAAAGAAGGCTTTTTTCAGTATGGGAGTCATTAGTTTCTCAGGGTGTGGTAGTTGAGAGAGGCTTTTGTTTTCTGAACCTCTTTTTTAACAGACAGTTTCTGCTCTGGACAGAACCTGTTCTTAACTTGCACTATCCCCCACCCCTTTCTGTTAACATCTGTGCCCAGAAGTTTCCATGCTAGAAACTTCCAACTTCCGAGATAATCCAGAAAGACCATGCCTCTGTAAAGCTGCACCATAGTATCATATATTTAGAGATGTAAGGGACTTTAGAAATCCTCTAGTCCAAAAATCTCATTTTATAGATGAGGAAACTGAAACTTACTGAAGTTAAGTGACTTGCTCAGGGTCACACAGCTAACACATGACAGAGGGAGGATTTAATCAAAATCTTCCCAGTTATAAGTCTGGTACCCTATTCTCTACATCATATTTGTCTCTTTAACATCCCTGACAAGCCTTGGTGCGTGGGGTGGCAACAGGCTCAAAAGTCCTGTACATCAATGGCAGAAGAAGTACCAAGAGCTTAGTTCAGGGACTCATACATCCAAGGTACAGCCCTTTTATAGGATAATCTTGGGCTCCCCACTCTTTCCATGATCATTGAACCTAAGGTTCTATTAAGACCTCTGGTTACATCTTTTCCTTTCCCTGTCCCTCTTTAACTATTGGTTGCTTCCCTTTTAGGGGAGGTAGAGATAGGTGGTACCCTAATACCCTTCCCTTGTTCTCCTGGTTTTATATCCTCGGGTACCTTACATTAAGGAGCATGGCCATCTCTTATATGAGTTCAAACATTCCAACTAAAGGTCAATAACACTGTATTATCATTGGTCTAATCCTACTCTGAAATTCACTTTAAGTCATGATGCAGTTGTAATCATTTGGAACAAGGAGAAAGTAATTTAGAGACAAAAAGCTTGATAATGCAAATCCATTATGAGGGCCAGACTAGTGCCAACTGAGGTGTGAGGCATGAGACCTGGCATCTTGGCAGGGGAACTCACCTTAGCTGAGCTCAAAGGCTTCACCTCCCTCATGACATATGATTCACCTCCACTAATGAATTTCTCTCTCGGTGAATGTAAAGTGATTTACAACTATTACTGACAAGGACAATGTAAATTGATTTATAAAGCTCTATTGAGTCTAAATGCCCATCAAAGTAATAATAATAAAAACTTAAATACACATAGCATTTTACAGTTTATAAAGCATTTGCTTTGCAATAAGGTGCTTTACAACTATTACTGATAAGGACAATATAAACTGATTTACAAAAGTTCGGTATGTATGCCCATTGAAATAATAATAACTGACTTTCACATAGCATTTTACAGTTTATTAACTACTTTCTTTGCAATGAGACCCTGGAAGATAAGCAGTATAACTCTTGTTATCCCCATTTTATAGACAAGAAGAGTAAGGCTCAAAGAGAATATCTATCCATTGCTTTGTACCCTAATTCCAACTACTTGGAATCTTCCCTGCATCTCAACCCCTCATTTAGCTGCTTATTCAGTCTAATATTCTTCTTTCTTATTAGTCTTCCCTTCTATCTATTTTGGACGTGTGTACCTTTCTTTCCATCACCATTATCACTACTGGTATATGGAGAAGAATAACTTCTTATTTAACACATGCATTGGACCTATTTTCCTGGTGGCAGAAGTATTTATTAATAAGGAAGCTTAGGAGAGACACCCAGACTCACTAGGAACTCTATCGGGTTTCTATTGTGCTTAAAACCCTGCCTAAAAATTTGGAAGAGAGTCATTATTAGAGCAGAGAATCAACCATCAGGAAGATGACTTAATTGGCTGTGAGACCCATGCTTAGTAATTTCCCCTCTTAGTTTGCTTTTCTAAAAACAACACTTTACTCCCCCCCCCAAATTAGAGTTCTTTGTTGGGCTATAATTTGTCCACTTTATGATCTGCCATAACTATTTCTTCTCTTTCTTTCCTCCGCCCACCTCCATTTCTGCATATATTTATCTCATCCTCTACCCTCTTAAATACTTTCTACCTTGATCTCCCCAGGCTGTGGTTCTTGCCTCCTCCCACTTATAGTCTGACCTTTAACTCAGAGTTTTTTACCTGCCTCTTCCCCAGCCTCTCCTGTACCTGCCCCTTCTGCCACTTCTTACAGCCTCACCTCCACCACATTTCTTCCTGTGTCATCCCTTGCATGAACCCTGCCAACAGTAGAGCTTTTAGAAGAGATAAAAGATATCACTCAGGATTTATGTCTGTATATACATATGTGTGTACAAATATAATTACATATATATGTAGATAGATACATAGATGATAGATAGACAGAGATAGATGATAGAGAGAGAGAAATGACAGAGAGATAAAGATAGAGATAGAGAGATAGATGATAGACAGACAGAGACAGACAGACAGAGTTGGGGGGCCAGGGTGAGAGGAGAGGGAAAGTGAAGATGGGACGATCATACAGCTATCTCTAGAGATGACAGCACAACCACTTCTAGGATATCAACAAAATAACAGAGTTAGCACAAATTCAGAACTAGAAGGGCCCTTGGAAATCCACTACACCCCTCATTTTACTGATGAGGACACTGAAGCCCAGAAAGGCTAAGACATGTTCAAACTTATAGAACTGCCAAAGGTGAGATTCAAACCTAGTTCTTCTCACTCGATATGTAACATGCTCCCCTCTGCACATTGTTTCCTATACTCTGTAAAGCATGTCTTGATTTGACACAGGATAGGAAGGTAAGGCTGGGTGGTGATCTGTCCCATCAGGGGGAGGATCCATATTGATGTGTCCATAGATAGTAATAGTTAGCATTTGTATGACCTCTTCAGATCAGGCAAAGTGCCAGGTGCGTCTTTGCTCATTGGATTCCCACAACAACCCATGTCTCCATATGTTATTACAGGCATACCTCATTTTATTGAATTTAGCTTTATTGTGCTTCACAGATATTGCATCTTTTTCCAAGTTAAAGATCTGTAGAAACTCTGCATCGAGCAAGTCTATGGGCACCATTTTTCCACTTACATAAGACAGCAAACTTAATCACTAAATGTGTGTGTTCTGACTGCTCCACTGACTAGCTGTTCCTCCATTTCTCTCCACCTTCTTCTCCCTGACACACAACAATATTGTAATTAGGTTCATTAATAATCCTACAATAATAATCAAGTAAAAAGAAGAGTCTGTTGAGGTAGCAAACTTCATTGGTGTCTTATTTTAAGAAATTGCCCACCTCAGCCCTGCCATCCTGGTCAGTCAGAAACTGTCAACATTGAGAGGTAAGACCCTTCACCAGCAAAAAGGTTAGAACTTGCTGAAGGATCAGATGATGCCTAGCATTTTTTAGCAATAAAGTATTTTAAATTAAGTTATGTCCATTTTAAGAGATAATACTATTGCACATTTAATAGACTATAGTATAGTGAATTTGCACTGTAAAAAAATTATGTGACTTAATTAATTGTAATATTCCTTTTATTGTGATGGTTTGGAACCAAACCCAAAATATCTTACAAGGTATGGTCCTATTATCCCCATTTTACAGCTGGGGAGATCAAACCTGAGAGAGGCTGAGTGACTTGCCAAGTATCACAGAACTAGGGCAGCTAGGTGGTGCAATGGATAGAGTATGGGGGGGGGGGGGTGTTCAAATGTGGCCTCAGACACTTTCCAGCTTTGTGACCCTGGGTGAATCACTTACCCTCTGTTTGCCTCAGCTCCCTCATGTGTAAAATAGGGAAAATAACAGTACATACCTCTCAGAGTTGTTGTGAGAGTCAAATAAGACAATAAACAATAATTATAAATTGGTTAGCCCAATGACTTTGACAGAGTAAGAGGCATTACATAACTGTTAGCTTTTATTATCTATTACAGTAAAAACAATAGTAAATATAATATAATAGTATAGGAAAAGACAAACTCAGGTCTTCTTAACTCCAAGCCCAGCACTCACATCTACTATGATACCAAGATGCCTCCAAATTCTGTAGTCTCTTCATTCCTGTTTTGCAATAGATAGCCATCACCATTTTGCTAATGGAAAAACTTGGGTGGAAAGTGAAGGAGCTTGTTTAAATATTTAAAGGAAAAGTAGCAGGCCAGAACTCATTCTTCAGATTCCTGCAATATTTAATTACTTATTAGACTACATTGGCCTTACTGTAATGTTCTATTAGAACTATAAAAAATAACAAGCTTGGAAATAGTTCTTTAGTAAAAGTTTTGTTGTCAAGCTAGTTAGGACAAGGAACATCACCTTCAGAAATTACTAAAACCAGTTTTCTAGGGTTTTTCTATGAGATTTATTTCTAATTCCATGATGAACATATGCATAGCAATATCTTTATTTGCCTTTAAAAGTACAGGATTTTCTGTTGAGGTTTTTTATTTTCTCCTCAGTTACCTGCTGCTTTGTTTTCATATAAATGGAAGAGAAATTGGGACTTAGGAAGAAGGAAAAAGATAAAGAAAAGCCAGTGTGTGATACCAGTGTAGGAATGCTACTGTGGGTTTGCACAGTTTTTCAAATACACATTTTTTTTCCTATACTAAACACTGCCTTGATCATGAAATCAAATAAACATTTCTGCATTTATAAGAAAACACACACACATACACACATCAAGAAACACTGTTTGCTTCTAGACAGGTTGATAACTGAACATTTCACATTAAATTGTTTAACTTCACTAAAGAAATTCATAGTTGTTTGGAGATAAAATGGCCTTGCTCTCTGACACAAAATTATTCCAGTTAACTGTCATTTTGCAGTTAATATTTTTCTTCATGCAAGAAAAATTTGCCTTGGTCCTTGAGTTAGTCTACTTCTGGATGTCAAGGAACAGAAACATAGATGCATTGACCTCTCATTTAGCCACAGGGTTTATCAATAGCATACAAACCAGAGTTAGAACATTCACTTGCAAAACAAGAAAAAAAAACAAGGTATGTGGACACACATGCTCTGCCTCATTGCTATCCTTGGGTCCTGCTCAGTCTGTTTTGGGGAAATGAAGCTACATAGAACCATAGCCCTGACAACTGATTCTGTCCATAACTGTAGATCAATCTGGAGTAAGTCTCCCCAGGGAGCTTAGGATCCAAATGGCTTTATGCAGAGGTAAATAACGAGAGCTGGAACCTCTCACAGATGCACCACTCTAGGAACTTTTGTGTAAACCAATTTTAAGTCAGAAAAGGGTAAGCACAAGGCTTGGTTTGATTGCTTTGGTGTCTGGAGCTGCACTTGTGGACTCATCGTTCATAAGGTAAGCAGGTGGAGGAGAGGATAGGGTGCTGTATCTGGAGTCAGACAGACCTGGGTGGGGTTCAAATTTGGCCTCCAAATAGCTGTGTGACCCAAGACAAGTCACTTAATCTGTCTGCCTGTTTTCTTAACTGTAAAATGTAGATAATATCACCTACTCCCGGGGTTGTTGTAAAGATCAAAAAAACATATTTGTAAAAGTACCTGGTGTATATTAGGTGCTTCCTAAATTCTCATTTCCTTCCTTTCTTCTACCTTTCTGTGAGATCTGTTATCCTGCATCAGCACAAAATTCATATCTTTTTTTGTTACGAAGAACCTAAAAAGTAAGAAATAAATATGTCATATTAGAGCAAAGGGAATGAGAACTAATTTAGGACAAGGATTCTCTTTAGCCTTTGAAATGTCATCCAGAAAGTGAGAATATTCTGGTCAGCTCAGAGAAAAATGTTGAGTTCTGCAGTCATGCGATTTGTATTTCCATCAGTCATTAAAGTCTGATCATCTCTTAAGTTTGCATGATTCTTTTAATATCTATTCTTACTTTAGAGCTTGCCTCTTGTAATGTTACTTCTTTAATTCCCAGGAGACTCATGAGGATTATTAGACTTTGCTCTCCCCAGGCCCTAAGACACTGACTGGCAACCAGTTGAGCTTTCCACAGGGCTAATAATTGTAGATGTTGCTTTGGCTTAAATGGCTCTTGAAAGGACACCCTCTTCCCAGAACTACAAATTCCCCCAAACTATCTTTTTATGGACTAGGAGTAGAAATAACTGAGTTTGACTCATATCTCAAACACATACTACCTGTGCAGCCCTGGTCAAGTTACTTGGACAAGCTCAGCCTCAGTTTTCTTGTCTTTAAAATAGGAGTAATGATAGTTCCTAATAGCGCTAGGGTTGTGGCAAGGATTGAATTAGATAACATATGTAAAGTGCCTTTAAAACTTTTAAAGTTTTATTATTATATAAATGTGTATTGTATATTTATTATATATTAAAATATATTCATAGTATATTAGTACATTTATCAAAATAAGTATATTAATTATTACATAAAATAATATATACATTCTAGCTACTGTTATCATTTTTCTGCTTATTATTACGTTGTTATCTATGCATAATTGGCCCTGAAATAATCATGGGGATCTGAAATCCTCATTACTATTCATTCTTTGGGTTAAGGCACTGTAGATCTCATTAAAATGGAGATATTGCACATTAAGCCACTGAAGTAACACCAAACACTTGTGGGCAGGAGACAAGACACCAAAGTAAGTTCCTGGACTTTAAAAGTCATTAAGTAAAGGCTAAATGATCACTTTTTAAGGATACTATGGAGACGAATTATATTTAAAATAGGGCCAGACTAGAAGGTAGTCGCCAAGTTATTTTTCTTTCCAACTTCAAGTTTCTGAGTTTCTATAATCAAGCAAAAGTCCTGTTTTAAGGAATAATGTGAAACATACAGTGAAATGAAGTTAATGATAATATGTTCTGGAGAATAATGGATAACATATTATCTATGTTCCCTTTCTGACAATGACTAGAAAATTAGCTCCAAATAAGAGTCTGCCCTCTCATGCCCAGAGCTCCCACCCCACTATTTTGATTGGTGGCTGCTTTGGTTGTCAACTACGTATAGATCCCACATTCACTCCACTTCACTCTCTGCCTACCATGCCCCTTCACGTGCACCCTTCATCAGGATAATTAAATACTGAATCATTGTTTCTGCTAAGGATATATCTGTCTTCTCCCCTTCTAAACAAAATTGTATTCATATCTTTTGTTTTTGACATCACATAAATTTCCCCCTGGATTTCTCTCACTCTACCTACCAGAGATTCATCCTTTACAAATCCCCTTTAAAAGAAAAAGGAGAGGAAAAAATGAACAAAACATCAAGACATTTTAAAAATTAACAATATGTGCCATGTTCCAAACTAATGGACCTCCCTCCACCCCCCAAACATACATACATATACATATAAACACACATATGTGCATACATCCATTCATACATATTGCTCTGTAAAGGAACAGGGGAAGGTATCTTTGGGGCCAAACTTGTTCTTTTAAATTTAGCAACATTGATTTTCAATTATTTTGCCATGGTTATATTTTCAATTAATATTGTTATTGTCATTGTATATATCTGCTCTTGGTTCTGCTTATTTTGCTTTGCATCAGTTCATGGATAAGTCTTCCTATGTTTCTCTGTATTCAGCATAGTCACCATTTATTACAGTACAATAATATCCCCATACATTCAATGTACCACAGCTTGTTTAGCCATTCACCAACTAATGGGTATTTACTTCCATTTCCTTGCTATCACAACAAGATGTACTAATAGAAATATATTAGTGTATATTAGTTTAACTTCTTTGGGATATATGTCTAACATGGAAATCTCACAGTCAGAGGATAAGGACATTCTAATCACTTTATTTAATTTCAAATTGCTTTTGATTATTCATGGCTACACCCAAAAGGAATCAGTGTGCTTGTCTTTCTGCAACCCCTCCAACATTGAATGTTTCCATCTATTGTCACCTTCACCCATTTGTTAGATGTGAGGAAAAACCTAAAGATTGTTTTGCTTTTAGATTTGAATCCCCAGCACTTAGCCCATAGAAAATGCTTAATAAATGTTTTTTTTATTCATTCTGTTCATCCATTAATCCAGAGGGAGCACTTGCCTATTTTTTACTCCTCTGTCCCCAAGATTTTCAAACATTTTGATGATGGGATCCCTTTATACTCTTCAAATTTTTTGAGCTCCTTCAAGAGTTTTTGTTGATAAGCTATATCTATCAATATGTAATATTAGAAATTGAAATGGATCATTTTAAAAATATTTACTCATTCATAATGACAATAAACACCCAAAATATGCATTAACATAAATAATATTTTTTATTAGAAATAACTATATTTTCCCAAAAATTAGTAAGAAGAGTGGCACTATTTTACGTATTTTTGCAGATCTCCTTAATGTCTGCTTAAGAAAAGACAAATGAATTTTCATGTTGTTTTGCTGGTTTGGTTACAGTATATGAAGAAAATCTAGCCTCACAGAGACATGTGGTTGGAAACAATAGGAGCGTTTCAATAGGCTAATAATGTCTTGGTAATATGATGAAAATTATTTTATTCTCTAAGACTCCTTTAAGGGGTCTTAGGCAAAGGCATGCTTGAAGCAGCTCAAACCAGCTTGGGAGAACTAATTGTTAAATTTTCAGTGTGAGCATCTATAACTCCGAGCTATAAATAACGGCTTTATTTGTTGTTCTATTGATTATATACACCTAAGAAAGTGATAGACAAAATATTAATAATGTAGATTATTTTTTAATTTATCAAATAAAATAATATTTCCATAACATAATATAATAAAAATAACTGTACATGGAACTGCAACTCTTCTATACACAACTTGCTATTCCTTTCAAATATACAACAAAATTATCATTTAAATTTCTTTTTTTTTCTTTTCTCCTATCCCACCCTAGAAATAGCTACATTGGACACAAATATGTGTAAAAGGATTCTATGCATCTATTTATCAGTTTTTTTCTTGGGATGGAGAGAGTATCTGTCTTCATACATCCCTTATAATTAATTTGGATGTGTATAATAGCAAAATAACTTAGTTACTCGAAGTCACTCTTAAAACAATGTTGCTGTTATCATATACAATGTTCTCTTGATTCTACTCATTTCACTTTTTGTTATTTCATGCATGTCTTTCCATGTTTTTCTAAAAACATTAAGCTCATAATTTCTTACAGCATAGTAGTATTCCATTCCAGTCATATACCACAACTTGTTTACCCATTCCCCAATTGATTGAGAGCATTTTTAAATGACTATAAATTGTTTTGAAAAGCTCTGACCATTTATCAGATTAAACTTTGCAATGTATCTGTGGAGATCTGGTTGTTAAACATTTGCCAGCACAGTCCTTTCGAGAACACTGCCTTAGAACAAAGATATACAAGTCCTTATGGGAATCCTATTTAGTTCAGTGGGGGTAGAATTTAAGTCTGACCTCAGTGTTGATTGTCCAATGGATTAGTCACATTTGGTAAAATGCATTCTTGGAGCGTACTAAATAGGGATAATTTCCCCTTCCCCTGGTTATGGAGGATCTCACTTTGCAAGGACCAGACACTTAGGGAGTGATTTAGGAGGCACCTAATATAGGAAACAAATAAATATCTCTACCAACTAGTGCTATGATAGATATAAAGTTTATGTACATGCCATACAAACAGTCTCAAATATTCTGATCATGACAATGCGAAGGGTCTGAGTGGAACCATCATTTCTCTCTTTTGCACACTCTTGGTTTCACCTGTATTGACTGAAATGTCCATTCGCTCCTTCCTTGACTTCAGAGAAACCACACTCATCAGGTTATCCTTCAAACCAATGAACTACTTTCCTGAGTCCTCACACTCTTCCTAATCCTTCAAGAGCATATATGCTCTCAAGTTCTATCATAACCTTTCTTCTCTACACTCTCTCACATATCTCATTTACTCCCTTGGCTTTAACTAGACAAATGACTTCAACATCTACACTTCCAGCCCTTTTCTCTCTGAATTCCACAGTGACATCCACAACCACATTTATACAAAATCTCAACAGGAATATCTCAAACTCAACAAATTCAAACCAAGGCTCAATTTAATACTATGTGTTTGGCACACAGTAGTTGCTTAATACACATGTATTTCCTTCTCTTCCCTTTCCCTGATAAGGAACTGAACAGACAATATTTTTCTCAGAACTTCTGGGTCCAGATCAATAGAATGTCTGGAAAACTTTCGGGATCCAGGATAGGAGTGGGCTTAATGTTACTCAGTTGATGTTTTTTACATGTTTATTATGTTTTATTCTCTGATTGTTAATATTGTTAATTTGACATTTTATTCTATGTTAAGTAAAGAAGTTTGTATGTCTACTTCTTCAGAGAGCCAATGTCATTCTGCCAAGGTCTCATGACAGAAAGCAGTAGGCAGACAGAAAGTAAAACGTAACCACGGACAAAGCAAAACGCAACAATCAGAAAGCAGCACAATTCCTCAGAGAGCATTACAAGAACTGATTCTCAAGAGGACATGAAACAAAACACAAGATTCACAAGACACCAAACATAGGACGCAGGACACAGGATACAGGATACAGGCTCCAATCCCCCAGTGTCCCGGGATGGAGCAGTGAGGGCAAGTTTATGCTGCATCCAGCCTCGCACTCTCACAACAGAGGAGTACTCACCAGGACAGGATGCCTCGGAAATAATTTAGAAGATCTC
>CM053600.1:21342693-21358021 GCA_028646575.1 Pseudocheirus occidentalis | reverse complement strand
GGGACTCAGTGTTATGGTTTCTGAATAAAGACCTTGGTTCTGCCTTCCATGTGGAGAGTTTGCTACATTTTGTGACACAAAACTATACCAGCATATTCATAACCATCATGGGTGTTGTGAATATCTCATTATTGATACATTTAGGTATGTTAATTTGGGGAGGGGTTCCCCTAGTCTTTTAGCTGCATGCCCCCATTCATTGATCTGTTCTCTCTTTTGCTGATGTATATGTTTAGAGATATATCCCCTGAGTACTTCTTTGGCCATATCCCACAAATTCGATATGTTCTTTCATTGCTGTCATTCTCTTTAATGAAACTGATTGTTTCTATGATTTTTTTCCAATCCATGCATTTTTAGGAATAATTTCCAGTTAATATTTAATCCACAGCATCTTATTAAATGTGATTTTTATTGCATTAACATCTGAAAAGTGTACATTTAATATTTCTACTTTTCTGCATTGGTTCTGAGATTTTTATGCCATAATACATGGTCAGTTTTTGTGAAGGTACCATGAATTATTCCCATTCCATTTTCTCCTGAGTTCTATCATATCTAATGTTTCTAAGATCCTATTCATTCTCTTAACTTTTTTCTTATTTATTTCATGGTTAGATATATCTAGCTCTGAAAGTAGAAAGTCAGAGTCCCTCACTAATATAGTTTTACTGTCTATTTCCTCCTATAATTCGTTTAACTTTTCCGTTAAGAATTTGTATGGTCTGCCATTTGGTACATATATATTTAGTATTACTATTACCTGATTGTTGATGGTGCCTTTTATTAAGATACAATTTCCCACTTATCTCTTTTAATTAGATCTATTTTTTATTTTACTTTGTCTGAGCTCATGATTGCTACATCTACCTATTTTACTTTAGCTGAAGCATGATTGGTTCTGCTCTAGCTCCTTTAAACTCCATGTGTCTCTCTCTGGTGTGTGTGTGTGTGTGTGTATGTGTGTATAACAACATTTTGTTGGATCCTGGCTTCTCATCCATTCTGCTATCCTCTTCCATTTTATGGGTGAGTTCATCCCATTCACATTCACAGTTGCATTTATTAATTGTACATTTCCCTCCATCCAGTTTTCTTCTTTTTATTCTTTTCTCTCTTTATGCTGTCCATCTCCTAAACTCTAGCTTCCTTTTTCTGCCTTCCTTTTTATTACCCCACCTTTCTCTTATCCCCTTCCCCTCCTACATCACTGTTGGGCAAGGTAGATTTCTATATTCAGCTGAGGCAGGTGTGTGTGTGTGTGTGTGTGTGTGTGTGTGTAATCCCTCTTTGAAGTAATTTAGATAAGAATGAGGTTTAAGTGTTGCTAACACCCTCCCCCTATAAGAAGTCTCCCTTGCATGCTTTTTTTCCATGATAATTTTCCCCATGTTTCCTTTCCCTTTCCCCTTCTGCCAAGGCATTACGTTTTCTCTCCCAACCATTTTTAACATCTTCCCAACATAACAAACTCACTCCCACACCCTCTGTCTAATTTGAGTCCCTCTAAGTGCCCATAATGATAAAAGTTCTCAGAAACTACACAGAGCATCTCCCCTTATAGAAAAATAAATAGTGTAATCTTATTGAGTCACTCATGATTTCTCTTTCATGTTTACCTTTATATGCTTCTTTTGAGTCTTATATTTGAAAGTCAAATTTTCTATTCAGCTCTTGTCTTTTCTTCAGGAATGCTTGAAAGTACTCTATTTTATTAAATAATCCATTTTTACCCTTGAAGGCTTATACTGTTTTGCTGGGTAGATTATTCTTGGTTACAACCCAGGATCTTTTGACTTCTGAAATATTATATTCCAAGACTTCTCTGTTTCTTAACATGACAGCTGCTAAGTCTTGTGTGATTCTGATTGTGGCTCCACAGTATTTGAATGATTTCTTTCTGACTACTTGCAGTTATTTTCTTTTGAAGCTAGGAAATCTGGGATTTGGCTAAAACATTCCTAGGAGGTTGGGGTTTTTTTGAGATTTCTTTCAGGTGGTAATCAATGGATTCTTTCAATTTCTATTTAGCCTCTGATTCTAGGATATCAGAGCAGTTTACTTTGATAATTTCTTGGACTACAGTGTTTAAATTCTTTCTTTGGTCATGTCTTTCAGATAGTCCAATAATTTCTAAAATTTTATCTCCTGTATCTATTTTCCATGGCAGCTGTTTTTCAGATGAGATATTTCACATTTACTTCTATTTTTTAAAATTCTTTTGATTTTGCTTTATTGTTTTTTGATGTGTCATGGAATCATTAGCTTCTGCTTGCCCAATTCTAATGTTTAAGGAATTATTTTCTTCAGTGTACTTTTGTACCTCTTTTTATATTTGGTCAATTATGCTTTTTAAGGAGTTATTCTTATCAGTGAAGTTTTGTAGCTCTTTTATCAAGATGCTAATTGTCTTTTCATGATTTTCTTCCCTTGCTCTCATTCCTTTACCCAGTTTTTCCTCTACCACTCTTATTGGATTTTGAAAGTCTTTTCTGTAAATTCTACCAGGAATTCTTATTGGGCTTGTGTCTAATTCACTTTTTTTTCCTTTTAGGCTTAGTTTGTGATTGTTTTGATGTCCTTACCTTCTGAATTTGTGTCTTCCTCTTCCCTGTCAGTATAATAGCTTTTTTTTGGTCAGGTTCTTTTTTTATTGTTTGCTCATTTTTCCAGTCTGTTTCATGACTTTGAATTTATGCTATAGTTGTGCTCTGTTCCTTGTGTTTGGCTGCAGAGAGGGGTACTGTTCTGTGCTTTAGGCTTTTTTGCACTGCTGTTTTCAGGGTTAATTCTGGAGGGTTGGAGGTTTTCAGTGCTTTCAAGGTGATGTGATCTGGGGAGCAATGTGGTCTCTGCTTTCTTCGTCTGTGCTATAGCCCAGAAAAAGGACCTTTAATGTCTTGGGTTAACAATTGATATTGCTCCTTGTGTGCCTCACCCCCTTGGGACTAAAGCAATATTGCTCCTTAGGGACCCTGCTCCAGCTTGACCAAATGTGTTCCTCTCTACCCCGACCTGTGACCCAGAAGTAGGTATAGGGAATGGAGTTGCCAAACAGAGTTCTGTCCTTTTTCCAGTGCTAACTAAAGAGTCCCCTATATTACCTTTCTAATCAGGTCCCCTTGACATCTCTGACTTAAGAGCTCCTGAAGTTGCTGCTGATTCTATTTAGTACCATTTTATTTAGTACAATTTTATTTAGTGCCATCATTTAGTACCATCACTGGTTTGACATCTATATGGACTCCAGGCCACCCTATACCTCTGTGTCACAAACCCCTTCTTCCAATCTCCTACTGTGTCTTGGACCAAAAGAATGACTCACACTGACTTGTTGGCTCTGCCACTGCAGATTTCTATTTGAGGCATTATCTTAAAGTTATTTGGAGGGGAATGTTTGGGAGAGGTTGGATGAATACTTCATCTACTATATCATCTTGGCTCCACCCTCAAAACTCCATCTCATTTAATTTTGTAAGAATTTTAAAACATTACTTTGAGAAAGGCTGTCCATCCTCTTTATCAGGTTCCTGACAAATGGCTAGGAACCCTGGGTTTACAATAAGAATATCAAAATTGACCTGCTTCAGTTCCTCCAGCACTATGTCTATTCATTTGCATTGGATGAGGAATGTACATTTAGAGTGCCAACTAACAAATAGATGCTGGAAGCCCTATGATCTTTATTAGACTCTTGCCCCTCTTTTTCTACTCTAATACCATCTCTGCTGAACCCAAAGAGGGTTACACAAGGCTGATTCACATTTGCTTCATGGCTTGTTGTGCCCAAACTCAATCACTCTGTAACCAGCCTGGTGGTGATGATAAGCCTTTCTCTATTTACCTTGCTGATTCTCAGAAAATAAGCAAATTCTGTGTTGGGACTATATTCAAAGCCCTTCTAACACAGTCAATCTTGTATAGCTCTTGAGAATCCAAGATCATCTCCTTAGCATGATGAGGTATCAAAGGAGGATGTCATGGAGGATCCTCAAAGTTTCCAACTTTACTGTTATCTACACATATGTATTTTTATCCTTATAAATACATTTTAAATAAATTTATTTATTTATTTTCTTGTTCACATCATTCATTTCCATGAGATTTTGAGTTACAAATTTTCTCCTCATTTTTCCCCTACCCACCACCTCAAAACAGCTATCCCGCTGTATAGCCCCTCCCCCAATCTGCTCTCTCCTATGTCTGCCCCTTCACCCCTCTGACTTTCCAGTAGGGCAGGATGGATCTCCCTACCACAGTGTCTGTATATCTTAATTCCCAGTTGGACATAGTTAATAATTGTTATTATTATTATATATGTATATATACATATATGTTTTTAACATTGGACTATAGAACTTTAAATTCTAGATTCTTTCCCGTCCTCCCTCATCACCCACCCCCACTGGAAGAACAAGCAATTAAATACAGGCTGTATATCTACACATATATTTTATGATTATCTTAAAGCCTTTTACCAGTAGAGAAACACGGAACCACTAGTTAACTAGTTCATTTTCAAGCTGCTAAGGATAATACTGACTATTATATGTTGGTTTTCTCCCCAGATTTCCTCAGGTATCTAAAGTAACAATTGAATCTCTGCTCAAGTCATTTCTCTTAACACTTGAGATTTTTAGTAAAATATCGTATCTGGGAATTTACTGTTCTTTGAGTCTCTAACTAATGTATTTCATATTTTTGAAAGTTAGTACAACAACCACAGTTGACCTGTACTTCACCAGGGCTCATCTGTGATGGGTGGAACCATATTAAAGAGGTTCTGAACTATATCACTGCTTCCTTCTCAGGATTCCCACCGAGTTCACAGAGAGCATGAACTCATCCTACTCTTCAATAATGCAATGGCAGTTTTCTACAATCCTAAGCAGATAATAAGCTCCTTGAGGGCAGGGCCTGTTCCAATTTTTAATGATTTTATCTGCAGTACATAGTACAGCACAAATACCAGGCACTTACTAAATGCTGGAACGAATGGATGGATAGATGGATGAAAATCTTGGTTTGGATAGCAAACCATAAATCCCTGGCTCTTTTTTTCCTTTGGTTTCACTTAAACATATTGTAAGACTATTAAATGAAGTTCAATAAATATATATCACATTTATTCTCATTGGAACATATTTATTGTAAAGCATGAAAATGAAAATCAAACATTGATTTTAAAACTTTTTTTTTCAGTTTGAAAGGTGCTGTGTGTGAAATGAGCTATTTCTAAGGTAACAGATGAAATGGTTTCATGAAATTGCCAGAATGATTCACTGAAAGAAGATCAGACTTAAATAGCTGTAGGATTGATGGCATATGTTGAAGACTTGGCTGTCTCTGCTGAGAATTACAGCCTCATTAGACATTAGCAATAAACATTTTGATAACCACTAATACTGGAGTGATATTTTATTTGGGCAAAAGCAAGCATTTACTAGAAATACTAAAGCTTCTATATTTTAAAGATGTTATTTGGAAATGTTCATCTATCACTCTCTCCTCTGCAGGCAAAATCTTGTACTTCATTCCAAAAAGGTCCACAGGTCATTAATGTGCTGCAAAGAGTTTCAATCTCCCACTGGACCTTTATTGTGTTTAATGGACAACTTATCATAGGGGAGTTAGTAGACAGTTTTGCTCATGCCGTGTGAGATGCTTTTACTGCAGTTATATTTACAAAAATTAATCTGGGTCTTCACCAGAAACTCCTAAAGGGATTCATCATCTGTATTCCCATTAGAAATACTTTCTGGTGAAAATAAGACAAGAATGACTGGGAAGTCCCCCCCCCCCAAAGGACTACAGCTGCCATTAGTAACAAGCTGTCTTTCCATGTGATAAGAAGTTCCCAATTTAAAAGAGAGAGAGAGAGAGAAAAAAAAACAGTACCATTGATTTGAATTGCTTTCTCTGTAGGACATAAGTGAAAGGAGCAAACCTACTGAAATCTCATTGCCACTACAGAAAGTCATCCAAATGATGAATAAGACAGGGCACAGAGAAATCTACTATCTTGGGGAGAGGCTGACAGATCAAAATAAGATTGAATTTCCTTCCAATAAATTTGGAATTATGAAAAGACCTCAAGCTACTTGAGGTCAGAAATGAGATTAAATCTGCTTTATTGTCTCATCATATAATACTATTAGACACAAGTACCCTGCTTACACCTTGGGTAGCCTGATTAGACCTCCCTTAATGAAAATCTGGAGTTTCCTCAGTTCAATAGGGAGACTGAGCTAGTAAGTTTAAATAGTCATGTGCTTATGCAGCAGACACAAACTCTGAGAGGTCCTTAGCCCGACTCCCACTCACATTAACAAGCTGAATCCCCAGAGGGTGATTGCATCTCCCCTACAGGCTTCTAAAGGAATCCTGAAGAGCTGTGGTGTTTCCCTTAATAATATTTTGCCTTGAGCCCCTGTTCTTGTGCATTCTCCTCAAACCTTATTGCTAGTGATCACTGACCTAACGGGGCTGCCTTTTCCCCAACCTGAAGACTTACAACAGATCTTCCTTGATTACCCACCTAGCAAAAGAGATTGAGCTCAAGAAACTGAGCCTTTCATATGTATGTATGGTTTTGACTCAGAAGCCAATTAAAAGATTTTCCATCATCGCACAATAAACTAACAGGAAATTCTCACATATTTGTGAGTGCTCTGAAGGCAGAGCATTCTGTTCTTTATTCCCAGAAGTATCCCACATGGATTGGCATTAGGCAGAGAATACTATACATATCTGAAGTACTGGACCCGTATTTCCAATTCCATATTATGCTTATGCAACCCAAGAAGTATGGGAGAAGCATGTCAAATAATGGGGCATAGTTTTCTGTCTCCAACTGCTATTTTCTTCCACATAACTTGAACAGATGGAATCTTTTCCTCTTTCTCTTTTCCAGAATTCTCAATTCCAAATGTGAAGATTTTACTGTTTCTATGACCCCTGGGTAAAAACCATTTCCACAGATGTTTCCAATGTCCTCAGTTTGTACGGCAACGGGCAACAAATGGCAAGCCAGCAGGCAAAGATTCATATTCCCTTAATTGATCATCTGATTGAATTTAGCTTAACTGCAAATAAAAATAGGTAAGTCAAGGGTATTACATGGATAGTTTGAGAACTTAAAGAGATCTTCCTGTAGTCACTTATCTGTCTTACAAATCAAATTCATACATGTTTTGGAGGTAGAGGGAAAAATGGTCGTGCAAGTTCACCTTGTCCTTTTCCCTTGTTACTTTGGGGAGCTAATTATTAACGGAAGTCAATATGGTTCAGAGCACCCAGATTAAGAAAGAGATCTTTTTCATTTCAGAACTACTCAGTAGTGACTGGATCATCCGACCTACAGTATATTTCATTAGGTCTTAGCTAGTTACCTTGGTTGCCCCTATCTATATCCTCTATAACAGAATGCAATAAAATCAGTTTATCTGTAGACAAAATCTACCATTCAACTATAAATAGAGTTTATAAAACTCATTTAAATAAGACTTACAGGTGCAGACAACTCCAAAAGATAAATGAGGGTACTTTGCCATTCATTCAGTGATATGTTAAGGAAAAGAAAGAAATGGAAATTGAACTTTTTTTGTCCAAATATAAGCGGTGCCATGGGGGAGGCACAGTCAGGCTGCATCAGTTTCTGTCCAAATAGATCACTCCATAAGTGGATCAGCGATAAAGAGAAGTCTCCAGTCTAGAGTAGAAGTATCATTATTAGATCAGTTCCCCTACTTGTGCAACTACACCCCACGCCTCCTGTCTGCAAACACTTCCATATTCCTAGACTCTCTCTCCCATGATCTTGTGGTCCTTAAATAATTTGTTCTTTAGGGAAACAACACTTAACAGTTCATGTGATTATACGCTAATCCAGCTTTTGATTTTTTTCCAAGGTTACCATTAAAATGTTTTCCATATTATTCTACACGTCAATGTCACAAACCTCCAATGGGACTGGAAGCTTTTTGAGGACAAGTATCGTGTTTTATAATTCTTTGAATCCCTCACAATGATTGGTCTAACAAATAGATAGACATATGTGTATATATGTTCTATACTATATTCATACAGACATATAAATATCTGTGTGCATATAGTATAGAACACACACATATGTATCTGTGGTGTGGATATATTTGTGCATATATGTGTGTTTATATACATGCACACATGTATAGATATAGTTATAGATTTCTAGTACAGAAGATATATGTTATGTCTTCTATACCAAATACTGTGATGGATGTGTGTGCATGCGTGTGTGATGTGTGATATAAATGTCATCTTGGGTTGAAGTTTAAGCATTTTGCTCATGCAAATAGAATCTTTGTTTACCAGAGAATACTAGAGTCCAGTAGGAACCCAGGAGGAGAATATTCTAAGCCAAAGCAATTACTTCTCTGCCTCAGGGAAAGTATAAACCAGCGAGTTGGCTTTTTTTTAAAAAAAAATAGCTCTGATTCTTTGTAAAAATCACATCTAGTCTGAGAAATAATTTAATTATCTCTTAGCAGAGAGAGGGCAACAGTAAAGAAGGTGAGGCAAAAGGAGAGATGACAGACAGTCAGACCTACATAGTAAAACTCTATGTCTTTGGTTGAAATTTTGTGAAATCCCATAATACCAGACAAACTCATATTTCAGTACAGAATACTTTCCAAAGCCTAAAGTGATTTTTTTATTATCTCATTTTAGATTGTCCCAATGCTCCCCATTAATGTAGATGAAAGTTTATCTTATTAAAGAATAACATGTTGTTCTACTTCCTGTAAATTTTTCTTATAAATATTATTATATTCTACTTAGTGAGACAAGTATTTGCAAAGCTTCTCCCTAAGAACAAATTCATGTGTCAAATCATGAGGGCATCACTACAGTGATACTTAACTAAACAGCAGAGTGGTAGCCTGGGGGATTTCTATAGCTTCTGAAAGTGCCTCTTCTGTTACAGAGTGGTTGATACACAGACAGAGTCTGGCCCAGCATATCTAAATTCCAAAGCTGTCAACTTTCGCCATTACACGGGAGAAGGCTCTTACCTACCTATCTGACAGAACCACTACTCCTCAATTTTCCTTAGATACTTTGTAGATACAAAATGTGATGCACAATTGTAGTTTTCAATCCCATGTTTCTGGTACTCACATTTGAGGAAAGGTGGAGATAGAATGGAATGACTTGAGGAAAGACAAAGACATATTTACTATCCTTCAGAAATGGTGAGATGCTTATTCAGATTGGAAAAATAAGATGTGAGAGTAGCATCCTCCCTATCTACTGGGTACCAGACACATGGTGCTTCTTTGTTTCTGAGAAATTACTCTTAGCTACTCTATGAAAAACCCTGAATGGAAAGAAGGGCTCAGTTTAGAGTATACAAAATTCTTTTGCCTTCTGTATTCCTAGGAGCACTTGGCTAACACCTGAAGTTGTGAAAGGGAAGTTGATGCCTTCTAAATAAAATAAAACATGTAAAATTTATTTATACACAAGATCAGAAACTGAAGTCCTAACCTAAGATATAAGAACCAACCATAAAATTCTATTACTGAAAGTTCTTTTAAAAAAATAATCAGACTGCCATCAGCACAACACTAAACACACAGAAACAATTGAAGATTTGGGAGAATAAGTTGTGGCTTAGAGTAACTTCTGTTGAGGAAACAAATTCGATGCATTTCCATAATCCGGCCAGCCTACGATATTAATCCAAATTCTGTTACACACAGAATCTTTGTTTTTTCTCCTTCAATATTAATTAACACTTTGTTCTTTCATACCTTTGGTTATTCATAGGACAAGAAAACTCAGCTAAGAAAAGCACTATTCAACTGAATTCAATTCAACAATTCAATCCAGTCCTTACTGATTTTTAAAATATCATTGTAAGATCAATTTACAAATTTATAAACTTAAATATTAAATGTACAATTTAAGATCAATTGTACAAATCTATTTACATGCACTGGATCCTATCAAAAATTCTATAAGGTCAGTACCATGGGTGTTATTACAATAATAAATCCTAATAGTCAAGTATTCATTAAATGCTTATTGTATGCCAGGCACTGCCCTAGGGCTTTAAAATATTATCTCACTTGAGACTCATAGCATCCCTGGGAAACAGAGTTGAGAAAATAGGCAAAAAAAAAAAAAGTTAAGTTACTTATCCAAAGTCACACAGCTAAGGTCTGAGGCTGGATTTGAACTGAGATCTTTCTGAATCCAGGCCCAGTACCCTCTCCACGGGACCACCTAGTTCCCTCTATTATCAACATTTTACAAGTAACAATGGCCAGTACATGTGCAGGGAATCTCTGGTGCTACTTACCTACCACATGGAAGAAACTAAAGAACCCATATCCAGAAAGATCATGATGACATAAAATGGAAGTATCTTGGAGAAGTTTGAGTAAGTATGAAAACCATTCTGAAACCTGTTCTGGTTTGCTAACCACCTGGTTAGGAAAATCATTCTCAATTGGCTGAGGAGTCAGAATTTGAAGTCCCTTCAAAGTGGTACTACGTACAAGACACTGGTCAATTCTATTTGGCACCACTTTCTTGGTTTGACTCCTTCATCAATGATATCTGGTGAAAGATAATGCTTAAGGGGAGAGACCTTGGGCCTTCTCCCTGCTAAGGTAATATGCCCCCTGAAAATGGGCATATTATGTTTATCTCTGCATTAGTTTTTAACTATTTTAGGTAAAGGAACTGAACACTTCTTGTGAGTTTTCAAAGATCAGGAGAGTGAGTATCTGAGTGTCCCGATATCACAGAGTCCAAACATTTACTTGCAGCCTGTCCAACATCAACACCTTGAGGAATCTACGAGCTGCCTTCAGGACTGAGACCAGTAGTAGCTGAGATGAGCACTCATACCTTATTTGGACATAAACAAATTTGGTAGCACCAAGAGTATGAAGAAATTGTGCTAAGAATGGGTCACTTTCCCCAGAATCTTAGAATAGAGGGGGAGTTATGCTCCAAAACATACAGGAAATTATTTGCATTACTTTTGTACATGTTATATCTTCAAAGTAAATATCCCCTGGTAAAAAGCTAATTGATGCTATAGAGTGTTAAATGGTAGCTAAATCAAATGGGGACCCTAGTCACTGGCACCTGAAAGTGGAGGAAACATGATCAGTAGGGGGTTGGGCAAATGGCAGTAGAAAAAGATATTCCTGAACACCTTGGGAAAGCTCTAGAACACTGAAGGGAAGATGTAGCTGCTTGACTCTGCAAGAATGAGACGAGTAATGTGCGCTACAAACAGCTGAGGAAAAAAATTCATAGAGATGAATTTCCCATGGGTCAGACAGCTATTAAGCGACAGAGATGGGACCCATTTCTCCCTGCTCCAAATCAGGCACTTTGTACAGCCCACTGCGAGAGAACTGTGAAAGGTACTGAGGGAAATAAAAAGTTTAAACTAACACTCGGTATTTGTCTTCTTGGATCTTACTGACTAGTAGAAATATGATGATACATACTCACATACCACTGGCATAAACTAATTAGATGACAAAGGAATTACAAGGGTACAATGCAAGATCTGAGAAGGATAAGTCATTTCTGAGAGGGAGAAAACAAAAGAAACTGGGGGGGGGGGAAATGGCATTTTTGTTGGGCTTTAAATGATGTTAGGAATTCAATAGATGAAAGGAAGGAGGTGAGGACATTCCAGGTATAAGGAAAAGCATGAACAAATGTTCAGAAGTGGGAAAGTACAAAGAATATTCAGAAGCCAGAGAGAAGATCAGTTTTACTAGATCACATAGTATGAAAATGGAAGTAGCATAAGATACGACTGAAAAAAAAAATTCCATTTGGTAGAATGTTATAACTGGGAGGAACCTTAAGGAAGGACTAGAATTTAAGAAACCATGGAAAGAGAATAAAAGACCTAAAATATATCTTTAGGGAACATCCACATTAAGGACTCTATCATTAAGATGACTATGACCAAAGGAAATAAAATTGCCTTTGGTTATATTCACATTAAAAATAGACCAGATACAAGATGCAAAAGAAGCATAAAAAGGTAAACAGGAAAGAGAAATCATTAGGGATTCGATAAGGTGAAACTGTTTATATTCCTACATGGGAAAAGTATATTTATAAATCCTAAAATCTTTCTTGTTATTAGGGCAGTTGGGAGGACTATACATAGACAGAAAGCAGAGGCATGAGTTGAAAGTGATGGTATGATTATCTAAAAAAATAAAATTAAGAGATGAGAAAGAAGAACACAGT
This sequence comes from Pseudocheirus occidentalis, assembly GCA_028646575.1. Classification (NCBI taxonomy): domain Eukaryota; kingdom Metazoa; phylum Chordata; class Mammalia; order Diprotodontia; family Pseudocheiridae; genus Pseudocheirus; species Pseudocheirus occidentalis. The sequence continues at coordinate 21,345,742 of CM053600.1, read as the reverse complement.
GGAAAAAGGAGAAGGGGAGAGGTAGAGTGGGATAGATTATCTGACATATCTGACCTCAAAGAGATTTTAAAGTGGAAGGGAGAAATAGGGGACTTGGGAGAGAGAGCACAGGAACCTTACTCTCATAGGAATTGCCTCAAAGAGGGAATAATATGCATCCTCAGTTGGATGTAGAAATCTATCATACCATATAGAAAATTAGGAAGGAAAGGGAGAAAAGAAGCAAGTGATGGATGGGGCAGGTGGGGAACTGATAGAAGGGAAGGCATTTTGGGGGAGGTAAAAGTCAGAAGCAAAACACTTGAGAATGGACAGGGTAAAAGGAAAGAGAGTAGGATAAACAGGGAAAGTAGAATGGAGGGAAATACATAGTCAGCAATCATTACTATAAAAAAATTTATAGTGAGTTTTCTAATAAAAACTTCATTTCTCAAAACATAGAAAATTGAGTCAAATTTTGTAGAAATAAGAGACATTCCTCAACTGATAAATGGTCAAAGGATATGAACAGGTAGTTTTCAGACAAAAATAATCAAAGCTATCTATAGTCAAAGGGAAAAATGCTCTAAATCACAATTGATGAGGGAAATGTGAATTAAAACAACTCTGGGCTACTGTATCACACCTCTTAGATTGGCTAATATGACAGAAAAGGAAAATGACAAATGTTGGAGGGGATGTGGGGAAATTAAAATACTAATGTACTATTGGTAAAGTTGCATAGTGATTCAGTCATTCTGGAGAGCAATTTGGAACTATGCCCAAAGGGCTATAAAACCATACATATCCTTTGACCAAGCAATAACACTACTAGCTCTGTATCCTGAGGAGATGGGAAAAAAAGAAAAAGAAAAAAGGAAAAGGACCTATATGCACAAAAATATTTATAACAGCTCTTTTAGTGGTAGAAAAGAATTAGAAATGTAAGGGACAGCCATCAACTGGGCAATGGCCAAACAAGCTGTTGTATATGATTGTGATGGAATACTATTATGCTTTAAGAAATGATGAGTGGTCTGGGGCAGCTAAGTGGCACAGTGAATAGAGCACCAGCCCTGGAGTCAGGAGGACCTAAGTTCAAATCTGGCCTCAGACACTTGACACTCATTATGTGACCTTGGGCAAGTCATTTAGCACCAATTGCCCTGCCCTTCCCCTCCAAAGAGCAAAAGAAAAAATAATGATGAGCAAGATGCCCTCAGAAAGACATGGAAGGAGTTATGTAAACTGATTCAAAGTGAAATGAGCAAAGGCAGGAGAACATTGAACATGAAAGGTGCCGCCCATCTCCAAGGGAAGAATTGGCAGAGTCTCGATGCAGATACTTTTTCTTTACTTTATTTATTTTTCTTGGGGCTTTTTTGGTCTATTTTCTTTCACAGAATGACTTGCATGGAGATGTGCTTTTCATGATTAAACATATATAACCAAATTTCTTGCCCTTTTCAATGAGGGAAAAGGGAAGGAGGGAGAGCATTTGGAACTAAAAATCTGAAAAAAAATTTATGTATAATTGGGAAAAATAGAATATTAAATAAGAAAAAAAAACATGGAAAATAGACCAGGTCTGTCTGAAAATGAGTAAAATGGACTAATACTAAAAGTTTTACTCAAGCTATCTATCTAATGTTGCCTTGATATTCCCAGAGATGTGAAATCAGTGCTTATACTTTAGGGATCCTCATATAAACATATTATGAAAAGAATTTACATTATATAGACACATTATAAGCAAGTTTCCATTTTATTCCATCTTGCCTAGGATAGCTGTAGCCTTAATTCCAATTTACTGAAGAATAGATTTATCATCACCTTCCTCAACTTTGTACAATTCCTTACAAACTCATTATCTCCCCACATGCTTTTCCTCCTGACTTTCCTTTTTTTCTGTTAAGAGCTCCACTGTTATCTATAATCAAATCCAGTCGTTTTTTACTCTTCTCTTTTTCTCTCATGCTCCCTGGAATCCTTGAATGATAGTATCATACATTTGCACCTGGAAAGTGCCTCAGAAGTCATCTACTATAAATCCTTGTTTTTATGAAATGTGATACCAAGAGCCTAGAAAGACTAAATGACTGGCCCAAATTCACAAAAGCAGATGAGTATTTGTTAAGCACCTACTACGTGCTAGGCGCTAAAGAGCCCTGTCCTCAAAGAATTTATATTCTAACCAAGGGAGACAACACATACAGCTGAAGGTTCATAAAAAGTAGGTACAAGGTGATTTGGAATGGAGTAAAGGATTGGGGAGGGGGAACTAGCAAATAATAAAGGTAGAATGTGAATTCTGGTCCTCAGATGTCAAATCCAGTCCACTTTTCTATGCCTCTCCAGGGAATATTGATTCTACTTCATGAGCAATCAAATCCGCCCCCTCTCATCTTTTCCCATTAATACTACTCTAGTTGAGACTTCTATTATCTCTCACCTGGATTACAATCTTCTAAATGTTCTCCTGGCTTTCACTGTCTCACCCAAACTGCCACCACCATTTTACTTGACATAATGCTTCCTGGAACGAGAGCATTACTGAAATACAACTCTGATTACACCAAACCCGTACTTAGACTTCTCCATTGGCTCCCCACTACTTACCAAGTAAATCCCATAGTCCTCAGCAGACACTTACACAGTCATTCTGAACTACTTTCCAATCCCCAAAGACAAAAGAAAATGAGTCATTGCAGAAACAAACTGAGGTCTAGATGAGAGAGTAAAATTCAGCTCTACCCCTTTTCAGAAGGTAAGAGCAGAAAGAATTAAGTGCCTTCTCCATTGCCATTACTTGGAATTACAGAACTATTTAAATTCAAAGACAGGTCTCTTAATTACATTCATGTTTCCTTTCTTTCTTTTTTCTTTAACTTTATATTTGACACTTCAGTACTTTTTCCCATCAATCAACAAATATATTTTATGTATCTTCTAAATTTTATGTGTGAACATAAAAAGTCACTTTGTCAGCCTGAGTCTTTTCCATTTGAAAACTGGAATGATACGGGTAGCTACGTGGCACAGTGAATAGAGCACCAGCCCTGGAGTCAAG
>CM053600.1:21300556-21342193 GCA_028646575.1 Pseudocheirus occidentalis | reverse complement strand
TCCAATCCCCAAAGACAAAAGAAAATGAGTCATTGCAGAAACAAACTGAGGTCTAGATGAGAGAGTAAAATTCAGCTCTACCCCTTTTCAGAAGGTAAGAGCAGAAAGAATTAAGTGCCTTCTCCATTGCCATTACTTGGAATTACAGAACTATTTAAATTCAAAGACAGGTCTCTTAATTACATTCATGTTTCCTTCCTTTCTTTTTTCTTTAACTTTATATTTGACACTTCAGTACTTTTTTCCCATCAATCAACAAATATATTTTATGTATCTTCTAAATTTTATGTGTGAACATAAAAAGTCACTTTGTCAGCCTGAGTCTTTTCCATTTGAAAACTGGAATGATACGGGTAGCTACGTGGCACAGTGAATAGAGCACCAGCCCTGGAGTCAAGAAGACCTGAGTTCAAATCCTGCCTCAGACACTTAACCCTTACTAGCCTTGTGACCTTGGGCAATTAACCCCAATTGTCCTGCTCTCCCCCCTCCAAAAAGGGAAAAAAAAACTAGAACTATACCAAGTACTTTAGCATATACAAAAAACATCCAATCCCTGTTCTCTGGAAGCTTACACTTCAGTTGAGGAAACAAGACTGAAACTATAAGAACAATATATGACAAATGACAATAAATAATATAGAAAATATGCTCTCTGATTCATACACTCATAAATCTAGACCTGGAAGGACCCCAAGAGATGATCTAGAACAATGCCCTCATTTTACATGTGAGGAAACTGAGGTCCAATGAGGTTAAGTGGTTTGTCTAAAGTCATCCAGAGGTAATAAATTAGCAAGTAATATGCAGAAACAGGATCTGAACCCACAACCCACAACTACAGCCAGCATCCTCTCCATTGTACCACATTTCTGGGTTGAATTAGGCAATTATTTGATGGAATGGCAATACTTAAGCAGAGACTTTGATTCACCTTATTAACAATAATGTTTATAGGACAAAATGTAGGTTCTCAATGATCACCATGTTGGCAGTCTATTTTGGGGGTTCTCCATGGCAAGTTTCCAATCCTAGGCTGCTGCCCAGCAGGCATCCATGATAGACTCTCTCGCAGCAGGCTCTGATAGAGCTAAGAAGAGAACCACAATTTCTACCTACCATCCTTTTTCCAGATGTAAACAAGAGAATATGTTCCCTCCTGAAGATAAAAAGGTAGCTTACTGCACAGCTAATGGGCTCTCCTGTGAGAGGCAGGAAGTGTTCAACTTCGCTTTGCGCTTGACAGTGCAGAAGAATAAGAATGAGAAGGATGGAAGTGCACAGGTGACAGTGACACAAGTCTCTGCCTTTTCTTTCTCCTTTTTTGTCTAATTCTTTTCCAGCACTTCAACCAACATTTAAAGAAGCTCTTTTTTTTCAGTGATGAACTTTCCCTTGGAAGATTTAACCAAAGCTTCAGAGAGAAAGTCAAAAAGGAATATAATTGTCACCATAGCAATCTTGTGCTGGGAGAAACACACACTTCTTGATATTATCAGTATTTTCTAGGACATAAATTCAGCTTGTTCCAATTTTTTTTCCTCTTCTACCTTCAGATTGGTACATGTTAAAAGAGGAAATGTGGCATGGTGAAAGAATGCTGGACCTATCAGAAATCATTTGAGTCACTTCGGGCTGTGTGACCCTCACAAGTCACTTTGTCAGTCTGAGTCTTTTTCATTTGAAAGTTAGAAATATTTGCACTGACTGCTTCTCAGGGTTGTTGTGAGAAAAGGACTTGGCAAGCCATACATAGCCATTTATGTGTGAATGATTATATTATAATCACAGTAAGTCCCTGCAATCCCCTCCCCATTTAATTCAGTTACTTAATAATAAATTATATTTAAATAGCAATTTGTAGTTATGCTATATCACACTGTCCCTTCTATAAAAGGATGCAACATTTCTCAATGACTTTAGCACCAGGCTTACAATGTCCCTTTCTAAACTCCCCTATACACAACATCCTATCTCCTTTTTCTATGCCTTTATTCAAGTGGTCCCTCCTGTCTAGAATGTACTCACTCCCCCTTCATCACTACCCTTGTAGAATGCTCATCTGGCTCCCCCCAGTTATCAAAGCTCTCTTCCTCCTGAAATTATATTCTAGGTAGCCCGTGTTCATGTTGTATGCCCCCATTAGAATGTATCACCTCGTGAGGATCAATTGAGATGAAATTTTTAAAGCTCTTAGCCCAATGCTAGGCACATAGCAAGCATTTAGCAAATGCTTGTTCCCCTTGAAGGCCAAGACAATTTCATTTCTAGTTTTGTATCCCTAGGGAAGAATACAGTGGTAGCTACTTAACAGAGGTTTATTGAATGGTTGAACTTGGAACCCTGCCATCATTCTTGTTGACTTCAATATTCATATTGCTGACTCAGCTATTATTCTAGTCCCTACTTTAATTCATTCCCTCAGCTCTCATTACAATTATCCCTTACACATCATGACTTTCCCCAATGTAGTTTCCATACATCACAGGTCAGCATAAGAAATTAAATGGGGATTCTAGTGGAGTTTTGCTGTAGAAGACACACAAAGGCCAAGAGAGAACAAGAAAAAGTTTAGAAACTCAGAAATGCATAAAGTATGTGTGTAGAATTGTATAGTATCAATATATTTTATCTCTCAATACCATAATAATTAAAAATTCTCCTCTGGTACAAAGGGGAGAGCAAAAAAATTTTGTGTGGATTTTCCAGATCACAGACAGTGCCGTACCTCTAAGTCCCATTACTTGGGAAGGATAAGTGTAATTCCACTCTTAGTCTACCTCAGTTACAACGAGAGGTGCTCACATCTTCAATCTCTCCATTAACTGAAACTACTCCACCTCCAGGACCTTGAAGTCTAAAATTCCTACCAGTTCTTACTCTTTGATCTCAAACATCTGTCTTTTCTCCTCTGTGTCCCCTTCCTCTTCCCCACCATACTTTTTTCCTTCAAAAGCACCTGACAGTCACTTGATGCCTTCCTTAACTTCATAGTTCTTGAGATTTAATACCCTTGTATTTACAGTCCTGGCCCTATATTCAAACATTTCAATGATGCACATTCACCATTGAATCCCTTACTCCTATTTTCTTTTGTTGACCTACAGTACTAATCCCCAAAATTTGTTCACATTCTAATTTGTTAAGAAGATAATTCATCCACATCTTCAATCTTTTTTTTAAACCTCAAAATTCTCCTATGTCTTCACCTATTATTTTTTCTTTTCTTATCCTTTTTTGTGATGAACTCATTAAGACTTCAAAAGTATCACATTCATGAAAAATGACTCGTAAGTATACATATAAAATGAGCCAACAGTGAGTATCAGGAAGTGTTAAGGACAACAATGTTGAGAGGAAAGGGATTATTAAAGAAGGCATAAGACAGTTCTGGGAAAATTCAATGATGATAATCTTTACCAGAGAAAAGGCAGACCAAATCAATCCTTTTGCTATTTTTCTCTGAAAAAAAAGCAATCTTGGCAATAGAACTGGTTAATTGGTAGTTCTGGTCAGACCATGTCTGTGCTCATACCACATACTGTGTTGAGGTCAAGGTGCTCAAACAAAATGTATTTATTTTAGGGCTCAAACAAAATGTATTTATTAAGTGTCTACTGTTTATCAGACACTGGTAGGTGCTAGAAATAAAAGGACAACAATTATATAGTCCCTGCTATTAAGGAGACCACATTCTATAGTGGGAATATCTCAAGTACATACAAAAAAAATAAAACTTAATACAAGCATACCTCAGACATACTGCAGGTTCAAATAAAGACCACTGCAAGAAAGTGAATATTGCAACAAAGTGAGTCACACAAATTTTTTTGTTTCCTAGTGCATATAAAAGTTATGTTTATACTACACTCTAGTCTAGTAAGTGTGCAACAGTATTGTGTCCAAAAAATAATGATTAAAAATAATTTATTGCTAAAATAAAATTGCTAACCATTATCTAAGCCTTCAGCAACTTGTAATCTTTCTTTTCTCTTTCTGTCTTTCTTAATTTGTTTGTTTACTTTTAGTTTACAAGATTCAGTTCCACAATCCCCTGAGTTTCAAAATTTCTTCCCTTCCCTCTCCTCCCCCTTGACCCCCTACAGAAGCAAGTATAGGATCTGCAACTACTTTCACATCAGGCATTAGTCAGGTTATAAAGAATGATTGTAATGGATGGAATGAACAATGGGAAAGGAGAAACAAAACCAAACAAGAAAGAGAAAAGCAAGTTGTAATCTTTTAGCTGGTGGAGGGTCCTGGCTCAATGTTAGATGACTGCTCACCAACCAGAGTGAAGGTTGCTGAACGTTGGAGTGGCTTGTGTCAGTTTCTTGAAATAACAATGAAGTTTGAAACATTGATTGACTCTTTCTTTCACTTGAACACTTAGAGGCCATTGTAGGATTACTTAATTGGCCTAATTTCAACATTTTTGTGTCTCAGAATAGGGAGATGCAAGGAGAGGTAGGAAAGGTAGGCCAATGAAGCAGTCAGGACATGTACAACATTTATCATTGATCAAACCTTTTTTTCTCAGTGGCACATTGAATTACACAAAAACTGACCATGTATTAGGGCATAAAACCTAATAATCCAATGAATAAGGGGAGAAATATTAAATGTATCCTTTTCAAATCATGATGCAATAAAAATATATGTAATAAAGGGTCATGGAAAAATACACTAAAATTAATTGGAAACTAAATAATTTAATCCTAAAGAAATGAATGGGTCAGACAACAAATCACAGAAACAGTAACTTTATCCAAGAGAATGAAAATAATGACACAATACGCCCAAACTTATGGGATACAGCCAAATGGCTCTTAGAGGAAATTGTATATCTCTAAATGTTTGCATGAATAAAATAGAAGAAGAGGAGATCACTGAATTAGACATGCAACTAAAAAAGCCAGAAAAAAAGAACAAATTAAAAATTCCCAATTAAATTACAAATTCTGAAAATCAAAGGAGAGATTAATAAAATAGATATTAAGAAAACTATCAAATTAGTAGGAAAAATTAAGAGCTGGTTTTATGGGGAAAAACAATAAAATAGATGTCTTTGGTCAATTTGATTTAAGAAAAGAAAGAAGAAAAACATATTACCAGTATCAAAAATTAATAGGGTGAATTAACCAGAAATGAAAGGGAAATTAAAACAATAATTAGGAGTTATTTTGTCCAACTGCATGCCAATAAAACTGACAATCTAAGTGAAATGGATGAATATTTACAAAAATATAAAATTGTCCAGTTTAACAGAAGAAACCAAATACTTAAATAACCCAGTTTCAGGAGGGGGGGATAGAATTGAACAAGATGTCAATGAACTCCCTAAGAAAAAATCTACAGGGCCAAATGGATTTACAAGTAAATTCTACCAACATTTAAAGAACGATTAACTCTGAAACTATGTAAACTCTTTGGAAAAATAGGCAAAACAGGAGTCAATATTTTTTATGATATGAATATGATGCTAATACCTAAAATGGGAAGAGACAAAATAGAGAAATAAATTTATAGACTGATTTCTCTACAGAATATGATGCAAAAATTTTAAATAAAATATTAGACAAAAGATTATAGCAGCTTATCATGAGGATAATACATTATAACCAGGTGGGATTTATACCAGGAATGCAGGACTGGTTCAATACTAGGAAAACTGTCAGCATAATTTACCACATCAATAACAAAATTAACATAAATCATGTGATTATCCAAATAGATGCAAAAAAAAGTTTTTGCTAAAATATGACACGCATTCCTATTAAAAAAAAACACTAGAGAGCAAAAGAATAAATGGAACCTTCCTTAAAATGATAAGTATTATCTACCTAAAACCTTTAGCAAGCATTATATGTAATGGTGATGAGCTAGAAGTATTTCCAATAAGATCAGGGCAAGGATATCCATTATCATGATTGTTATTCAATATTGTACTAGAAATGTTAGCTTTAACTATAAAATAAGAAAAAGAAATTGAAGGAATTAGAATAGACAACGAGGAAATAAAACTATCACTTTTGTAAATGATGGCATACTAAGAGAATATTAGAGAATCAAGTGAAAAACTACGTGAAATAATTAATTTTAGCAAAGTTGTAATAAAATAAACCCAGGGAAATCGGCATTACTATATATTACTAACAAAGTCAATCAGCAAGAGATAGAAAGAGAAATCCCATTTAAAGTAAATATAGATGATATAAAATATTTGGGATTCTACCTGCCAAGACAAACCCAGGAACTGTATGAAAACAATTATAAAACACTTTCCACACAAATAAAATCACATATAAATAACTGGGAAAATGTCACTTGCTCATAGATAAGTGGAGCCAATATAATAAAAATGACAATTCTACCTAAATTAATGTACTTATTCCATGCCATACCAACCAAACTACCAAAACTTATTTTATAGAGCTAGAAAAAATTAATAACAAAATTCATCTGGAAGAAGAAAAGGTCCAGATATCAAGGGCATTAATGAAAAAAAAAATACAAGGGAAGGTGGCCTGGTTGTATCAGATCTTAAATTGTATTACAAAGCAGCCATCATCAAAACTACTTGATACTGGCTAAGAAATAGAGGGGTAGATCAGTGGAATATTTGACATGCACAAGACACAGTAGTCAGTGACTATCGTAATCAGTAGATTACTATATAATATTATATATTATATAGTATATTGTAGGTTTGATAAACTCCAAGACTCCAGATTCTAGGATAAGAATGCACTATCTGACAAAAATAAATGCTGGAAAATTGGAAAATAGTCTGATAGAAACTAGGTATAGACCAGCATCTTATACCATATACCAAGATGAAGATGAAATGGGTACATAATTTAGACATAAAAGGTGATACTATAAGCAAATTTGTAGAGCAAGGAATAGTTTATCTGTCAGAACAATGGAAAACAGAAGAATTTCTGACCAAACAAAAGATATAGAATGTTATGAAATGCAAGATGGATCATTTTGATTACATTAAATTGAAAATGTTTTTGCACAAATAAATATTAGAGAGGAAGATTAGATTAGAAGGGAAGCAGAAAACTGGGAAACAATTTTTACAGCCAGTGTCTCTGATAAAGGCCTCATATCTAAAATACATAGAGAACGGAGTCAAATTTATAAGAATACAAATTATTCTCCCAATCGATAAATGGTCAAAGGATATGAATAGGCAATTTCCAATGAAAAGATTAAAGCTATCTAAGTCATATGAAAAAAATTCTCTAAATCACTACTGATTAGAGAAATGCAAATTAAAACAACTCTGAGTTATCATATCACACCTATCATATTAGATAACATGACAAAACAGAAAAATAATAAATACTGGAGATGTGGGATCATTAAAATATGAATACATTAATGGTGGAATTGTGAACTCACCCAACCATTCTGGAGAGCATTGAAACTATGCCAAAAAGGCTATAAAACTGCATCCCCTTTGATCCAGCAAGACCACTTCTAGGCCAATATCCCAAAGAGATCATAAAAATGAGGAAAGAACCCACATATACAAAAATATTTATTACAGTTTTTTGTGGTAGCAAAGAATTAGAAATTGAGGGGATGCCCATCAATTGCAGAATGACCAAGCAAGTGGTGGTATATGATTGTGATAGAATACTACTGTGCTATAGGACATTATGAGCAGGTTGCTTTCAGAAAATCATGGAAATTCTTGCATGAAATAACAGAGTGAAATGAGCGAACGGAGAGAATGCTGTATGTGGTAAAACCACTAAACAACTAAGTCATCCGGAGAATTGTAAATATTCAAATCAATTACAAAAGACCTATGAAGGAAGATGCTATCCAACTCCAGAGGAAAGACTGACAAACGGAAGTATGCATAGTATAGTTTTACATTATATAAATATATGTATATACATAACATACACACATATCTGTGTCAAATGGTAGCCTTCCTTAGTGTGGGAAGGGAAAGGGAAAAGGGAGATAGAATGGAACTTAAAATGTAACAAAAGAATTAAGTCCCTAAATTAAATTTTTAAAAAAGAACTCCAAAAAAGGCAAATGCCCCAGCTTCAAAAAGTAAATTTTAAAGGTTCCATAGAAGAAGAAAGTTGATGCAGACTAAAGGGTAAGGAGCTTGACTTTGATGCCTGGCAAAATTATTTTTAAAGGGATGGTTTGTGAATCTCTATAAAGGGAAGCAGTAATCGCTAAGAGCCGGCATATATTTATTAAGAAAAAGACATTTTCTATTAAACTCATTTCCTTTCTTTACAAACTATTTTGACTTCAGAGATTATTATAGGCATTTTGTGGAAGCATAATATTGACCATGGCCTCAGGCGTATTATAAAATATTAAGAAATATATATCAGAGTATCTCAGCGACCCCGTCGAAAGTCCTTGGTGAAGATTTAGTCAAATTCTGGAAGGGATTTTATTGATTTCATGAACCTGAATCCTTTTCTCACTCTAGAGGCAGGAAGGCAGAATAATTAGAGTGGTCAGGAAGACATCACTTCAAATCCAGTCTCACACATTAATTAGTTGGATGAACCTAGTTAAGTCACTTAACCTTTGTTTCCCTCAGTTTCCTATATCCCAGGAATTTGGAGAGGATAAAATGACTGAATATTTATAAAGTTCTTTGTAAACTTTAAATTACTATTGAAATGCTGGCTATTACTTTTCTTACTATTATAGTTGATCTTAATAAATGCTTATTGACTCGACTTAGTGACCAAATAAAATCCCATCTTCTACAGAAAGCATTCTTCACATCAGCCATGCTGCAAAAGAAAACACAGGCAAAAAAAACACTAAAAAAAGTTTTTAAAAAGGAGGTATTCATCTCTCATCAGTTCTCTCTCTGATGGCAGATATAGCACTTTTCATGCATACGTTGGACTTATCTTAGTTATTGTCTTAATCAGAGTAGTGAGATCCTTCACAATTGGCCATCCTAACACTATGTAAAATGTTCTCCTGGTTCTGCTTACTTTACTTTGCATCAGTTTATATAAGTCTTCCTAGGTTGTTTTCTGAAACTATCCTGCTCAACATGTTCATAGCAAAATAGTATCCCAATACAATCATATACCACAATTTGTTCAGTCATTCCCCAGCTGATGGGCATTCCCCTTGATTTCCAATGTTTGTCACCATAAAAAAAGTTATAAATAATTTTGTTCACTAGTTCCTTTTCCCTTTTCTTTGATCTCTTTGGGATACAAACCTAGTAGTGGTATTTCTGGGTCAAATGGTATGCACACTTTTATAGCCTTTTGGATATAGTTCTACATTGTTCTCCAGAACTATTGGACTAATTCACAACTCCACCGACAATGCATAAATGTACCAATTTTTCCACATGCTCTTCAGTATTTGTCATTTTCCTTTTCTGTCATATGAGCCAATATGACAGATGTAAGATGGTGCCTCTGAATTGTTTTAATTTGCATTTCTCTAATCAACTGTGATTTAGAATATTTTTATATGACTCAATAGTCATATATTTTTGCTTCTTTGATTTCTTTTATAAACTCTCTGTTCCCGAAGGGCTATAAAACTGTGCATACTCTTTGATCCGGCAATGCCCCTACTATGTCTGTATCCTAAAGAAACTGTAAAAAGGGCAAAGGACGCACACATACAAAAATATTTATAGCAGCTCTTTTTGTGGTGGCAAAGAATTGGAAATTGAGAGGACGTCCATCAATTGGGAAATGACTGAATAAGTTATGGTAAATAAATGTAATGGAATACTATATTGTTCCATAAGAAATGATGAGCAAGCAGAGTTCAGAAAAACCTGGAAAGAGTTACATGAACTGTTGCCAAGTGAAGTGAGCAGAACCAGGAGAACATTGTAACACAGTAACAGCAACATTATGTGATGACCAACTTTGATAGACTTAGCTCTTTTCAGCAACACAATGATCTAAGTCAATTCCAAAAGACTCATAATACAAAATACTAATCACATCAAACTATGAAGTCTGAATGCAGGTCAAAGCATAATATTTTCTCTCTTTCTTTTTGTTTTTTTCTTTCCTGTGGTTTTTCCTTTTTTCTGATTCTTATTTCACAGAATCACTAATGGGGAAATATTTTTAATATGATTGTACATGCATATTCCATATCAGGTTGCATGTTATCTTAGGGTGGGTAGAGGGGAGGGGGAAAAGTTTCAGACTCAAATTCTTATGAAAGTCAATGCTGAAAACTAAAAATAAATAAAATTTTAAAAGATTTTAAAAGCTGCCTGTTTATGGCCATCAGTCATTTATCTACTTGGGAATGACTTATTTTTTTATAAATTTGGTTCAATTCCCTATATATTTGAGATATGAGGCATTGAACAATTCCCAGAAATTATCTGGAAATTTTTTTTTTTACCAATTTAGTTTTCTCAACTCTGCTTAGTTCTAGAGCCTTCCTACTATTAATTATTCCTGCTTTATCTTGTATTGCTCTTGTCCAGTGTGTCAGACCATTAGCCCTGTTTCTATAGCTACATTTGGGGGAACAATCCCGCTTTACTACACATCAGTTGTACTCACCAACTGTCAACCAGTCAATACCTACAAAACTGGCAAACTAGCCTAGCTTAAACACACAGAGAAAGACAAAAAGAGAGAGGCAGAGACAAAAAGACAGCATCTGCTCAGTGAATCAAACTAACACCATTATCCCTTTTTTAGGACCACAAGCCCAAGAAACCTGGGAGAAGCTGCACTCCCCGAGGATGTTGGTCCAGCTTTGAGCCTACTCTTCACAATCATCAGCCAAGGAATTAACCCTTGTGGAGGTTTGACCTGACAACTGCTTCTTCAAGTCCACTAGCTCGAACTTCCTCAAAAGACACAATTGTTTAGAGACTTGGCAAAGAAAAGTTTGGTCATCAAAATCCTTGACACTGTCAAATAATTAAAAATTTTTAAAACATGGCTTTATCAGTGGAAATGACATTCAAGAAGATGCATTGCCACCTGCTTTGTTTGTCTACCCAATGGACTATGAAATGTATTATTATAGTGATCAAGCTTGACTGTGAATGAAAAAAGAGAAAAAGACCTCTTCTGAAGAGGTGGGAAACTATAGATAATAATGACATATATCATCAGATTCAATTGAGGTGTTGGTTATATCTGCTCAACTGCCTTTTGGCCCTCTCTTTCCTGTTTTCTTTCTTTTTTATTCTTACATAGCTCTCCATAAAAAAAAAGGTGAGGGATATATTTGAAATTAAAGATGATGTAAAAACAAAAAAAAACTATTCCTATTTTTAAAGAATACCAAAATAATTGGGGGAAGAAATAAAACATTATATTTTAAAATTTTTAAAAAAAAGAATAGCAAAAATGAATCAAGTAAAAAGGTTGGGTATTTACAATTTTATATTATTTCCCTTAAAAGCAAAAGGGGTTAATTAGGTTCCTTCCATGTCTCTCTGCCATCAGTGACAGGATTTGCGTTCAGTAATTCTAAGATCTCAATTCGCCCATACTCAGTACTTCAGTCAAAGACTCTAACTAAAATATTGCTTATGCAGAAGAGATGGCAAGCAATTGAAGGAGAATGGATCCCTTATCTCTGCCCATCAGGGTAAAAAATGCATGGAAATTAACCTGGTGCCCAAGATCCATTCCAACACAAAAACCAGGAGACACATTTTTCTTTGCCACTTTCCTTTGCAGCATTTGAACCCAGAGGGTTTTTTGAGAGGCTAAAGTATGGTGCTCAAGTTCTTCAGAGAAATCTCAGGTGGCTCGAAGGGGGTTTTCTTCCCTGGTGGAAAGCTATTTTTATTCTCTCTTCACTAGCAAATACCAGCAACTATCCCCAAGAAATTACCTACTGTCAGTGTTTCTCCCCCCCATTATGCTGGGGTGACATCCTGAATCAGATGAAAAGATTCCTGTCGCCTTGTTTGTACATGAGAGGCTCATAAAAAGCAAAAGGAGTCAGTGAAAATAACAACTAGCAGCTATCTAGCAACCAGACCCCATTAGTGCAAATCTCCCCAGCTAGCCATAAAGGTTTCGTGGATGGCTGCCATTTCGAAACAACCTACTGTATAATAAACATGCTAGGGGGATGTTATTGATGGTTTTCTCCTGGGGCTCAGAATGTTCACTGATGTATCACCTTGGATGTGACATACAAGGTTTCAGTGCATGATTTCAGGGCTCTGGAAAAAGCATCCTTATCATTTGCTTGGGCCAAAAGCATTGCAAAGAAAGCTTCCTTTTATTCTACACGTAAGCAGGAACTAAGGAAACTAATTGCCAAGTGTGGATATGTCTCCTCAGCACCCATTAGCTGGAACAGGCTACCAAGCACCTGCAGCTCATTAAAGCTGTGGAGTCATTTTATAAAAAAAAAAAGGAGAAAAATAAATTGTAGAAACCTTAAGGCAAATCTCATTATTGCTTTTGATTTAGTGTAAATCTGAAGTGGGAAGGGGGAGGAGATTAATGTTCTGGGGAAGGAAGAGCTCTGTTTTCCTCTGCTTGGAGCTTCTTGACACATCACGATTACATTCTCTTGGGTGAAGTTTCAGCTGATGGGGTGTCTTTATTAGCTCCCCATAATAACAGAACTAAACCTGCCTGCTGTTGTTCGTGGTAGAGCTGCCTTGGTGCTTCAGCTCTAAAAGGGGATGGAGGGTTGGCATGGGAGTGGGAGGGAGGCAAATTTCTTTCCTAGGACACGCCCACAGTCAGATTCCTCCGGGTCAGGCTGTGGAATGGGAGTACTGGTCCAAATACCAAAACAACCCTGTTCCCAGATGTGTGGGGCCAAACCAGAAATGTAATAGAATTTCCCAGCTAGAATGCCAGTCAAATGGGCTCCCTAGAACGTCTAAAGCCAATCAGGGAAGAGGCAGCTATTAGGAGCCTGTTTACTTAGTCACTTATGGCAATATCATAATTTTAAATGGATACCTCACTGTTGTGGTCTTTCAGTCACATCTGACTCTTCCTGACCCCATGGACAGCAGCCCCTTCTGTCCTCCACTATCCCTCAAGGTCTCTCCAAGTTCATAAGCATCTTTCCATGACACTTTCTTTCCATCTCATCCTCTCCCCCTTTTCCTTTTGCCTTCCATCTTTCCCAATATCAAGGTCTTTTCCAATTAAGTCCTGTCTTCTCATTATGTGACCAAAGTATATAAGCTTCAGTTTCAGTATTTAATCTTCCAGTGAAATAGCCTGAATTAATTTCTTTAAGTATTGACTGATTTGATCTCCTTGCTGATCAACGGACTTCTCAAAAGTCTTCTCCAGTGCCACAATTTGAAATTGGTGATTCTTCAGTGCTCAGCATTCCTTATAGTCCAATTCTCTCAGTCATACGTGGCTAGCCACTTATGGGGCAATGTCATAATTTTGAAATGATACCTTATTACCTTCTAGTTATTTGGGAAAGCATAACAACATTTTTGTAAGACTTGATAAAAAAGAGTTTTCTTTCAATTTCTAGATCTCTAATCCTATTATCTATATCTGGGCAGCAGGAGTAGAGGAATGTTTTCTAGAAGATCTGCTCAGGACTGAAGATCTTTTCAAGATTCTAATTGAAAAAATAAAACTTGAATTCCTGAGACAACAAAACATACCGGAACCAGAAGAGCTCCATTAATTAGCTCACGTGGGTAATAAATCCTCATCTCTTATCATATTGGCGACACTGCTACTCATTAAGTTGGAAAAGCAATAAAGGTATGGAAGAATGCACGGAAGTTACCATAGTTCTGCCTGCATGGTGCAGTCTTTACTCTGAGTGCCACAAACAATGACAAAAGAAAATTCCAAATGCCAAGTAAATCAAAGAGGGATAGGAAAGAGACCTGCAAAATCACTAATCCTAACATAAGGATGAAGAATTCCCTCTACAAAGGCCAGCTTATACCTTCTTTGCAAAGTAGTCTTAGGGAGCTACTTTAAAAAAAAAATTGGTGTCAAACTCAAGTAGAAATGGGGGCCAATAATTTGCACTGCAGAAAGCTCTGGGCCTGGAGTCAGGAAAACTTGAGTTTAAATCCAACCTCAACCACTTAATGGTTGTATGACCCTGGGCAAGTCACTTAACCCTGTTTGCCTCGGTGGCCTTATCTAAAAAATGAGCTCGAGGAAGAAATGGCAGACCACTCCAGTATCTCTGCCAAGAAAACCACAAATGAAGTCACAAACAGTTGGACATGACTGAAATGACTGAAGAACAACAACCATTTGTACATAAAGATCCCTGTGGACTGCATATTGCCTTGGTTTTAAAGCGCAATATTATCTGTTTTATTATTAAAAATATAACAAACCTGTGATATTTAATTAATATATAATAATTATCCATAATGTACAAATAGATTATGTGTTTTATAAACATATATTATATATTATAATAAATCATTTACTTGTTAACTATTCCCAATTACATTGTTATCTGGTTGAGATCACACTGGGGAGTGTTGCAAGCTGAAGGAGTCAGGCTGGCTGCTGTTTGGTATCTCTAGCCTAGAGAGGTGAAGTAACTTGACTAGCGTAACACATCCTGTATATATCCAAGGTAGAACTCAAACCCAGGTCTTCTGGCCTCCAAGACACTCTGTACATTATACCATGCTAACTCAGAAACTCTTTTTAAACTCTCAGACAACGTATTTTTAAGTATAAGTAGAATTAAAATGAAAATTCCCTCTTAATCCAAGCACCATCACCATCCTAACAGTCTCCCAGATGAGCTCATCAGAGAGTCGTGTGAGATTCTAACACCCTCTGAGCTGGTCAAAGATCTCTGCCAGTTCACCTCCAAAGAGATGGTTAGAGAATCTTGGTCCTCAAGCCCCAACTTGGGCTGCAGTCTACCTTCCATTGCCATCAGCCCCTGTGTACCTGAGTTTTCTCATCTCTAAAGTAAATATAATCATTTCTCTCTAACATAGAATAGGGAACCAAATGAAAAAAGACTTGTGAAAGCAAATTGGGCTGTTGTGGGAACCAAATGAGAAAATGCTTGTGAAATCACTATGGCAAGCACAAAGTGTTATGCTAATTTAAAGAATTATCCAACAGCTTTCCCAATTTTTTTTTAACCAGGGATTCATTTCCTTTGCTTTAGTGTGTCCATTTTTATCTTGCTTTGTACCACCAAAGTGTCTCATGAAGAAGTCCTCTGGGAAAAATATTAACATGAGAGGGAAACATGACATTTGTCTTTTCTTTCCAGCATTAGTAAAGAGAATGGTTGTGATGCTGTGGATGATAAAAACACCTCTAAGTCTTTGAAATCCTAAGGCGAGATCCATTGAGTAAGATTCTGAGGACTGTCATTCCTTAGAGCTGTGATCATGAAGACACAGGGACCAGCATTCACATTTAGCATTTCGAAATTGGAGAGCTAAAAGATCACACTTTAGAAATAAAATCAAATACCCCCATTTTAAAAATTAGGAAACTGAGACCTGAGAGAAGAGAAATTATATACTTAAGGTCACACAACTAGAACAGAAATGAAATGAAAACTCAAGTCCAAGGCCTTACCACCAAACCAAGATATTCAATTCTATAAAACTTCATGTAGGAATTACATGTAGAAATCTTTACGATGTATGAACTCTATTGAAGGGCAGAGAAGAAGGGCATGAAATATGTTACTACTGCTGCACATCATGTACTTTTTGTTCTAAGTTATTATAAAAACATCTGTTCTATAGGATCCATCTCAATGGAGTGGTAGAGGACCACCATCCTGAAGCACGAGAAAGCTATCTATGGTACCAGTAGAAGTCTGAGATAAGAAAGAAAAAGAACAGTTTGGAATTAAAAGACCTGTTCTTTCGGGGTTTCAATTCCAACTCTGTAACCCCCTAGCTATGTACTGTTAGGGAAGTCATTCAACCTTTCAAGGCCTCAGTGTTCTCATTTGTAAGTTGAATAAGAAAATTAATCCAGTGTATTCAGGAAATATTTATCAGCTCAAAACTAGCAATGAATGGGAAACTAGAGATGGGCTACCAATGGACACAGAGTTAAGCAAAGAAAAGGATGGGAGTCTGGGAAATAGCCCGTAGTAGGGTCATCATGAAGGAGAAGGGGGCAAGAAACAAAGCTCAGGTTAGGGAAGATATTGCTTAGTCTCAGAATTCCAGGCCATGAGGCTTTGGGATTCAAATTTAGAGTAATAGAAGACTCAGTTCCTTCCCTCCTCCACCCCTCCCTTCCCCCCCCTCCCCTGCCACCCAAGGATAGAACTTGCCTTAATCCTATGACAAGAGAAGTATCCAATGCTCAAAGAACGATGGCATCAAGATCACCAGAGAAAGGATAAGAGAGGTACCTTGGTGGAAAACTGTATGCTTATCAAAGTGCTTTCACACGCATTATCTCATACAATTCATGCACTAATCCTGTAAGGAAGTCAAGTTTAGATTATTTAAATTCAAGGTAGAGGATGTTTCAGAGCAAACTAGAGAAGAGTCTTTCTAATCTGGGAGCCAGGAGGCAAGAGTAATTATCTCCAGGCTCACAGTAAGCAAGTCTAGTACACACTTCTTAACTTGAGGTCTGTGAACTTTTCAAAATGTTTTTATAACTATATTTCAATATAGTTGGTTTCCTTTGAAATGCTATGTGTTTATTTTACTCATTTAAAAAACTTATACTAAGAAAAGGGTCCATAGGGTTCACCATATTGCCAAAGGTATCCATGACACCAAAAAAGCTGAAGAACACTGGTCTAGTACGAGTTACTGCGCAGAATCTCTGCTCTGAGCAAACTAAAAGGGGAAAAAGACGAATAGAAGCACCTACTGTGTGCCAAACACCCATGCTAACTGCTTTACCACTACTTTACCAATACTATCTCAATAGATTAAAAAAAAATAGAGAGAAGTATTAGCCCAAATGTCCCAGCTTTCCACACCTACTGCTTCAAGGAGAGCAAGCATGGCTCAGACACAGTCATGCAAGTCAAAAGCACAGACAAATTTCCGACACTGAGCCGACATCTGGGTCAAAGACCTCACGGATAGAAAACGCCTGGGAGGAACAAGGAAGCAAGGAAACTGTGAGCCTTGGTTCCCTATAGTCTAGTACAGAGGGCTGAGCTCGAACTATAAATAAGTTTGTAATTTATAACCTTTAACTTTGTGTGTTTCCCCCACAGGGCTTTAAAGCAAATTCTCTATTTAAAAAAATTGGTTAGTCTGAACTTGACAAACATCAACAAACACAAGCATTTTCAAACATACCAAAGAGAAAAGGAGTTTTGTACATGAAACCATGACTCTCTATGATATACAGCTTGCATTTTTTAATAAACCCAAAATGTTGCTTTCAAAGCTGTCCTGTTTGTCTTTCGCCTTCTGAACCCATCCTTCAATTCTCTTCTGAGCATGTTTAATGTTACAATAACACTCTTTTTCTTTTTTGTCTTTGAGGGCAAGGACATTACTATCACTAATACTTCAATCCCTCCCAAATTTTTTCTCAAATTAAAAAAAAACAATTTTTTGAAACAAGCAAGCACAGTCAATAAAAACAAATACATACATTGGCCATGTCTGAAATCATTAACCTTAATCAATTCCTCTAGTCTGTTGGGGCAGCAGATAAGGGCCAAGGAGATAGAACCTGGGGCCTGAAGTAAGGAAGACTCCACTTGTCTTTCTGAGTTCAAATCTGGCCTTAGGCACTTACGAGCTGTGTGAGTGACCCTGGACAGATTACTCCTAACACTACCTTAGTTTCCTCATCCATAAAATGAGCTGAGAAGGAAAAGATGAACCACTTCAGTATCTTTGCCAAGAAAATTCCAAATATTCACAAAGAGTCAAACAAAACTGAAAAAGTATTAAACCTCAAAAACTAACTAGCTTCTTACTTGTCAGGTAGTGGGTAGCATAGAAAATTCCCTCTTCAGACACCCATGAGCTGGTATGCCATTTTTAAAACCAAGGAGAAAGCTGGAAAGAGGAGGAAGAGGGGAAAGAAGAAGCAGGAGGGACAGGAAGAAAGCCTTTGTTCTTCCCCACTGGGAATCTCAGTATTAGAAAACCCAAGAAAAATAAAAGGAAGAGATGTGGGAGAAATAAAATTATAGGGGATAGAAAGTGATCTGTACTCCAGGCTTATTGGCTCAAAAGAAGGGTGTCCTCATGACACAGCATATGAGGGAGACAGTTGTGACTTTCTATTCCCTGGGCTCTGTCCTCGAGGATTCCTTTACAGAAACTTTTAGCTTCCCCATTTTTAACTACCATTCTGTTCTTTCCTGTCAACTAATCTGTGCTTTCATGGACTTCTTAACTTGACCTTCATTTCAAAGAGCGGGAAATGTTAATTATAATAGCTCACATTTAAGAGCAGAACTAGTTGAATATAGTATAGTATAGTGTAATGTTAGTAACTAGTGTAGTGTTATTTTGTGTAATTTCGTGTTGTGTTGTGTAGCACAGCATTATATTACATTGCTATTTTCACAAATTATACATATTACCTCATATAATCCTCACAACAATATTATTATCCCCATTTTATACACAAGGGAAATTAAGGCTGAAAAAGAATAAGTGACTTATCCAAAGTCACAGAGTTAGTTAATATCAGTGCTGGGAAATTTTCCATTGTCAAAACACAAATAACAATGGGCCTCCTCCCATTAAAAAATAATACCTAAGAATACACCAACCTAGCAATAGAAGAGGAACTCATAACCTGGGAACTTAGGGCAATGCTGCCAAGCTGAAGCCAGCACATGTCACCTCCCAAAATACGTTTACAAACAAATTTGTCCGTTCAAAGGCCATAGTGTCATCCTTTTACCCCCAAATAATAATTTAAACAGTGTCAAAGTAATGTCACGCTGATGAATCCAGGATACCCTGCCAGAAATAAAAATCTCTTTATATTTTTATCTCTTAGAATGCCATCTTTTCCCTTCACTCCAGGGTATCTTGGGACTTGAGTAAAGAAACTATTCTTCTGAAGAGGCCAACCTTCTCAACACAGCCCAAAAATCTCATCTTTCACTTTCATAAATTTCAAAACTCAAAAAAAGACATGGATCAATGAAACTACACAGACCTGTATGTACCCCCAAGGTCCCAGGTTTTGTAGTAGCAATTGCAGGCAACAAAATATTGCTCTAAGATAGCCATAATAACAGCAGATGTTAATAAATCATAGATCAAGAGCTGGAAGCTGGAGGGGGCCTGAAGTCATCTAGTCCAATCTCCTCAGTTTAAAGAGAGCTTAACTGATTTGCTCCCAGTCAAAGAACCAGAAAGTATCTGAGACTGGATTGGAATCCAGGTCCTCTGACTAAATCCAAGCTATTTAATGCATCCAAGCAGCTGCTTAATGTCTTCCTTTGGGCCATCCCCTTGTATTTAACAGAGTCTGGGAAAGAAAGGTCTTCCAACTGGGACCCAGACAACCCAAGATGAGGTGATGTCTCCAAACATACCTTGGGGTTTGCAAAACTGATTGAAACATTTTTAAAAACTAACAGAGGTCCAATGTAAACTGTACCAACCCAGAGTGAAGTTGTTGTTTTCAATAAATATTGGACAAATATGGGAGGCAAAAGGAACAATGCAGAAAAGATGCTGCATTCATGCTTCATAAAAATACAGACATTTTCATTTGTCATTTGAGAAAAAAATCTTCAAAGTTCCCTTTTAATGATTTTTTTTAATATGAGAACATCAAATATAAATACTCTCTTCTTAACAGGATCTGTGTCAAATCCTGCTACCAAGTCTAATTTCTTTTACATATCTCTTTATTTTGTTTTCATACACTATTTCTAAAAGAAGGAACAAAACTAAAGTGCCACAGGGCTTTATTATTTGCAGGAGCTGACATTAGAATCAACAGCTTAATTGCACTACCCACCACTAATATGCCGGTTGTTGGGGAACAGTAGGAGACTCCTGTGGTCTATTTACAGCTCTGCCAGTGACTCACCGGCCCATTTGTGACTCATATGTCCCCCTAACTTTATAGTACCTTCATTTATCCTTCTGTAGAATGACTGTCAATAGCTACAGTTTCTATGCTTGAAGCTACATGACACAGACGCTGAAAGTCATCTAAATTCATTTATTTTATTACTCTTTCTTTTAACCAGACTTGTGATTTCATCAAAATGAAGAATTCCCAATGAGGAAAAGCTCCTTCTACCAATGAAACTTGGCACCTACCCTTCAACTTACAATCTTAGAAAAGGAGTTCTTATGCCGACCCATGATATGTCAAAACCCACAACAGGGAAAGTCTCAATATGGAAGGGATAACTGTATTTTTCCCCCATCCAGGTTCACAGACTCCCTGAGGAGAAGAGTGAAACTTCATCTGAAAAACCCTAGTCTTAGAGATTTTCCTGGAGTTCTGAGAGGGTGAATTGCCCAGGGTCCCATAGCCTGTGTGCTTCAGAGGAGTGAGCCTCAAACCCTAGTCTTTCTGACTGTTGTTGTTTGGTCATTTTCAGTTGTGTCTGAAAAAGATTTTGTGACCTCTTTTGCGGTTTTCCTGGAGAGGTTTGCCATTTCCTTCTCAACTCATTTTACAGATAAGGAAACAGAGGCAAACAGGGTGTAAGTGACTCATCCAGGATCATACAGTTAGTAAGTCTCTAAAGCCAGATTTCAACCCAGCTTTTCCTGATTCCAGGCCCAGAACTCTTATCTGCTGTGATACCTAGCTGCCTGTTCACCTCCATTCCTAAATGTCCCTTATGTGCTCATATTCAAAATTGCATTTAAGTGTATGTCTCATCCCTAATAATGGGAACTCCTTCCACCAATCCAGACTGCAACCCATCTTTGCTTTAGTAGGTAAGTCCTAGGGTATCATTTGAGGTATCTAGGAATTAAGTGACTTGGAGAGTCACACAGCCAGTAATTGTCAGAGGCAGGAGCTGAACCCAGGTTTTCCCCAGTCCCAAGTCAAACATTCTATTGCCACCCACCTAATCATAGCAAGTACTTAACAGCTATTGGACGCATGAACAAATGAAGTTCTCTACCTAACCTGTGTGATCTGGACAAAAGTTCCCGAATTTGGCTAGAAATACGTTAATGTCCTGCCACGTGAACCACCATGACTGCATCCTTAACACTGGTCTTTCAGTCCCACACAGTTGCCCATGTGACAGAGTATTTCCCCAGTATCCCATGTTAAGCAGCCAGCCTATGAATCTATTCACTTCCAGTTCCTAAGCATTGATTTACCACACCGGCCTGTCTACACCCACAAACTCTCAGTTGGGGTAGGGAGGGGTGGCATTCCCAGCTCCTTTTCAGAGCAAAAACTGGGTAATCTCAGCTATATTAAAGTTCTCTTAGGGTCAGCAAAGGAAAAAAAAAAGAAAAATAGCAAATATTTCAAGTGAAAAATCCCACACTCCACTCTAGTTCTCAAGTGTTGAATTAGAAAAGACACAAAAAACACTCCCCAAAGGGATTTATTCCTTCATGTACTATTCATTAATCACCTGCTATGTACAAGACACTCGGTTAAGCCTAGCAAGGAATACAAAGATGAATAAAACATTGTCCCTGCCCTCAAGTAAGCTCATAGACTAGGAGAGCTGCTTTAATTTATTTTGTGGCATGGACCCCTCTGGTAGTCTTTTAACATCTAATGTACCCTTCTCAAAATAATGTTGTTGAGTTTTCATTTTGAATTTATTTTTTCTCAATAACATGGAAACAAACATTTTTAACATTTTTTAAAAACCTTGAGTTCCAAATTCTCTCTCCCCTCCTTGAGAAATGGTGGGGTTTTTTAAATTCACAATTGAACAAAATGCTAAATTTCAGTTACAAGTTAGTGAATGTAAATATGTGAGTTTTTTTCCATCCATATTATAGATCATATGAAATCTATCCCTAGATTTCCTTGGGCATCTATGGACCCCCAAGTTAAGGAACCTTGATCTAGGTAAAAGGAATTGTAAAACACAAATAATTATGATATTGAATGAGAAGTACTCAATTAAAACATTTGAGACAACAGAAATTTCAGTTCTGTCTGGGGTGCTCAGGAAAGGCTCTCACCTTTTCAGCTGAGTATGACTTCAATAGGTGGTGGCTGAGAGGTAGACACGGCGGGCAGAGAGAATGGCACAGTGAAGTCAGGGAAGCAGGAAAAGTGCAATAGCATCAGGCACGGACTTCACCAGAACTGAAAAGCAAAAAATGATGCAAATGCTGGCTTCATATCTACATTCAATAAATTCAATAACCTTCTCTAGGCAGCAATGTATGAGGCACTTGTAAAGTAGAATATCTATAACTGGGCTAGGTATATAGTAAATGCCCTGTACTTACTTGTTGACAGATTGGATGATGATGGATGGCCTCAGGAGCCCTGGAACATCTTACAGTCTAGCTGGGGAGATGAGACATATATTCTTGTAGAGATAAATAGAAATCAAATATGAGTACATGACAACACGGAGCAAATAACCCTACACAAAATGTAGACAAAACACAAAAGGATGAAGTCATCATATCGAACTGGTCTTAAGTCAAAGATGTTTTTTTTCAAAGAGGTGAAGAGTCTTTTCTTGTGTGAGGTCTTGAGGGCAGTGGTGTCAAAGCCCAGTCCCACCTGAGACCCTTTAAGAAACAGATGGCGCCTGGGCTACAGGAGAAAATTATCGTAAAAGCTCACATCTACAGAACTTTAAGGTTTAGTGAGGCATTTACTACATTACTTTATCTGAGCCTCACGATAATCCTGTGGCCATTTAACAGATGAGGAAACAGAGGCCCCAAAAGATTAAATGATTTGCCCATTGCCAAAGAGACAATGGCAGTGGTCACCCTGCTCTCTCCTGGTTCAAATTAATTTAAATGTGCATTTTCTACATTAAATATGCTCTTTCTTTTTTTATGTCTTAGTTTTCAACATTCATTTTTATAAGATTTCGAGTTTCAAGTTTTTCCCCTCCTTCCCCTTCCCTCTCTGCAAGACAGCAACAGCATGCAATCTAATATAGGCTATGCATGTACAATCATTTCAAACATAATTCCACATTAGTCATGCTGTGAAAGAAGAATCAGAACAAAAATTAAAAACACAAGAAAGAAAAAAACAAAAAAAATAGACTCTCTGGACGTGGATAACATTTTCCATCATAACTCTTTAGGAATTGTCTTAGATCATTGTGTTGCTGAAAAGACCTAAGTCTATCAAAGTTGATCATTGCACTGTGTACAATGTTCTCCTGGTTCTGCTTACTTCTATCTGCATCAGTTCATGTAAGTCTTTCCAGGTTTCTCTGAAATCTGCCTACTCATTTCTTATGGAACAATACTGCATTCCATTCCATTCATTTATTACAACTTATTCTGCCATTCCCCAATGGATGAGCATCCCCTCAATTTCCAATTCTTTGCCAACACAAAGAGAGCTGCTATAAATATGTTTGTATATGTGGGTCTTTTTATCTAAATATGCATTTTCTACACATGATCTTTCCATGGCCAACTCATCAGGTCTCTACTAAGCTCTTCAATGTTTCATGCATTGTGCTAAGTGACTGAGATACAAAGAAAGGCTAAAGATAGTCCTGCCTTCAAGGAGCTCATATTCTAATTGGGGAGGCACCATGACTGACTTCTGTAGAAATCAGGTATCTGCCAGATAAATTAGAGATAGTCTCAGAGGGAAAGCACTAGCATTAAGAGTGATTAGAATGAATAGAGCACCAGCCCTGGAGTCAGGAGGACCTGAGTTCAAACCCAGCCCCAGACACTTAACACTTACTAGCTGTGTGACCTTGGACAAGTCACTTAACCTCAATTGCCCCACCTTCCCCCCTCCAAACTTGTCCTTGTGACAAGACTTTGCTTTATAGGACATAACTGTCCAAGGATTTCAAAACATCCGTTATATTGACATTGATATTCTTATGTTAAATTGACCCCAAGTGCTCCTACTTTGATATCTCAGACACATAGCTCAGCTTCTTCTATCTGAGCCTGAATATAATCCTTACTGATTTATAAAAATACAAGTCATTCCCCAATTGATAAATGGTCAAAGGATATGAACAGGCAATTTTCAGAGGTAGAATTTAAAGACATCTTTAAGCATATGGAAAAATGCTCTAAATCACTCTTGATTCAAGAAATGCAAATCAAAACAACTTTGAGGTACCACATCTCACCAGTCCAATTGGCTAAGATGACAAAACAGGAAAATGACAAGTGCTAGAGAGGATGTGGAAATATTGGAACTCTAATGCATTGTTGGTGGAGCTATGAACTGATACAACCATTCTGGAGGGCAATCTGGAACTATGTGCAAAGGGCTATAAATAACTGCAAACCATTTGACCCAGTAATAGCACTTTTGGGCTTGTATCCCAAAGAGATCATAGAAGTGGGAAAAGGTACCATATGTACAAAAATATTTATTGTAGCTCTCTTTGTAGTGGCAAAAAGCTGGAAACTTAGGTGATGCCCATCAATTGGGGAATGGCTGAACATGTTATGGTATATGAATGTAATGGAATACTATTGTGCTATAAGAAATGGGAAGGAGATGGACTTCATACTTACCTGGAGAGGCTTATATGATTTGATGCTGAGTGAGAAGAGCGGAACCAGGAAAAACTTGTACACAGTCACAGATACATCATATGTGTGATGACCAACCTTAGTAATCTGGACTCCTCTCTGCGGCGCACAGTTAAAAGACAACTCTGCAAGTCTCAGAATGGAAGGAGATGTCTACATTCAGAGAAAGATCCAGAAAGACCAGAGTTTAATCAGAAACTGAAGCAATCTACATGCTCTCGTTCTTTTTCACATTTGGTTCTCTTTCTTTTTTCCCATTGTTCACTCCATTGGTTACAACCCTTCTATACGACCAGACAAGCGTCCAATGTATTCACAGATCCTATACATAATTGCATGATGCCATGGGGGTGGGAGGCAGGGACGATGGGAGAAAATTTTAAATTCAATGGATTGTGGGACTGAATCTTGTAAACTCAAAGTAAATAAACAAATCAATGGGAAAAAAATATCAAAAACACTAAGAATAGGGTCAAGCATAGATCCACAGGTTCCTCCACTGACCTTCATGCTAGTTGATACCACTTCATTAAAACTATTTTTTGAGTAGTGATTTTCAGCCAAAAAAAAAAAAGAAAGAAAGAAAATAATCCTTACTGACCCGGGCTTTCCTGCCCAGACTTTTCTCTCAACTTCATGCACCCCCAAGGAGGCCAGTCCTCACATCCTTTGTATCCTCAGCCTGGGACCCCATGTGGTAATGGCCATGGTTTAATGCTAAAAGGGATTGCCCTTCTAGCCTAGTTTATCCCTTAAGTCTCAGGTGTTCCATAGAATACAAAAGTAACTGCCATTATGGATGAATTTACACAACCCTGTCACCCTAAACATCACATCTGCTACCTCTCTGAAAGGATGAGATCATGGCCACTGCCACCACTTTCCCCACTGCTTCTGGGAATAAGGACAAGTTATTTCTAAGAGCTTTGCTCTTGGAATGAGGAATTAAATGAGGAATTTCTAAGAGTATTGCTCCTCTCACCTTACCAAGTCACGTGTTGTAGGTGGGTGGGAAGCAGAAAGGAGAAAAGACAGATGTTTTCAAGTTCCAGGAGACTTTGACAGTTGTATATAGGAAGGAGAGGGAGAAAAGTGCCTGAATTATGAGGCAGCAGACAAGGAAATACACTTATGTGCCACCAGTTAGTTTCAGAGATATATAAACAAAAGAAGAGAGAAAAGCAGAGTAGCAAAGTTGGGGCTCGTCCCAAGTTTCGAAGGTGCTGACAACACTTGCCATCCTTCGACAGAATAGAAACAACATCGTTTAGCACCTGGTTAGCAAGTATAATTAGTCGAAATTAAAAATTCCAAGATGTGAATACTGGGGAGAAGCTCTTCTCCCCTCTCCCCAGGTTTGAATGAGTGTGCCAGAGTCCCTGGCACCCCACTGATCAACAAGGCCTAAGAAGAAGAAAAGACAACATAAAATCTTGGTACCTCCAAACAATTTTCTAAGGCCTAAATTATAAAACAGGCACCAATAAGTATTGATAGAGGAAAGTTTCCTTACTGCATGTTCCCTATACCTATGGAATTACAGTTCCAATTCCCACCAAAACAAACAAACAAACAAACAAAAAACCCAGGGGCTGCTAGGTGGCACTGACCCTGGAGTCAGGAGGACCTGAGTTCAAATCCAGACTCAGACACTTACTAGCTGTGTGACCCTGAGCAAGTCACTTAACCTTATTTGCCTCAATTTCCTCATCTGTAAAATGAACTGGAGAAGAGATGGCAAACCACTCCAGTATCTTTCCCAAGAAAACCCCAAAAGGTCAGACAAGACTGAAAAAACTACTGAACAACCAAAAACTGTGCATAATAATAGAGCTACTTGAAGGCTTGCTGTAAGTCTCAAAATGAGTTAAGATCTGTAAAGCCCTCAGTACAGGACTTATCCCATAGTAGGCACTCAATAAACAAACGATCCCCCCCAGGCACCATATCACCACTTTGGGGTAAGCGATAACAAAACTATTGTTATGATTATATCGAGTGAGCTTTTACATGCTGATTTACATGAGAGGTTTGACTGGACATATTAGGGTTCATTTACTTTTATTTGTTCTCTGAAACATGAAACAATCTAATGTGTCCATCCCTCCCCCACATACACAGGAATTGGTACCTTTAAGCCATCAGCTGAGGATGCAATTTTTAGCCATTTCTTCTGAGTTGTAGATCTACCAGACAGACCCCACCAGTTATCTCCTTTAACCTTTCCCTTGAGTTCTCTACTTCAATTCATTTCATCATTCCCATCTCTCTTTTCTCTGAACTCTCACCAATTCACACTTCTCCACTGAAATACTCACCATTCAATTTGCTGCGCCATTGTTTTTTTTTTAACCTTTGACATCTCCCCCGGAAGAGCTAATATGGTCAGGTCCCAGATACTTGAGCTTCTTTTATTTGAGACTTGTTTTTATTTTCATCATCATAATTGCCAATAATAGTTACCTAGGTTATTCCTCTTTCTAAATTAATAAATAAATATGAATAGCTTCCCTTGCCCCCTGGTGATTATCTTGACAATAACTTTTGTTCTTAATTAGGCACTATTAACAGAGTATAAAATTCCCTTACAGGCTGTTTGTTCAATTAGATATAGGTCTAAAGAATATGTAAATAAGAAATAAAAATCTAAGCAATTTACTTTAGCCCAGCATGACAAATGATAACTAGAGGTTCCTTAAGAGACCAAATATCATTAGCTGAGTGTGGAAGATGAAGCTAATTGCAGACCTTATGTTTTCAGAAGAAAGTACAAGACTCCCTTAAGAATGAACTTTCCTCAAATTGGCAATATGCATTCTGATTTTCTTGATGTGGAAGATGCTTAAAAACAGTATTTTTTAAAATTTCACTGAGTTTCCATGGCATCATATATAAAGTACTAGGATTAGATAGGTTCCATACCTGCCAGTGAAGTTTACTAGCTGTGTGACCTTGAGCAAGTCACTCACCTCAGGTAACTCCCTAGAACAAATTAGTTGGGTCTGCAATAGGGGGAGGAGGGCCTTACTCTGACAAAATCACGGATCTTTCCCATATTTATAAGCACATTCTCCATCTCAAGGAGCAAGTTTTCCAATCTCTCTTAGGAAAAACTACCTAATATTAGAACTGTCCCAAAAAAATGGAATGAGTTGTGTGGAGAATGAGTTCTTCATTACAAGAGGTTTGCAAGAAGTGAACAAATAACAGCTTGTAGGGATTTCAAAGAAGGGATTCATAGTCTCTTTTGGGGCTGATCTAAATTATTTCTAAACATCCTTCCAGTTCTGAGATTCTATGAAATTTTACGCTTCAATCTCTATTTTCTTGTAGAGAGAGTGCATGAGAATCAAATAACATTTGTAAAGAACTCTGGAAGATTTCAAGCGCTACATAAATTGTTGTTGTTATTTTTCATTCGTGCCCAACTTTGGATGACCCTGTTTCGGGTTTTCTTAGCAAAGATATTGGAGTGGTTTGCCATTTCTTCCTCCAGCTTGTTTTTGCAGGTGAGACCAGAGGTAAACAATATTAAGTGACTCACCCAGGGTCACATAGCTAAAAAGTGTCTAAGGCTAGATTTGAACTCATAAAGATTCCAGGCCCAGAACTCCATCCACTATGCCACCTAGCTGCCCCAATATATAAATACTCAGAGGCATAAAAGTATGTAAGATATGCTGCCTACTTTCTCAGAAACTATAACCAAATTGGGAGAATAAGATAAAGGAACAAAAAAATTATTCAATAACGATATGAAGGAATATAAAGGTAAGTGCCATAAGGATAATCATCTTCTAAATTTATATATCACTTAACATTTGATTGTTTATTTGTTTATTTATTTTATTTTAATTTTATTAAATGCCCTCAGCATTTATGATCTCATTTGATCTCAAAACAATTCTGTGAGGTGGGTAGTCCGAGTATTGCCTTTTACAAATGGTAAGAATTAATGGAAAGGGGGTGGTACAGCGGAAAGGGGCATTGATTTGGGTTTTTCTATACAGGATTTTAAGGTTTCCAAGGGCTTTACAAACATCTCACTTTGTCCTCACACTAGCCCTACCTTTATGATCCTCAATATATAAATGATAAAATTGAGGCAGACAAAAGTTAAGTGACTTGCTAGGGTCATACAACCAATAGAGTTCTTTGCCTGAATTTGGGTATGGGTCTTCCTGATACCACGTCTAACACTTTGTCCTCTGTACCACCTAGCTGCCTTTTAACAGGAGTCTCTCTGTTCACTATTGCATGTTCATCAATAGGTCCTCGTTGTTGTATGCCTGTGAAATCTGGACGGTATACCAGCTCCATGCCCCGAAACTGAATCACGTCCATATGAATTGTCTTAGGAAGAGTCCGAAGATCACCTGGCAGGCTAAGGGACCTGACACTGAGGTCCTTTCTCTAATGGTACTGCCAAGGAATCAAACTCTACTGCAGAGAGCACACCTCTGATGGGCTGGCCACATTGTTCAAATGCAAAGCATATGTTTGCTAAAAAGACTATTTTATGGAGAACTCACATAGGACAAGCATTCACAAGGTGGTCAGAAGAGGCAATTCAAGGACATTCTAAAGATCTCTCTTAAGAACTTTGGAATTGATTTTGTGACATGGGAGACACTGGCACAGGACTGCCCAGCATCAGAGAAGATGCTGTGCTCTCCAAGCAAAGCAGAATTGAAGTAGCTCAAAAGAAATTTGGACGGGAGTTGTATAATTCCAATGCTGCACAGTTTATTTTTTTCTGAATCACTTTTTCACTTCTCTAGCTCCTGACATGGGTTGTGATTTCCCTCCAGCTTCTCAGAATTTTCTTCATCTTCTTTCTGGCTTCCTCTTGGATTATAGCTTTCATCCAGTCTACAAACACTTCATCCATAAGCTGCAGCAAGATGAGGAGAACACCTTGCTGCTTTTTAAAAGAGCTCAAATCTCTAGGCCCAGATGAATTATATTCCCAAATGCCAAAAGACCTAGACTGTAATCCTCAAGGGATCATGAGGAATGTAAGTGGTGTCAGAAGCTCAGACAGGCAAACATTTCAATTTTCAAGGAGGAAGAAAAAAAGCAGATTCCTAGACTGGAGTGAGCTTGACATCAATCCCTGACCAAATGCTAGGCCACATTATTAAATATATGATTTTAGAACCTGTAGCAAAGGAAGCAGAAAGGAAAGGAACAAGGATTTATTAAGTACCTATTATGTACATATGCTCTATGCTAAATGGTTTACAAACATCTCACCTGAGACTCCCAACTGCACTAGGAACTGAGTGCTATTACAAATGTTAAAGCAGGCAAATAGTGGTTAAATGACTCATCTAATAATTTATTGTGTATTACATTATCGTTTTGCTATTATATTATACATTATTTGCATGATTTTCATACCATTTATATAATTATTATAACTAATTATTATGCTTATTATGACTAATAAGTATCTGAGGCTGGTTTTGAACTCAGGTTTCCCTGATGCTAGACTCAGTGCTATCTAGCTACCTAATTGATTATATAGCTAGCTAGATGGTTAGATAAAAAATCATTCCCAAAGAATATTAATTAAGGGAATCAGTGGTAACTTAGAAGAATATCGCCAGTGACCTGCTTCAGGTGTTGAGACGTGATCCTGTCTATCGTGTTAAACAATGATTTGGACAATAATCTGCATGCAAATGATGCAGATGGTGCAAGACTAGATAAAAGAGCTAATATAGCAAATGATGGGGCTGGAATTTTTAAAAGGTTACCAGGTAGGAATGATGTGCCAAAAGGAACAAGATGAAACTCAATACAAATAAATGAAAAGTCACGTACTTGTGTCTAAAAGAAATAACTGCATACTTAATTGCAGGGTGGATGGGAATGAGCTTAGAAGCATTTGCTTGCACAAGCTACTGCTTGCTCCTATTCAGGAAGATGTTTGTTGAAGGCAGTAGATGTTTGAAGGGGTCTAGGGGAGAACTCAGGTGACTCCCTGCTTTTATTCTACCATCTTTGGCTCCACTTCCCTCTGAAATAGATGTTTAAATTGAAAAAAAAAAAACAGACCTTAAGAAGGACATGATAAGTATCTTCAAATCAATCAGATAACAGAGCTAGAGGCAGAAGGGATTTCAGAACTCATCTCATCAAATTCTCTAATTGTATAGATAAAGAAACTGAAGTCCAGGATGGTTAGGACTTGCCCAGGTAATGGGCATCAGAGGGAGGGGGTTGATCCAGCTCCAGAGGTAATGCTGGCTCCTCTATTCTATGTTGCTTCTCCTCCCCCTCAGACACTCACTAACTGTGTGACCCTGGGCAAGTCACTTAACCCTGCTTGCCTCCCTGTCCTTATCTACAAAATGAGCTGGAGATGGAAATGGCCAAGCATTCCTGTGTCTTTTGCCAAGAAAACCCCAAATAGGGTCACAAAGAGTTGAATATGACTGAAACAACTCAACAACAATGACAACTTGAAAGACAACCACGAGTTAAAGTGAACAGACTAATACCGTGTTGCTCCACAGGGCAGAACTAAGACCAATGGGTAGAAGCTCAAGGAGGCAGATTTTGGAGTCAGTGATACTGTAAAAAGGGATTGCAGCACTGAATAAAAGGTGATATTAAGGTCCCTTCCAATTATACATTTCTATGACTACAAAGAAGGAATACAGAAAAACAGAAACACTTAGTATGAGAGGCTGGCCTTCTAAAAGAGGTGAGATTTGAGCTGGACCTTGAAGGATGGGAAGTATGTGACATGATGTCATACTTTATTCAAAATCAAATTGGAAATAAGGAACATTGGTATATTTCTTTCCTCACCACCACCTACACACAGAGATTCAAACATATTTTTCTTAGCTGAGAAGCCTAAAGGACAAAATATATGTCATACATCTAAACACTGGCTTATCAACATGGTTCATTGGATGAAAGGAACCCACAAGAACCATTGCCAAGAGAACAAAAACTGGCCACTAAGTCATCTGGATGGTGTTTTTATATTAATGTAGGTTTCATGAATATATAATGGTGTGCATGACACGCTAGCTAGCTTGAAATATAATCTCCTAGAAAGCAGCTAGAGTTTTGTGTATATTCACTGGTACAATAGTATTTGATGGTTGCTAGATCAATATTAAATAATTGTGGGAAAGGCCATTATCACAAGAAAAGCAATTTCTGTTCATCATAATGACTAGTTCCCATCAAACACCAGTGCACATTCAACTAGGTGCATGCCTTGCACCAGAGCAGGCTCTTTTGTTGTTGTTGTTGAATTCCCATATTATTTATTAGTGATAATAATTAATAATAAAAATAGCTCCATGTTCTAGATGGCACTTTAAGATTTGCAAAGTGCTTCAGACACATTCTCACATTTGATCCTGAGAACAACCCTGTGAGGTAGCTACTATTATGATCACTGTTTTTTTTTAAATGAGGAAACTGAGACTTAGGGATTAAAATGACTTACCCAGGTAAATAGCTGAGGTGGGATTTGAAGCTCATTCTTCCTGACTTCAAATGCATTATACCATGTGGTATGACAAGATATTCCAAACCTTTTTAGGGTTGTTGTTGTTGTTTTTGTTGTTGTTGAGGCTAACATGTAGAAAGCTGGCCTTGGAGTCAGGAAGGCCTAGGTTCAAATCAGCCCTCAATTTAAATTGTCAATGCCCTCAGACAACCATGTGTCAAGCTACAGGTTGAAAAACAGTTGCTGTTGTTCAGTCAAGGCCCGCTTTTCCCGACCCCATGGACCATAGCACACCAGGCCTCTTCTATCAACCACTTACTACAACAGTTGCTCGGTCTACTTAAAAAGGGAATTCTTACACAAGTGAAATTACAGAAAGGTGATACATCATAATTATTAATTATTTAATTACTCAAGATGGTGGGCTCTTATCATCTACATAAAAACCAAATGGAATCAAAGACCCCGTCACACTGGTATAAGTACATGATTCCTCTCATTGTTGTTTCTACTCATCTTTGAGTCGAGAATGAAGCAGGCTCTTTTTTGCTGCTTCTGGTGGCTTTAATTCTATTCTCTGAATCAGAACAGATGCAAACTGCCCTGGAGTCTCCTGCTTCCATTTTCCTGTCCTTCCCTTTCCAGCTCTCCATCTTTTGCCGATCACTTTCTCCTCTTCCTTAAAGTTGAAAGTGATGGCTCAGAGGAAAGAAAGGCACACAGATTTCTTCAAGAGATCAACTTTGATTACTTTTAGTTTTTTTAATCCTTCATGAAGCCCTGAGTGAAATCATTCCAGTGAAAGTTTCTATGAGACACAGTCAAATCCACTGAATCTTTTTTTGTCAAGACTGGTCTTACTACGTTCATACATACCTCATTGATGACAGACACTCCTGTGCCCCAAATATGCCGTGCCCATCCCTTATTCCCCACGTGACCCCAGGCAAGTCAAACAGTGGTTGTCTGCCTCAGTTTCCTCAACTATAAAATGGGGAAACGATAGCATCTAACTTCCAGGGTTAGTGAAAGGACCAAATGAAATACTAGTTGTAACTTGATTAGCAGAGTACCTGGAATATTACAGAAGGCATTTAATAAAAGCTTATTTCCTTCACTTTTTCAAGGGTCAGTAAGCCCTACTTTTTAAAATAAGGCCTTTCTTGATCACCCCAGTTATGGTCCTCCCCCCAAGAAATCACTTTACATTTACTTGGTATATATATTTTGCATTGACATATCTGTGTTGTTCCTCCCCAGAAAAATGTAATATCCTTGAGGGTGGGGACCATTTAATTTTGTATTGGTATCTCCAGATACTCCTTATTTTATCCTCACAACTCCATAAAGCAGGTGCTATTATCCTCATTTTACAGATAAGACTGCTGAGGAAGACAAAGATTAAGAAATTTGTCCAGGGTGACACATATACCTGAGGTTAGATTTGAACTCAGGTCTTCTCGACTCCAGGTCTAGCACTCTATCTATTGTTCCAACTAGCACACACAAAAAAATTTAATTTTAAAATTTAAAATTTTACTTAATAAAACCTCAGTCAACTGAATTTAGCTATATGTAAAACATTTGTCTGGGAATAAGTTCAGCTATACTGAAAGTGCTATGCTAGTTTTTAGGTCATTTACTATCAGCTTAAATACAAGTTAATTTAAAATGGTACGTCTCATCACTAGTGCATTGCTGGTGGAGCTGCAAATCAACACAACCATTTTGGAAAGCAATTTGGAATTACACAGGTAAAGCGACTAAAATATGAGTATTCATTGATCCAGAGATTTTACTTCTAGGCTTTCATCCTAAAGAGACCACAGATAACAAGAAAGTCCCACTATTCACCAAAATATTTATAGCAATATTTTTTGTGGTAGCAAAAAATTGAAAAGAAAGTAGATGCCAATCAACTGGGGAATAGCTAGATAAATTGAGTTATGTGAATTTAAGGGGATATTAATGTACAGTAAGAAATTACAAATAGAATGGAGACAGAAAAGCATCGAAAGATTTATATGATCTGATACAAAGCAAACATACACAATAACTACAATGTAAATAGAAAGAACAACAACAAAACAATCAAAAGAAATTTCTGTAAAATTACAAAGAATAAGCGTGGCTCTAAAGAAGAGATATACAGAGACACCTTCATTTCCAGTCCTTTACGGAAATGGAAAAACTCCATAAATGTTTTACACTACAATTTTTTTCAGACTTTTCCAATGTATTTATTTGTTTGGGTGATTTTTTTAAATCTCATTTTCCTCTTTTTTTCTTCTAAGAATATTATTTCTTACATGGAATGAGGGAGGGGAGGGATACTGGGAAAAAAATACAAAGATGTAAATTTTATATAGGGTGTCCCTAAA
Organism: Pseudocheirus occidentalis; assembly: GCA_028646575.1. Classification (NCBI taxonomy): domain Eukaryota; kingdom Metazoa; phylum Chordata; class Mammalia; order Diprotodontia; family Pseudocheiridae; genus Pseudocheirus; species Pseudocheirus occidentalis. The sequence continues at coordinate 21,307,731 of CM053600.1, read as the reverse complement.
GTCTGGACATATAAGAAATCATATTAACTATGCATATTTTCAAGAAATGAAATTAATGAGATTTTCAACATTTTATTTTATCAGTATAAATTTTAGCCATGATAATTTGATCAATTTAATTAATTAATGAGATTTCCTATGTGTCTCCTATGTCTTCCTATGAAATCTCATTTGTGCTAATTAAATAAAATGTTGTTGAAAATTTCATTCATTTCATTTCTTGCAAATATGCATAGTTCATGAGGTTTCCTACACATCCAGACTTTAGGGACACAATATATTTGTATTATATGTATATGTATATGCATATGCATATGCATATGAATGTTATGACTGAGCTCATATGACTGAATCCATCCAACCCCTTCCTCCAAAGTACCTTCTCCCTTTTCTTTATTCTACTTGTTATTGTAATAGCAGAGAAAGAAAAAGAACCCTCCATTTCAATGAAGAGACAGACATTCATGTCCAGCCCTGATGCTTTACCTTCTTTTACTCCAGTTCTTGTGCAAAGACAAGTCAGTCAATAATCATTTATTAAGTATGTCATATACCAACCCCTATGCTGAGTGCTAGGAGCACAAATATAAAGCGAAAGAAAGGTAGTTTGTGCCATGCCCTCTAAGAGCTGACACATAAAAAGATTCTTTCCTCTTTGGTGGAGATCAATGCCCTGAGCTTGTGGGAGAGGTACAGAAGAGTCTCTTCAGAGCAGGAAAGAAGAAAGGTTCCCTCTCTTAGGTCTTCTTCCAGTTTGTCTTATGGCTTTGAGAGAGAAGATGGGCCATCCTGATCTCTCTTCAGTCCCTCTGAAGAGAGAAAGACTCTGGGAAGAAGTCAACATGTAAAAATTCAATCATATCTCTAGTGACAACTTGTTATCTAGAGACTCTTGAGACTTTTCACTTTAGTTGAAATCTAGGACTCTCTCTTGGTTGATCTGACTTACCTCAGTCCCAACGGGAGAACTCATTTAAAGTGTAGAAAGTCAGGAGTGCATTCAGGAGAGTAATGAAGATATGGCTATCCTGGATGTCCAACTTAAAATGGAGATTATGTAAGGAACCAGTCAGTTAGAAAGATACATAGGACAGATGGCACTTCCAATATGAGAAGTCCTGGTAAAGATATTTTTGTGGCATTGTAGAAAAAGTTCCAAGAGTCAGGAGTGCAGCATGGAGAGGAACGAAGGACAACCCAGAACCCTGAAGCCAATGAAGACTAGTAGATTGGAAGGTTTCTGCTTCTTCTCCCCCAAAACACAATAAATGGCTCCCATGGCCAATAAATGACCAGTTGGAAGCCAGAATGATTATAGTCTTTTCCATATACTCTGAATAATTATGGGAAATGGCTCATTTTCAGAAACCTATTTGGCACATAGAGATACACTTATCTACATAGCAACTGATTCTCCCTGCCTAAGCTCATCAGTTAATTAACACATGAAATAAACTTTTTTTTTCTTTTACTGATTTGTATTGTAATGAAAGTTTGGTTTTTGTGTGTTTTGCTGTGGCATTGTGGTTTTTTAACCATATCAGTTATTCCTCCTATTCTAATCCATACAGATTAGTATACTAATTGTCTTTCCAATATAGCCTTATAAACCAAATCCCTGCCTTTGATCACACTGTTTCTCCTACTGAGACTACCCCCCTTTCTATTAAATGACATTCAGTAATGATTTATTAAGATATCTCATTATGTTCAAAGGACTAGTTAAGTTACCAGACATATAAAGACAAAAATTAAATGTATTGATATTAAGGAGTTTATATACTCGGGCAAAATAGCATATAAACAGATAATACAAAACATATACACAGTAACATGTACAGATAATACAAAACACATACAAACATATTAAGATATCTCATTATGTTTGAAGGACTATGTAAGTCACTAGATATACAAATTTAAAATTTGCTGATATTAAGGAGTTCATATACTCAGGCAAAATTTTATACATACATATATATACAGATAATATAAAGTATTTACAAATCAGTGGCAGTGTGGTATAGTAGATAGAACTATTGTTTGAAAATATATGCTATTTTGGGATGACATATAAGTATTCAATGAATCTAAAAGGCAGCTCCAGATCCACAAAGAATAGGTCCCATTGCTTCTTGACAAGGGAGACAAAAGAAATGGTCAGTTGATAATAAAAGGTTCTACATTAGTCCAATTTTGCCAGAATATACAATAAATTATAGATCCTTGCCAAAATCTTCAGGAGCTCACAAAATTTGTATTGATTGAACTCATATTTCTCAGAGCTGGCCTTGTCTTCATTCTAGCCTTGACTCCAGAGCTTAGATTCTCAGAGCCCGGCCCTAGCAATTTTACTCAGCCATTTCCACAAGTACAAAGTGAAAAAAAAAAAAACCTTTTCAAACAATTAAGAAAAGAATGGTTCAGGGTTTTTTTTTTCATTCACCTGATTGATTTGTTTAGACTCTGCTGTACAGATATTTCTACTTGAAAGAAATCAAATATAATTTAAGTTTTATTCTGGGCTTTGGAAATATGGGACCCATTATGCACATAGTCAAAGAACTTATATAGTACTCATATAATGAGCAAGTTGCCTGGGCCCATGTATGTTATAGAAATCAGAGAAAAGAAAATCCCCAGTCCTGATCCTAAGTCCTCAGACACAGATCTCACACAGCATTTCCAAATATAAAACAGTTTGAATTAAATTCAGATCAGTCATGGAGACTTCTCAGTGTTTTAGGTGTATTTGCATAACTTTGTGTATATATTTAAAAATACATATTTAAGCCATTCAAATCAACTGAAGTCCTGGATATCACATGGCAGTAAAGTAAATTGCTCTACATGCACTATCTCCAGAAATATTTCAAAGACATTTAAGATTATCAATAACATCCCTTGAAAATTAATTCTTTAAAAAACTAAGTCTTACAATCCCACCCTCCCAAATAGCTCTTACATGCATGAGTCACTATTGTTTGCCAAGAAAAGCTTCACCTCAGAGCAGAAGCCAGAGAAATCAATATAATTTCCCCAAGTATTCAGACGTGCTGAAGACTGGAATGCTGTTGAAGAGTAATAGAAAAAAGAAATAAAAAGTAATGTCTTTCCATAGATGCTGGAAAATGCATGTACTTTTATTTCCTCCAATTATATTGATACCAAAACATGATAACAGAAGATGATTCCCCAAGCATCGTGTGGAAGCCAAAGAATCATTGTGTTGACTGCCTACAGCAGGGGAGTCAGAATAATCTGAGCCTGAGGAATGGAATATCCATAAGCAGATGGATTAATTGAGGAACAAAAGTAGCCCAACATCTTTTTCCTTTATTACGAACTTGAGAGCTTACCAACAAAACCACCTCCCAGGCCTCTTAAAATTACTTGGCAATGTATTTTCCAAAAAATTGTTAGTAAAGAGCCTAATTGAAACCAATTCACATTAATTTCACTAACACCCACATGTGACCCTGTATTCCATCCAGTTTTGCCTGTCATCACAAACCTTCCTGCTAATTTCTATTAGCCTTAAGCAAAAAGGAGAGCAATTTAAGAATAAATCTTCACTGTCCATTGTTCCTGTAAGTTCTGACACTAAATAGGCATTTCGATAGTACTACTGTGACTATGTATTTTAAATGGTCATTTTCCTACTGGTAATATAATTTTTCATATGAAATCCAGCCTACTCTGTAGAATATTCAATTTATCTCCTAAAAGGAGGGGTTTATGAATAGCATAAACTGAGAACTCATTAATAAAAATTAAACTTAAAAACTTAGCTGTTGAATAGTAACTCTTTGAGGACAATAACCATAAGAATGATAGCTAGCATTTATACAATTCATTAAATTTTACATGCATCAATGTATATAAAGTGCATATACACTACATAATAATCTTTCTATAAGATACTATTATGTAAAAATGATAGTTGGCATTTATATCATGTTAAATTTGATATGTATTAATACACAACCATAAATAGCAGCTATCATTACTATTATATGTACAGTTTATGCACATTTTGTTTCATTTGATCCTTACAATGTCCTTGTGAAGTAGGTCCTATTACTATCATCACAATTTTACACTTGACAGAACCAAAGCTTAGGGAGGTGAAGTAAATTTGGCCAGGGTTGCATAGCCAGTAGTTATCTGAGCTTGATGCCGATGTCTTCCTAAGTGAATCTAGCACACTAATTCATAACATCAAACTGCTTCTCAATGAGAGCCAATATTTCTGCCTAAAATATAAAAAGGACAATTTTGTCTCTAGTAGCAGGATAAAGAAAACTAGAACATGGGTAAGAAATCAAAGATGTCAAGTATTTCAAAATTTATTCAATAAATTATATACCTAAATTGTCATTTTTAACTGACAGATTTTTTTTTCTTCCAATCTTCCTACCATCTCAAGAGAGCCTTTTATATTTCTATAAATAATGGCTGCTCTAAGCACTCTCAACCCTGGTGCTATCTAACAGGATTGGACTCTTCTCTTTTCAATAAAGGCAGCATTGTGTCATACCCATATGGAGCAGTTTTGTGTCAAGAAAAAGATTTAAATCAACTTGTAAAAAGGAATATCTGGTATTGCCCATGTCATAGATGAAAATTTTTAGCCCTGAAAAAAGCAGGAAAATAAATTGGGGTTTACAAAAATCTACTTAAAACGTGTGAAAAGTGGGGCGGCTAGGTGGTGGCGTAAATAGAGCACCGACCCTGGAGTCAGGAGCACCTGAGTTCAAATCCAGCCTCAGACACTTAACACTTACCAGCCATATGACCTTGGGCAAGTCACTTAACCCCAAATACCCTGCCTCCCCCCACCAAAAAAAAAAAGACACAACAAAATGTGTGAAAAGAAATACAGTTCTCAGATAGGATTTAAGCAACTTGGAACAGGAAATCAACTGTGAGGTAAATTTAAAGACTTAAAACATCTTATAAAAGATTCAGAAGGATGTCTTATTTATATATGAAGAGATAGATGATTTAAAGGAGCAGAGAAAAAAACATCTCCTAAAAACTAGAAAAATGTGAGTACAAAGAAACAGTTTAAAGGACAACGATTGAAATATGATGGAACATGTTGAAAACTTAGGACTGCAAGGCATTTTGGTTCCTCAGTTAATCTGCATATAGGATAAAACTTTTTTTCAAAAGTCACATTGCTACTTGAAGATTGAAGTATGAATAAATACTGATCAATGATTTCATAGGGGAATTAGGCCAAATTGTTACCTTTTAAGGAAAAGGTGATCAAGGAATGACAGGAGGCTCCGATTTAAGTCACTCAAAAACACAGGAAGCCAAAGCAGAGAAAGAGTGGTGGTGAAAACACTGAAGCAGACAGTGAGCGAAAAAAGACGTTTGCCAGAACTGTTTAAAGATACCATAAAACAATTAAATTATAATTAAATGCAAATTAAAATTAAAATAATGATCAGGAGGAGAATTTATTAAAGGGGGAAAAGTAGGGGTAGTAATCATAATCTCAGACAAAATTAAAGCTAAAAATATATTTAATCAAAACACAAAAATAGAGACACTATGCTATATATCAGCCATGTTAATCAATATTGTTTTAGACTATTTGAAATAAAAGACAATATAAGGTTAGAATATTGCTGTGGTATAGGAAATGACAATTTGGTGGACTCAGAAAAATATGGAAAGACAGACTTAGGAAGGAAGAGATTCTCTACTCTCAGAGAAACATAGGACAAAAAGCATAGTATGGTCTTACATTAGATGCTTACGAATGTATATGTCTATATATGAGTATCTATCTTATACTTATAGAAGTATATATATTATACTTATATATAGATCTTATACTTAGAGCTAAGCATATGTATATGTATAAGTATATACATCTTTGTATGCATATGCATATATATATGTGTGTGTTGTGTGTATGTGTATATCTGTGGATATATGTGATATATATATGTATATATGTATATATATATTGTATATATATATGTATGTATGTATGTATGTATCCTTGCTTAACTGTAGCCTTTTGGGGGCTGGGGCAAAGGAAAAAGAGAACAAAGTAAAACGTGCACAACAGAGAACAAAAGAACACTTTCACAGAAGCAAAGAAAAGATGCACAATGTATAGTATTTGTTATATAGGTTTTCTTGAAGTGGAAATTTATTGTGGTATGTTTTGAATCCTCCCTTATGTTCTGCTAGGAACATGGCAATGCTTTTGTCTTATTTTCTATTTAACTTTAATATGCAAGTTTATAATATTTTTCTATATTAAAATTTTAGTATTCAAGTTTAAAATAAGTCAATAAAAACATTTTAAAATAAAGAGACCAAAAAAAAATTAAAATAAAGAGACCAGTAGCAGGAGCAGTTAGCTAGTAAGAAAGCCTTGGCTACTAGTTCCTGCCTCTCCCCTTAAGTAGTTTAATATGCCTGAGATTAATATGTTGTTTTCTATGAGTTCCCTGATGCACTGGACAGAAAGTAAGCCTGTTTGCTGAAAGCAACCAATCAGGAGCCTGTAGCAAGCTAACATTTTGCTCACTCCCAGAAGCCTTTGCTGGTGTTCATTAGCTGGCTGACCTCGCTGAACTTGCCTCTATCTCCCCAGCCCACAATCTTGTCTTTATTATATATCAGTAAAAAAATAAAATAAAATATGACTTTTACAGTGTATTTTAGTTCATGTAAAATTTTGGTCCTTCCCTATAGCCATATTTGTGGCTTCAGGATATTTCTAATGGTAACATAACCAATATGTGCTCCTCCATATAGAAATACAGTATTGCCAACCCACTATCAGCAGCAAAATGTGTGTTCTGTTGTTTTCTCTAGTAAGTGATGAATTTGCAGTGACTCATCCATACTTGTCTCAACATATGACAATGACATTCACTTGGAATAAAGCTGAATAGGGAATGGCATTTAATCTGTGACTACAAAATATAATTAAGCTGATTTGTCCTATTTAGGAACCAAACCTTCTACATGAATATGCAGAGTTCTAAGCTTTGGACTTTGGAACACCCTACTTTTTTGCTCTCCTCTGACTTTTCCTGAATTCTTTAATTTCAAATCATTTTACATGAAACAGAAAGTGAAATTAAATGCATTTCTAAAGCATTTGAATTGTTGCATATCTTTCTGACTCCTGCCATCTT
>CM053600.1:21284505-21300056 GCA_028646575.1 Pseudocheirus occidentalis | reverse complement strand
CCCCCCCACCCCCCACTGCAGAGAGCAGGTTGTTAAACATTTATCACCATACCCCTGCAAGTCCCCTACTCTCACAGATTCATCACTCCTCCCTGGGAGAAGTAGTCCATTTGGGGGAACCAAATGCAGTGGAAAATATACTGTACTGATTCAAAAGCCATGTATGAGTCTGTTGGTAACTAGACATTTGATCATAGACAAGCTCTTTAAACTTTCTGAGCTTTCTTTTCCTCATCTGCAGAATGGGCCTATTGATAAATGCTTGCTACCTAAAATCATAACCCTAGAACTATAATTATAGTCTACATCAAACCTTTAACTACACGTAAGCTGCAAAAAGGAGGGGAAAGGAAGTGAATGCAATTTGAGAAAACTGAAAAACTCTGTAAATGTAAATTATTATAATGACTCCCGAAGCTTCTTTTCCAAGCCTAACCTCTCCTAAGCACTAACCCTGTACATTGTGTACTATAAATTTCCCCTTAAACTGCCTGTTGTCGGCTGAAACTTGACATGTTAAAAACAAACTCATTATCTTAGAGGCACCGTGACATAATGAAGGGTGTTGAACTTGGAAGCCGGAAGAACAGGTACCAATCCTGTCTCTTGTCACTTTACCAGCTCCGTGACCATGAGCAGGTCACTTCTTTCAGTCTCAGGCTCTTTGTCCATGACGTCAGTATAATGTGAGTGTTAGCTCATGTGGTTGTTATAAGGCTTAAATGAGATAAAATGTATAAAACTCTTCACAAACTTTAAAATACCATATGAAATTTTGCTATTGTTATTATTGCCCTCAGAAGTGATTTCCCCCTTCTGCCTATTCAGTTAATTGCATCATTTTCGCCCAGTGCAAGACTGCCATCATCTTTCCCAGGCATTCTCCCTAGGATAGGACAAAGGGGCAGCCTCTCTTAAACAAGAACTCAATTAGTTTAGTATGGGACCAATTCTTAGCAAGTGCCGCCCTCTAGTAACCTGACCAGTGGAGACCAGTCTTCTGATTTTTTCCGGCCATTTACAGATGAGTGATCCCACCTTTTAGAGATTCTTACTCTCCAGGGAACACTTTTCTCCAGTCTGCCAATGCCTTAAATTGACCCAGAGGGAAACTGAAATTCATACAAAGGCACAGGGAAGGAAGGAATTCGAAAATATTGTTGGGGACTGATTCCTTGGGGGCACAATGTATCTTGTGTGAATGTTCTAGCTGTGGGATCACACAGAGAGTTCACCACTCCCTCCCCCAACCTGTCTGGGATTCCTATTTAACTATTTCATGCCCTAAAGCTTTGACTGTCTGGCTAGGTTCTTTTAGGATAGGGACCTTGGTTTGTTGGTACACCTTTAGTACTTAGCACAGGACAGTTTGCATAGCAGTCATTCAAAGAGGAAGTATTGAATTGAATACAGTGAACACTGGTTGTGTTGTATTGGATTTTTGAGGTTAAATGTTTTTGTGGACTCTGCAAACGACTCCTTCCACCATTTCTAACCATCTATCCTGCCCACTAAGGAAAGCCCTTTTGTTTGAGCATAATCCAGCCTAGGGGGCCTAGGGGGCATTCCTGTAAATAGCCCTAACCATCTGAACATGTAGAAATATGTTTATGGAAATGTTTCCACAGCCACTTTGTTTTTCTTACAGTCAGGTAAAATTGTCAACATGGAATAAGGAAAAGACATCTTGGGATTAATGGATTTGTGAATGTTTCAACAGCACAAAACCTATAGACACAGTGCCTTATATAAATATAAACAGTGGTACTATTTGACTTTGAATTGCTTATGTTTCCAAGTGTTGATTATTTATAAACATATAATATGTATGCATGTATGTATCTGCAGTGTGGACTAGGAGTCATGCAGGATCTTCTTGGGTTTGACATCCAACCACAGACAAATCATTTAACTTCATCAGATTCAGTTTTCTCCTTCATAAAATGAAGATTGGTACTAGTCACAAATAGAGCAGAATGACTGAGCTTTGCTCTGAAATCTGGAAGGTGCTTCTTATTTTCCTTTGGAAGTATAGAAAGAACTGAGTTAAGGACTTAGCAAACAAGAATAATTAGGTAAACTAAGTAGCCATCAGATGGCACACATCATCAACATCAGTTTTTTTCTGACCCAGCCCCACCCTAGCCCACAATAACAGCATCTTCCATTAGCCACCTTGCAGTGTTCTGGAGACTTGGGTCAAGGGAGTGCTGACTTTGTGGTATCTTGGGATCTGTCCGCCCAAATCATCTTGTGTCCCCCGGACCTGTTTGCTCCCAATTGAATTTGTCATAAAAAGTTAATTTGAGAGTGTGCTTCAGGCTGCTTGTCATGGCTCTATCAGTTATTAGTTGTGGCTCTGACTATTGGTTGTAAGGATCATATGAGATGTATATAAAATGCTTTGCAAACCTCTCTATGATTGGTGCTTTTCTTTTTTTGAATCCTGTATTTACTTATCTGTATATATTTTGCATTCCCTTAGAGAAGGGTAACTGCTTGAAGGAAGTAATTATTTTGCTTTTCTTGTTTTTAAAGTTCATTAGCGAGCATAATGCCTTGTACATAGTGGACGTTTGATTAATGTTTATTAAATTGAATTGAAGCCCTCTATCATGGAAAAGGGAAGCCTTTCTAGAAATCGGTTATGAAATCTCATATTGTAATAGACCTTTGCAAGATGAGACTAACACATATTGAAAGTCACCAGGCTTAGACTTCTAGGCATTTTATCACATATGTCACATATTGCTATTTTTCTAGGTAGCTGGGATTTGGTCTAAGAAAGTGCTATTGAGGTTTTCATTTCAGTGATTCTTATGTGAATGCTCACACAGGAGAAACTGTTTGGTAGATGAATTACTTATTGATTGGAAAGCACAACAGATTGCTGAAATCCCCTTGCAATCCTCTTCAAAGTTTCACGGATTATCACATTTATGGTCTCAGTAAATGCTTTAAAAGAATGTGTTGTTGAATGGTATCTCAGAGAGCTGTCATCATCAATTTAATATTTATTGAACTTAGTATAAGGCACTGAAAAAAAGGCTGAAACTGTATTGGAGAGAAGCTGGGCAATTTCTCGGTTTTGACTAATGGAGTGTTTATTTTCATTGGCGATACTAAACAGGACAGTTTGCCATCTTGGTAAGTACATATTTTGACAAAGAACAAAGTCATGATAAAGACTTAAACATCACCTATAAATATGTGAATAAATTCTCTAAATCACTATTAATTAAGGAAATGCAAATTAAAACAGCTCTGAGGTATTATTCTACACCTACCAAATTGGTTAATATGACAGAAAAGGAAAATGACAGATGTTGGAGGTGATATGGGAAAATTGAGACCGTAATGCACAGTTGGTGGAGTTGTGAATTGATTCAACCATTCTGAAGAGTAATTTAGAACTATGCCCAAAGGACTATCAAACTATTCATACCCTTTGATATCCCACAATGCCACTCGTAAGGTTTATATCCCAAAGAGATAAAAAAACAAAAAAGGAAAAGGACCTCTATGTCAAAAAAATATTTATAGCAACTTACTGGTGACAAAGAAGTTGAGGGGGATATTCATCAGTTGGGAAATGACTGAAAAAGTTGTGGTATTGTAATGCCAAGCAAAGGCAACTTCCAAGGTTCGGATTACCAGCATAGCAAATCCCATTTATTCAGTGACAGATTAAGCAAACATTCACAAAACAGAGAAAATAAAAATCATTCCTTTAGCAAGTAAGTTCTCAATTCAACTGCAAAGTGCCAAGGTCCAAGTGTCCCACCTCTGGCCAGTAGCCCAGTCAAAGCAGCCCACTCCTGGGAAGTACATTCATTTAGTCAGTCAAAAAAGTCTCTCTCCTCAAATGGGGATTAGTCTCCAATCATATGCAAAGTACATTCATTTGGTCAATCACAGAGCACAAAAAACCCAAAGGTTTCCCACCCCTGATTTACAATACCATCCATTAATGCCAAGCAATTTCTCAAAAGGGGCAGGAGAGCACAAAAGGCCATCTACCCTTAAGCCACAACAAGATTAAGATATCATCCCAGAATTGAAAACCCTAGGAGAGGTCCTGTCTTCATCTTGACCTGAGGCAAGGCTCAGCAGTCCCAGTTCCTGGGGAGGCAAAGCCTAAGGAAGCCATATAACACATGACCTCATCAAGTCACTCTCTGCCTGTAGAACAGTCCCAGAACCCCTGAAAACATCAGCAAGGCCCCCTTCCAGGATTTCTGTAAACATACAACAGGAAAATTCTCCTTCAGGGCTACTGAACCAACAGCAAGGTTCCAGGACCTCTACAACAGCAGCACTGTCCTTCACCAGCAGGTGAATCTGGCAAAACAATGTCAAAACCAACAAACAAAATACCGGCATCACAGTCATGCCTCCTCAGGTCTTGGCAGCTCCGGGGGGCAGTTCTCAAAAGTCCTGGACAACTCCAACCGGCCCTCGGCAGTCTTTCTATCAGCTACTCAGGCTCCATGATACTGGATACTGCTCTCCAAAAGTCCTTCTGGCCTTCTCTGGGTTTGGGCCTCTCTCCCAATTCACGGCTCCTCCCAGTTCAGCCCTCATCCCACAAGTGGGTTTGGGTTTTAACACTCAACCCCAAAACCTAGCCAATACAGGGGCATCTCCAAATTCCATTACCGTTACAGGTATAAGATTGTAGTGATATTCTGTTGTGTTATAAGAAATTAACAGCAGGATGTTCTCAGAAAAAAAAAGGCTTACATGAACTGATGCAAATTTAAATGAGCAAAACAAAGTGAACATTGTACACAATAATATTGTACAATAATCAGCTGTGAATGGTTTAGCTCTTCTCAGCAACACAATGATCCAAGACAATTCTAAAGGTCTTACAATGAAAATTGCCATCCATCTCCAGAGAAAGAACTGATGGAGTCTGAATGTGGACCAAGGTATACTTAAAAACAACAACAGCAACAAACAACAACACAAGGCAAGCCAAAAACCTTTCTTTCGTTTTCTTGCTTTTTTTTTGGGAGGGCGGGTTCTGTGTTTTCTTTCACAACAGGATTACTATATAAACATGTTTTACATGACTGCACATATATAGACTACGTCAAATTGCTTGCCTCTCAATAAGTGGGGAGGGAAAGAAGGGAAGCATAAAATTTGAAACTCAAAGTTAAAAAATAGGTTAATATATGTTTTTACATGTAACTGGGGAAAATAAAATATTAAATAAAAAACTAAAAAAGAAGACTTAAATATCAAACATATTTAGAAGAGTGTTTTCCAAATTCCTTTGGCCATAGGACATTTTGGGGTTTGAAGTTCAATAATGGAACCAATAAATACTGGAAATACCTAGGAAATCTGAGGATCAGAAATGTTCCTGGAATAAATGGAAGTTAGGAAAGTTTTGTTGCAAAACAGAGGAAGTAAAAGTGATGTCTTAATATACTACCAAACTCTCACATTTAAGAAGCATTTCTCATATATACATAATTTCAAATTTAACATTTTAGAGGGAAAACATTTATAGCCTTAATTTTTTTTTTTTAACAACAGCTAGTCAAAAAAAAGACCAAGAATGTTCTCAGAAATAGAGTTTGGGAAAAGTTAGTCTAGGTCAACCATTGATTGGCTGCAGGGAATACTTTGGAAAACCTTAAATAATTTAGAAATAGAAGTTATTATAATTAGGAACTGGTAATTCCTTTACTCAAAAGTAGATTTTTTTTTTTTATATTAGAGCATGCCTTTCCAGGTTTTGGAACTGAATTAGAACCCCAACTTCCACTTTGGACTGGAAGCACTGCTCATTTAATAAGGACAATTCTGCTGTGGAAAGGAAATGTTGATCCAGGAATGGCCTAAGTTGTGCTATCTGGTTCAAACTCCTACTTTTGTGGGTCAATGAGAATTGAGCTTGTCCCTATACAAAGATGTGGGCTGTGTATATATGTATTTGTACAATCAAATAGAACTGAGACTATTGCTTTGAATCAGATCCATAGCCCTGTGTATATATTAATTTGTAATAGCATGTTTTTTTTTTTATTCTTTAAAAATCAAACAAAAGAGAGGCAGTGTATCTAGTGGATAAAGGGCTGGTCTTGAGTTAGGTAGACCAAGGTTCAAGTGTTGTCCCTGTTGATCGTTCAAACTGGGAAAAAAAAATATTCATTACTTAACAACTGTAACAATAGGAAGATTGCTTCTCAGTTTTGCAGGAATGGAATTTGTACTCACCTTTTATACTATATATCACAGTAAATTCTAACTAAATGAAAAAATTAAATATAAAAACATGAATTCTGGGAAAGAGAAGGAAAATGGAAACAAATTTATCTCAATTGTAGAGGAGTAGCAATTTTTATAATTTAATGAGTGGAAGAAATTATTGAATTATTTTTGGAGAGCAATCTGGCAGTATGAAATAAAATTTTTAAAAAGAAATCATGCTCTTTGACCCAGTAATTCTAATGTTGACAGAGTAATCAAAAAAATTTTTTAAACAAGAAATATCTTGTTCATAATGACTGTATGATCACAAGCAACTCATTTAACCTTACAAGATACAGAGTAGAGCTGGCTGGAGGAAGTCACATGATGACTGGCTGCTTCAGATTTATGTTATTTAAGCTCAACTGGGCCTTCACTGCAGGAAAGCAATCTTTTTATTCCTCCCTTTTGCATTCTCTACAGCAGCTATTACAAACTTTTTACTCTCTCATCAGACCTCCCACACTCCACTTCCCCACTTACTATCAGAAAAAGTGTTTGAAGAGATGACTTTTCTCATCCACCTCTCTACCTTACACCCTTGGTTCTCATCCCCTCATGTCACATTGGTTAATTTGTTCCCTTAGTCATTCCCTATTCTCTCCAATTTTCACTCTCTCCTTATCTACTATCTTTTCCCCCAATGCCTGCAAGCAAGTCTAGGACTCTCCCCAACATTAAGAAACAAAAACAAACAAACAAACAAAAACCTTTTCACTTGACCCCACCAATCTCTTAGGCTATGTTCTACCTCATCTCCTTTTAACTATCAAACTCACAGAAAAAAATGCTATCTATGCTCATTGCTTCCACTTCCTCTCCTCTTCTCAAATATTGCAATTTGGTTTTTATTTTAACCATTCCACTGAAACTTTCTCCAGGGTTATCAGTGACTTCTTCATTGTGAAATATAATGACCTTGTCTTAGTCCTTGTTTTTCTTGAATGCTCTGAAGCATTTGCACTGTTGACTCCTGTCTTCTCCTGAATGTTCTTTCCTATCAGAGTTTATATAATAATTGGTTTTCACTGGTTCTCCTCCTGCTTATCTGGTTGTTCACACTCAATATCCTTTGTTGGATCCTATCCAACCCTTCAGTGCAACTACGTCCCAGGAATGGTCATGCTGGTAAAAGTTTGGTAACTGAAACTCCAGAAAAAAGGATGCATGCACACTTTTTAAATGTATATAGTATTTTATTTTTCCTAATTACATGTAAAGATAGTTTTCAACATTCATTTTTTATAAGATTTTGAGTTACAAATTTTTCTCCCTCCACTCCATTCTTCCCAAGATAGCAAGCAACCTGATAGAGGTTGTACATGTATGTGTATACTTTTAAGTTTAATCTATATTATTAGCATTTTTTTCATCACTCTAAGTCCAGATAATCAAGATAATAATACCTACATCTAGCCTTGATTTGTGGCATTTATTAGTTACTGAAGTGTAAACACTCACACTGAAAATTTAACAATTGGCTCTCCTCAGTACAAGCTGATTCCAGCATACCCCTGATTCCAAAGCACGATCCTGGAACCTCTTTTCTGCACTCATATCACTCGTGGTGATCTCATCAGTGTCCAATGCTTGTTCAACTATCATCTCTAAGACAGAACACTCCCAGATCCAGCCCTAGTCTCTCTCTGGAGCTCTGGACATACATCAATTGTCTATTGTCTAGGTCTGACATGATCTCCTTTAGGCATCTCTTACTCATATCTAAAATAGAGCTCATTCCCTTTATTCCCCAACCATCTCCTCTTCTGAACTTCCCTTGTTGTCAAGGCCATCACTATTCTTCAGTTACTCAGGTTCACAACTTTGGAATCATTCTTCGCCCTTCCCTCCTCCTTATTCCTCATATCCACTTGGCTGCCATATCTTACTGATTCCACTTGGTTCTTCTCTTTGTTTGGCACTCCGTCTTCACCTCCACCTTATTGAATTCCTATCCCTATCCATCAAGACCCAGTTCGACTGCCTCCTGCTACACAAAGCTTACTCACGCCTCAGTCCTTGAGGACAGGTAATGCTTCATTTTTTGCTTTTTTATTCCTCAGTACCAATTACAATGCCTGGCACATTTCAAGTGTTTAATTTAGGTGCTTAATAAATGGTTGTTGAATGAATGAACCTGTCGGTTTCAAGCAGCTCTCTAAGACTATAAATTACAGATGAATTGCTGATATACTTTAATATACTGGGATTTCCCAGAACTGGTGAAATCTTAGGTTTAGAGCTACCACCATCTCTAACCTCCTTCTCCCCTTAGGGAAAAAAAGAGAAGAGAGGAGAGAAATTTAAATAGGAGGCATGAAAAGATTATTTATTTATCATGGGGTAACTGTATTTTATGCTGAAATGATGGAATTTTTTCTTGTCGTACAGAAAAAGTTACATTGGTCTTCAAGCTTAAGGCAAATAATACTGGGTAATGGTTTTATTATTTAAAAAAATTTAAAAGAGCATGCTCAAGAAATGTAGACACAGGATTATGGTTATGTACTGACTGCAAGATAATCCTCTCATTCTGTCTCATTTGGGGACCTGAGCTCAAGAAGTATAGGAGAATTGAAGATGGCCTGAAAGGATGTGATACATTTTTAAAAGGATTGGAACATAGAACCTCTGAGGGAAAGCTCAAGGAGCTGGCATTATTGATTCTGGAGAGCAATCTCCTAGCCCAGAGAGATATGTTATTGTGGGCACAAATAGCTATTCTCCACTTGTGCTGAAGGCAACACCTGAGACAATGTATCAGTGGGAGAGATTTGAGTGAACCAAAAAGAGATTTCCTGGTTTGAAATGTGAGACCCAGCAACTGGTAACCAAGGGAAGCTGTGGAATCTCCTTTCCTGGAGATATTTAGGCTGAGGATAAATAATGACCTTTTCGGGAAGGCGTTCTTAAATTTAGCCCCGACATGAAGCAGGAGTGGGGTTGGCCTGGACGGTGGGTCCAATTCTATCATTATTTTTAATAGAACCATCTACGAGGAAGTCTTTTGTTTTCCATTTTTAGTTCAGTTGGCTCTAATTTTGCAGTCCATTAGTGAGTTGTTTAATGTGGATTCCATTTGTTACAGCTATTCTGTTTTCAGAAATAAGCTTTAAAAATCAATTTCTAAAAATACCGTTGAAGTCCGATTGCTTTTGGCATTTTAGACATAGGCAAGCTTTCCTGTGAGAAGTTTAGCAAGCTGCATATTTCTGTACACTCTCTCAGTTGCAGTCATCACTTTGCTGACAGCCATCTGTGTAGACCTGTTTATTCCTTCCCATTTTATTCAAGGGAAATGAAAATAAATTGACAGAAACAACTTGTGCCGGGGAAGCAGAAAAGAAAGTTAATAGAGGAATAGATATTAGGAAGGGAGCTTTGACATGTAAGCCTCTGTGTTTTTCTCATGTGTTCAATTATATTTGTATTAACAATATGTGGGAAATGATATATTAATAAACTTGTTTTTTGAAATAACATCCTTGTTGATGTAAGAAAAAACTGGGGTGGCATAATGTGCTAAACAGTGTGTATGCTTCTGTCTGCTCTGCAGTCAGGACAGATGTGCAACTTGTCCAGGTAAAATGGGGGTGATAAAAATGGTTTTCTAATACTGTCCAAAGGGGCAGCTTGGTGACTCAGTGGATAGATCACAACACCCTGAAATCAGGAGGATCTGAGTTAAAATATGGCCCCGACACTTTCTAGTTGTGTGACCCTTGGCAAGTCACTTAACCCTCTTTGTCTCAGTTTCCCCTTCTGTAAAATGAATTGGAGAAGGAAATGGAAAACCATTCCAATATCTTTGCCAAAAAAACCCCAAATGGGGTCGTAAAGAGTCAGGCATGACTACTTGATCAATAAAAATGACCAAAGGTAAGTGAAACTTCATTATGCTTAAACTAGCTGATAAGCAGAATGTTAAAACTGAGCCTATTATTCTGAGTGAGAAACAATAAAAAAGCACGTTTTGATTGAATTGATTGAAATTTTAAAAATTGCATCAAAATGAACCGGACTTTGTGATCTTTGGCAAGTGTCCTCAAGGCGGGGCCTCAGTTTATTCATCTGTAAAGCCAAGGCAATGGACTCTTGGTATTTTTAAGGTCTCCTTTATATCCCGTCTAACTGGTATGATCAGTAAGTTTTCTCCTTCTCTTTCTCCTTTTTTACTCTGCCACTCTCTTTAATAAGTGACATATAATTGATTGAATTTATTTTAAGAAATTGACTATGATTTAACTGAAATGGCCAAAATGGCTGATGATTTTAATATTGTACACAAAGCTCAAGTCTTTAATATCCTTGATATTGAATAATGCACAGTTAATTAGAAGATGCTGGATAGCTAGGTAGATTGAATTGATGATTTCAATTGAATCAACTGCTTAATAAAGTCAAATAGTTGTCCAGGTTAAGCAAGTGATGGGATTCATTTTTATTTGTTCAATTGGTCTGTTCTTTGCATTAATCCGTCAATTCCACCCAAATGGTATTTATGGCCACCTTCAATTCAGACAAAGTGGGTCTTAGTGACCCAAGGCCCAGGTCTGCATAGCATCCGGCCTGTGGACCACTTGTGGCCTGCCAAAGAATTTGAGGCTGCCTGCAAGAAGGGTAGAGAATGTTAAAAAAAAAAATAAAGATGTAAGGAGTTCTTTGTCTGTGCCAATCTTAACCCCAAATGCCCCACCTAACCGGCCTTCTGCTAGTCACTATTGCGTCCCTCTTATTGGTTGGTGGGTGGGTTGGCCCCGCACACGTGCTCCTTTGTCACGTGACCTGCGGCAACCAACTATAGTCACTCTGTCTCTACTCTGAGAGAAGAAAGACTTGTGTCTTTTCACTGTGCTTTTGGTAGTTAATAGATATAAACAGTAAGAAAACCTGAAAAATGTATTAAAACTCATACTGTTTAGCCAAGTAATCTCTTTTTGACATTAATGAGATTTCATGATAAATAAAAATCTTATTAAGTATAACTTGCTCTCACTGTTGCTACCTTTGTGACAATGGAGGAGCCACTTGTTATTTAACTTCTTTAAACCTCACTTTACCCACCAATAAAATAAGAGCTATGGACTAGATGAACTCTAAGCTTCATTGTAATTGTACCTCTATGGTCCTGATTCTGTGACCCTCCAGTCCATTTTACCAATGAGTAAACAAAGACTCAGAGAAGTTATGACTAGCCCAAAGTTAATAGCAAAGCTAGGATTTGAACTCGGTTCCTCTGACTCCAAATTCATAATTCTTCCTACTGTGCCATGGTGGCTCCAGCTAGAAGTGTCCCTTACCCTACTTTTCATATGCCTAATAATTATTTCTGAGGCCCCAGTAACACTAAATTCCTACGTGACTCTGTATTCTGTTGACTGAATCTGCAAGTAAACAACATCATGTTTCATTTATGTTTCCTTACATGTAGAGTCTCCATCCCCCCACCTTTTTTTCTTGGAGAAAAAATGCTTAGACAGTTTGCTCATCGTGAGAAAACAGTACATTTATGATTACATAAAAAGCTCTGTGATCTCCCCTAAGGAAAAAATAATCCAGGGCTGCAGCTGTGAGCAAAATGCCTTGACTATTTCTTAAGTCTGAAAGCTTGGTTTCCTTACAGGGGAAGTTCAAATAAAATTTCACTTGTAAAGAAAACCCACAAATCTTCCAAAATGCATCCATGGATAATTTCTTCTTTTCTGTTCCAATTCATTGAAACATTTCTCCAGAGTGCCCTACTAGGAACCATGAAATGAGGCAGACCCATATGATGAAACTCTCCCATTATCCTAGAAATTAGAGAAGGTTACTTGCCTAACATTTTCTCTCTTGTGCAGCTGACCCAAATATAGTCCTTTACTTGTCTTTAAAGTTATTCCTTTATTCATATTGCTTTTTAGGCAATATAAGAAATTAGATTGTGGAAAGAAATTTGTGAAAGTTAGTTTGTCAATTTTGGAACCACATAGTTCCCAAAGAGCACAGCTTTGGTAGCTGGGAAACCTACTGTTCAAATCTAAGCTTTGCCACTTAATATTTCTTTTATGTTGGTGACTTACTTTACTGCTCTCTGCCTCAGTTTCTCCCTCTGCAAAATGATGATGCTCTCATTTCAGCTCTGACATTCTATAGTTCTTGATGGTCTCTTGAATGTAATTTCCCTCCCCTTTCCCCAAGATTCCTTCATGTGGGAAGAGTGAGCCATTGTGCTATGAAAGGTTGTAGGGACCTGTATGAAGATATGGAAGGCATTTTTATTATTACCGTAGCTGATGAAAACCTGGAAGGGAATAGTTAACATGTGGGATGACATGACCAAGATTTAAAGAGCTCTTCGATGCTCTAGAGAAGAGATGTCAAATTCAATTGCTTAGTATATTGCCTGGAATGTGGTAGATGCTTAATAAATATTTATTAAATTGAATTGAAAAATAGAAATAGGGCCCATTAAACTGTATATAAGGATCCCTGAGGGATACATATATATTTAATTTTAAAACATAGCATTATCTATATTTAATATTTTTATTTTGTTGAATATTTCCCAAATTATATTTTAAAAAATATTTATCTATTTTGGACATTCTTTTCTTTTTCAATTTTGAGTCCCAAATTCTCTCTTTTTTCTGTGCCTCACTCGCTGAGAAGGGAAGCAATATGATATAAATTATGCATGTGAAATCATGTAAAACATACTTCCATATAAGCCACATTGCAAAACAAAGAAAAAAAAAGCAAGAAAAATATACTTCAGTTTACATTCACAGTTCATCAGTTCTCTCTTGAGGTAGATATGTGTTTTTCATCATGAGTTCTTTGGAATTTTCTTGACTCATTGTATTATCAGAGTAGTCATTCCCCCTCCCCTCCCACAACTGATGATCATTACAACATTGCAGTTACTTGGTGCGATGATCCCCTGCTTCTTCTCACTTCACTTTGCATCAGTTCATACAGATCTTGCCATATTTTTCTGAAACCCTTGCCATATTTTTCTGAAACCACCCTCCTTATTATTTCTTATAGTACAATAATACTCCATTGCAAGTGTATGCCATGGTTTGTTCAGCCATTCACCGATTGATGAGCCTCTGCTCAGTGTCCAATTCTTTGCTACCAAAAAAAAGAACTGTTATAAATATTTTTTATACAAAAAGGTCCTTTACCTTTTTTTTTTTCTCTTTGGGATACAGTCCTAGTAGTGGTATTGATGGATGAAAGGATATGCAGTTTTATAACCCTTTGGGAATAATTTTAAATTGTCCTCCAGAATGGCATAATTGATGGACAACTCCACTAACATCTAGTGTCCATTATTTCCCCCTACCCCAATCCCCTCCAACGTTTGTCATTTCTGATAGATGTGAAATAGTACTACAGAAGTGTTTTAATTTGTATCTTTGTAATTAATGGTGTTTTAGAACATTTTTATATGACTGCAGCTAGGTTTAATTTCTTCTTCTGAAACCTGCTTGTTCATATGACCATTTATCTATTGAGGAATGGCTCTTATTTTCATAAATTTGACTCAACTATGTAGTTGGAAAATGAGGCTTTTGTAAAAGAAACTTGCTGTAAATTTCTTTGATGTTACTTCATCATTTTCCATGCAAAATGTAGTTTCCCTGATTTTCTTTTAAAATTATGTCTACTTTTGCTCTTAGTTTGTCTGAAATCATGATTGCTCCCCTTGCCTTTTTCACTTTGGTTGAAGTAAAATAGAGTCTGCTTTAGCCCTTTATTTTGACTCTGTATCTGTCTTTCTGTTTCAAGTGTGCCTTTTATAAACAATGTATTGTTAGATTTCTCTTTCCTTCCTCCTTTCTTTCTTTCTTTCTTACTTTTTCTTTCTTTCTTTCTTCCTTCCTTCCTTCCTTCCTTCTTTCTTTCTTTCTTTCTTTCTTTCTTTCTTTCTTTCTTTCTTTCTTTCTTTCTTTCTTTCTTTCTTTCTTTCTTTCTTTCTTTCTTTCTTTCTTCTTTCACATTATTGTCTTCTCCTGGGTTTCTATCTTTGTCTTCCCTGCCACCATAGTAGCTTTTCCTTGTTAAATTCCCCTCAACCCCTCCCCGCCTCCATTTCTCCAATCTATTTCTTGACTTTGACATTTATGTTAAATTTGGGCTCTACTCACTTGGGTGTGGGGAGGCACTGTTCCCAGCTTTAGGCTTTTTTGTGTGGCCAAATCACAGTAAAACTGTCTCAGCAGACCGATTAAATCTGATTGAGGGTAACTGATGGGTATAAAACCTGTCAGTGAGTTTGGGCCATATCTGACCCAGGCATGTGAAGCCTTCCCAGACCAATGGGCAGATGTGAACAGTCTGTCTCCATAGCCTTGAAGGTAGCTGAAGTAGGTGCTATGGAGCAGGTAGAGCTTAGTTAGACATCAAAGATGCCATAGTCATCACCAGTCATCTTGATTTTTGTCCTGCTGCTGGATTTCAATGACTCAGGAAGAGGGAGTGAGACTGATGACTTTGTGCAGCTTTGTCTCACTTAAATCCAGTTCACACATGTTAAGACATCACCTTTTGACCCCATTGGTCCTTTTTGAAAAAGAAGGTTAAACAAGAATAACCAAGTAGAGACAACATGACCGTCTGTCTGGGATGTTGTAGAAACAAATCCATGCTTCAGTTGGATGCTGGATTACATGGTATTTTAAACACAATTTTATGATTCTATGAACTACATTTTAAAATTATGCCAATTTAGTTATACTTTCAAGAACAGGCATAAAATTAAAAATAGTTTAGTAGCCCTTTTAAAATCCAATAATTAATGACATAACATTGTATGAAGAAACTCATTATGCATTTACATTTCAAAAGCTATTTAATTCCATCTATTGTTTTATGCAAGATGACTGTCTTACATTATACATTTACATTTTCTTCTAGAGTGACTGTTCTTCTCCCATACTTCTATTGCTGTTAAATTTTATTTGTATACTGGAGTATTGTCAGAGGAGAAAACTCTACTTCATTCAGTCTAGGCTAGTTATCCTCTACAAAGCAGGGAAGCTGCCCTAAGGATTAACTAACTGGTCCAGGGGACTAAAGCTTCATTTATTGTAATGGTTTTCCCATCTCTTAAAACTCAAACTCCTAAACTGGGCTAGGTTTTCCCCCAAAGATAGTGAAGCTGAGATTTGATTGGTTCAGGAGACTAAAGTTTCAGTTATTTACTCTATGTCCGCATTATTCAGCAGGGTTTCTTAACCTGGGGTCTGTGAACTTTTATATGTGTGTGTATACATACATACACACATATATATTTG
>CM053600.1:21266479-21284005 GCA_028646575.1 Pseudocheirus occidentalis | reverse complement strand
ATGATTCTCCGTCCTCTGGTGAGCTGGCTGGAAATCTCTCAGGCTGGGTGAGTCTGCTGGATGTCTGGTTGGCGCTTTTTCTCTCAGTCCGCTCTTCTCTGCTCTCTGCTCCCCGCTGGTGTGGCTTCCTTGAGTTCAGCGTTCTTCTTACCCCAACCTAAGTAGGCACTTTCCTGGGCTGGGAATCTGCCTAGCTCAGTCTCTCCGTGGGTTCTGTGGGTTCTGTCGCTCTTGAATTCGTTCAGATTCACTTTTTAGCCTTTAGTGCTAAAATGGCTCTGGCTGTGGTAGCGGCTTCTCCCCACGGCCCTGGGGTCAGGCCACGTTTGCTGGCCTTCCATTCAAGCATTCTTGATCGAAAAACCAGAGCTGAATAGAAAATTCAACATTCAAATATAAGAAGGAAGAGAAGCATGAGAAGGGTAAAAAGGGAAAAGAAAGCATAAGGAATTTTTCAAAGTTGGACTACTTACATGCATAAATACATGGGAAAACAATAATTGTAACTTATGAAACTTTTCTCAGTATGAGGATAGATGAAGGGAATACAAATGTATATATACATATACATTCACATATGTCTATATAGGGGGATATTTATGCGTATGAATACATATGTGAGTGTGTGTGTATATATGTGTACAAGTATACATAGACAGAAGGCAAAAGATTAATTGAATAGGAAGGGCTTATATTTAAAAGGTGAAATTGAGAAGTGAGAGAGGAATATAATGAGAGGAGATGGGGAGAGACCCAATGGGGTAAATTATCTCATATAGAAGAGGCAAGGGATAACTGTTACAATGGAGTGGAAGAACAGGAAGACAAAAGGGAAAGGATCAACCTTACTCTTACTGAATTTGGCTTAGGGAGGGAATGACATACACCCTAATTTGGGTATCTTGCCTCTTTTGCCATTTGCATTGGTCTATTTTTAAAGGTGTTATTTACTTCAGTATTTTTTGGGGTCTCCAAAGTTGTTGATTGTTTTTTCATGATTTTCTTGCATCACTCACTTCTCTTCTCGATTTTTCCTCTACTTCTCTTACTTGATTTTCAAAATCCTTTTTGAGGTCCTGCATGGCCTGTGGACAGTTCTTATTTTTCTTGGATTCTTTTGATGCAGGAGTTTTTACTTTATTGTCTTCTTTTTCTGTGTTTTGATTTTCTTTGTCACCAAAGAAAAATTTTATAGTCTGATTTTTCCCCTCTGCTCATTTTCCCAGCCAGTTTCTTGACTTTTGAGCTCTTTGCCCAGGTAGGACTCTGCTTCCAGAGTGGAGAGTGTTCTGTCCCTAATTCTGGGGTCTTTTTCAGTTATTGATTGTTGATTGTTGTCTTCTAGGCACCTGTCTCAGAACTGTGAAGAGGACTCCCTCTCCACAAATGCCATAAGCTCTGCCATGCCAGCACTACTCCTTACCTCAGGACCGCCACCCAAGACTGCGACCCAGATCTAAGCAATGCAAAGTAAGAGAATCCTGCCTCAGTGCCAGTAACAAGATTCCTGCAATTGCCATCTGATCGGCCACTTGATTCCCCCACTATCTGTGGGCCTGAAGCTCCAGAAACATTTTTGTTGCTGCCACCACTGCCACCATCTCCACTGCCCCTCAGTTTAGGGCTGGACCTTGCTCTTCTCTTACCTAGGTCCAACAGAGTTTCCCCACTGACCTGATACTTTGTCTTTGGTGTTTGTGGGTTGTGAAGCCTGGTAACCACCACAGCTGCCAGCGATCCAGTCCCATGAGGTCTTCTCTGGCCTGATGTGTGCCAGCATGGCCCCATAGGACTGTGCTCCTCTCCCACTCCGGTTCGATAGACCCTTCCTTTTGGCCTGCTAGACTGTCTTCAGCTGGAGATGTGATTCATTTTGTCATTTTGTGGGTTCTATAGTTATAAAATTGGTTTAGAGTAATTTTTTACAGGTATTTGAGGTGATTGGGGGACAAGCTCAAGCAAGTTCCTGAGTTTACTCTGCCATCTTGGCTCCACCCTCATTTCTGTAGATTTTTTTACTTATTTACTCTCTGGTCTCAAAATATTTATCATTATTATTATTTTTTGGTGAGAAATAGCTGCTTTACGGTGATGGACTCTGTGTTTTGTTAATATTGGTTGTACGGGTTTCTGCTAGGATGTTTTCTAAATCAGTAATGGTCCTTTTTACAGCTGACAAAATATACATTAGTTTACTAGTCAGTCAACAAACATTTATTAAGTGTCTGTTATATGCCCAACACAGTTTGTTGTTGTTGTTTGTCTTTTGTTCTGAAGAGGACCTATGATATCAGAAGGTGATTGGCAAGTGAATTGGATTTAAGTGAGGCAGGCCTGTGCAGAATCATCAATCTCACTTTCTCTTCCAGAGTCATCTAAGTCCAGTGGCAAAATATAGGTCAGGATGACTAAAATTAACCCTACATGCAATGGGAGACCTTGGAATTTTTAAACTAAGATCTTTCCCAAGTCTCAGTTTGTCTGAGGCAACACACATTCAGTAATTTTAGACTGGGGAAGAAATGAAGGAAAAGATGGTTTAGTTTGCTTACTCAAAAACCAAAGCAAAAAACATTCATCCAGGAGGGGAAGACCCTCCGGATTTCTGACCAGAACAGAAACCGTTGCTATTTATACTCATTCTGAGCCATCAAAACCCAAACAGGAATGAAGTGAGGCTTGGGCTGGGACCTCTTATCGACCAAACAGCAAAACCCAAAGTGATTTGAGTTTAAGACTTGATCTAGTAGCTCCATTTGAATCCCAAGGAGTTTTATCAAAGCCTGGCTTTCTGGTGCACTATTTCAAGAAATCATAAATGAAACCGCATGAGACAAAAGAGTTAGTTGTTCCAGGTTTTAAAAAAAAATTATAGAATAAATGAGAAGGAAAGAGAAAAATCTAATCCTCAAACCCCAAGATATCTTGTGAGGTCTCAGTGATCAAAATTTGTATTCCTTTGGGCAGAGTACGCACATATATAGGTGTGTACAATTCCCTGTGTAGACAGATGGAGAGGAGGAAGGAAGGAAGGGAGCACAGTAGGACTTGCTGGAGACACAAAGAAGCATTAAGAGTAGTGGTATTCAAGAATTTTCATACACATTCTTTCCATTGAACTTTGATTTTAGGTTGCCAATAAGCCTCCCAACACATTCAGTCACAATTTTATCCTTCAAAGCTTTGCCATCCATGTCTTTTTCCTGGGAGAGATTAAGCTATTTATAAGCATTACTTCACTACATTGGTTCAGTTTGACCTCTGGATTCAAACTCAAAACCTTTAGCCTCTATCTTTTTTCATAGCATGTGTTAGGAATCTTAAATTGATCAAATCAAATGGTTTGCCTGGAAGAGACCAAGGCATTTTTAAGTATTGTCTTCATCTTCTGGCTTAATATAACCTCTGGATTCTAGCTCAAAGATTATTGTTGTTGTTAATGATGATGATGATGACGATGATGACAATGATTATGACAATTACCATGTCTGACTTGGCAACTGTTAAGATTACATTACCTCTCATAGCACTGCCATCCTATCCTAGCCCACGTCATTTGTATGCCATGTTACCAAATGGTGCATTTAACCAAGCCAGTTTCTCTTGAGCTATACATTGGCTATACATGCACACACATATAGATACACACACACAATGTCAGGAATACCAGATTACTGGAATCTTTGACTTAATTTTTCAGGTAGTTGGGAGATGGGTAGTTCATGCCTGATACCAGAAATAAAATATCCAAGAACTGTGCATACCTATTTTGAGACTGAAATAGATTTTACTCTGATTTATAATTCACTCATCTTTGAATGATTATGATATTTTTAATTCTTCAGTATGTTCTCTACTGGAAATTATTTTGCTCATGAATACTTTATATAAATTTCACAGAGTATGGAATAGATTGACTTATTACCTTTGAGCAAAGGGGATAAAATCTGGAAAATGGAATCATGGACTCAGGAAGCTTGTTGAAGGAAATTGTTCTCTTTCCTTTGTTGCCAATTTTAAGGGTAATAGATGCAATTTTGGATGTAGAGTACTATTATACTCTTCCCATTTTTGGTAGGTTTCCATTTTGCTCTAACCTAAACCCTATTGGGATGTGACTTTACTGCCTAATTTGGTAGCAAACTAAATAAATAAATAAATAAAACAACAGATTTTGACCATTACAAGAACTTTTTAGGATCTTGGAAATCAAATTCTCTCTTACCACCACCACCTCTCTCCAAATTCTGATTATAAAATAGACCCCCATTTCTAAGTAAAAAAAAAATATTCCAGAAACGTTTTTGTCTGTCTGGGTCAGCTCTTTAGTATGTATGAGGTAATCCATTCTGACAGCTTTCTTCATTTCATAAATAAGCAACTGCCCTTTCTCCCCCCTCCTCTGTAACTCAAGAAAGATTGTGTCTCTGCCCAAGGACTAACCAAAAGCAGCTTCTGGTCATTTGTATGCATGGAGCTTGCTGACGATGAATCACCGCCTGCTTCTGTTGAGCCAGCGTACAGTAAATATCATACATACCAAGTCTGAATTGAAAAGAGCTTTTTTATGTTAAGCAATACAGGAAAATGGGTTCTGTGTATTGAAGCACAAAAAAGACAATAGTTGTTGATTACAGGTACAGAATTATTTCCTTGCTGAATAATGCATTGCATATTTTCTAGAAATTAAATTTAATAAAATGGAAATTATTGTGCAAATAAATATATACACACCCATATATACATATCTTTATATATTGATGTATGGAACAATCCAATAACATGCTAAATGCTGCAGTGTTTATCTTTTCCCTGTGTATTTGTATGTACCTAGCAGCATCCCAGCTTCAAAACTCTTTAAAAGTGAATTAGAAATTTCTTTTAAAAAATGACACTGCACATACAAAGCAGGAAAGATGGGTGGAAAAAAATAGATTACAAATGGTGGAAGAAAGTGAGTTTTGCATATGTGGTTAGTTGAAATAGATGAAGAGTCTTAAAAAAAAGCAAGGAGAGGAAGTCTCAGATCTTTACTTTAGCTCAGTCAGAATAGCTTCAGCTGGATGAAATTCAATAGGGACTGTCTTTCACATGTGTAAAATACAAATCTCCTAAGACAATCCTTTGAAAGAACTTAGTTACAAGATAACTGTGGGAAGCTGCCACTAGAATATTAATAAACCAATAAAATAGAAAACTGGAGCCTGCCTATGTAGAGAAGGGAGAATAAAATAATAGGGGAGACAGATACCAAGCCAATGTCAGAACGTCAAAATTAAAGGTGAAGCTTTCCATAAAGCATGGTGGCAGTTGGGTTGTCAATCATTCACTTTTTCCCTGGACCACACGGAATGACCTTTGCCCTGCATCATCAGAAACATGATGGGGATCTCTAAATGAGACCATTTAGGGTTCTAGTCACATTCCCTCTGCTGCTGTCTGGAGCAACTTGGACCAAAGGTGACAACCTTAGGTGACTGATAATTAACATTACCTTTTCATTACAAAAGTGATCTCAAATGGCACAGAGCTCCCAAGTTTTTTTTTCTCTCTCTAGACTCTCCTCTTTCCTCCAATTCACCCATCCCTTTCAGTACACTGCTGTCTCCTAGGCTCTTAACCCCTGGATGATATTTGATGCCTTAACCCTCTAATCTAATGTCAAACTTGCTCACCTTATCTCTCAGTTCTGACCTTTCCTCTCTCATTCTGGCTCAAGAGCTTTCATCCAGGCTTTGGTTAACTTCCATGAGGTTTCCCACTTTCAATCTCGCCCAACACAAACTCTTCCTACCTGCATCAGACAGAAGAGACCATTCTAAGCTTGTGGATTCAATCTCATCTCTGAAGACTCAAGCCCTAAATTCTGCTAGTGACATTCTATCCTTGAGCAGTTGAAGGAATAGCATGGCAAAAGCACAGCACAGTCATGCATCCATGCTGGGGTGCTGGCTTCTGACACTGTGTGACTTCAGGCATACTAAGGCTCTTCAATAATCCTACCTCCTTACCTCGCTTTAGCAAGAAGATTGAGGTGGTCTGTTATGAATATTTCTTTGCTCCAATCTCAAAGGATGAGGTGGATGATTTCCTTTCCAGGGCTAATACCTTCTGCTTCTGCTTCACTTGTCTCCTCTGGAAGTTTATCTTAGCCCAGGCACTATTCTCTTTCTCTCAACTTCTATCATTCTTAATTCACTAATTCTTTTCCTCTGCCTGAACATGCTAAGAGATCCTCCACACTTATCAAACCTTCCTTTGACCCTTTGATCTCTTCAAGCTATAACCTTAATACTCTACTTTCTTTTACTGTGAAATTCCTAGAAAATTGTCTACTTGCTGCCTCTACTCTCTTGTCCTCTATTTACTCCTCAATCCCTTGTAATCTGGCATCCAACTCCACTATCTTGCTGAAACTACTCCCTTGAAAATCATTAATAATCCTTTAATTAAAAACCCTGAAATTTGCTTAAAAACAGAATCATTTTCCTTAATAATTCTGTTTCTTTTTACACTGCTAGTCGTTGTCCTTTATCTCATAAGCTTCTAGGATACATATTTTTTTCTTTTTTGGTTCTCTTCCTACCCATGTGACCACTCCTTTTTAGGTTGTGTTATTGATTCATCATCTTTCTCCTAGCCACCTGAAAACTGGCAACACCAAAAAACTGTTCTGAGTCTTTTTTTTCTCTCCCTCTACATTCTCCTTCATTGATCTCAACTGCTTCTATGAGCTCAATCATTACCTTTATGCTAATAAATACCAAATGAATATTTCTAGCTGACCTCGACTTTTCAACAAATTCCAGTTGCATATCTCTAGTAGTCTATCTGATGTCTCCATAGAGATATTCCTTTGGTACTTCAGCCTCAACAACTCATCAATCCTATTAAATCTAGCCCATTTCCTGACACCCACATTTATATTGATGCCTCATATATCCTCCTAAACATTTAGGTATAAAACCTTGAAATCATCTTTGACTTATCCCTCTCCTTCCCTTCTTATAATCTAATCTGAAGAAGAAATAGATTTTTAGGAAAGATAGCAAAATGGTTTAATTTACATTTCTCTAGACCTTACCCTTCTCTTCATCCACATTGCTACCACTTTAATTCATATCCTTATTACCACTTATCTGTACCACTCTATTAAACTCATTCTTCCTGTCTCTTGGCCATGCCTTATTCAGTGTTCTCTTCCTAAGGAATGTCATGAAATCATTTTAATGGTAATTACCCCCTTTTTTGTATTGGCAAGTAAGCAGGTACTTAGTACCTTGTTTAAAATTAAGCAAAGGTAGCAGGTTCTTAGCAATTAGTACTTGATCAAGCCACTGTTGGGGAAACAGAAGGTATGAACTCTTGTCTCCTGCTACTGACATAACTGACAGGGTTTGCTGAAACAGGAAGCTAATTCTATGTGTTTATGATAAAAGCCACAGAGAGGCATAGTCAGAATTTTTCTGACAAGAATCTGGTGGCAGAAGCTGTTCTGCTGGGGAGAGAGAGAGTTTCTCTCAGCAGCATCTGGAGCCTGGGCTGCTACTGCTGGACTGAAAACTGAGTCAGAACTTTCTTCAGACAGGAATTGTGGAGACTGAAGTTGCTGCTTCCAGGAACACTGAAGAGGAAAGCCCCTCCCTCCTATGCTGGAGAAAATTATTTTGATTTTGAAAACCTGGGAGAAGTGATTCTGATTCCTGGGAGACAGCTGAGATTTCATCAGGGTCCTAGGGACAGGCTGAACTACTGGAGGACTAAGGAAGCATGGCTGTGGGGCCAATATTCTGTTTGTCTGTTTTGATGTTGTTTTGCCAGATTCATCCGCTGGTCAAGGACAGTGCAATTGTTGCAGAGGTTCTGGAAATTTGTTGTTGGCTTAGAAGCCCTGAAGAAGGATTTTCTTGTTGTACGTTTACAGAAATCCTGGAATAGGGTCTTGCTAATGTTTTCAGGGGTCCTGAGACCCTTCTGCAGGAAAGAGTGAATTGATGAGAATACTAGCAATGTATGTTGTGGCTTTGTTTGCCACAGGAACAGAGACTGCTGAGAACTTGCCTCTGGTCAAGATGAAGAAAAGACTTCTCCTTGAATATTGAATGCTGTGATGATAACATGATTTACTAGTGACCTAGGGGTGGAAGGTTTGTGTATTTTCTAATGATTGTACTTAGCGATTAATGATACTTAGTAACTGATTGCTGAATAAATGCTGATTGAGTTAAATTAGTTGCCCCATGAGTGGAAGACTGACTACTGTGCTCTGAGATGACTGAATGACTAAGTAAGGAGGCAAATCTCCTTAGGGATACCAGATGATTGTTCTTTGTGCTAACTATTGTGACCACTTTTGTGAAAACTATGTGGCCATTTTAATGATAAGCTGTTGTGAATACTATATTGTGATTTTCTTTGATGAGTTGTAATATTGTGAATTCTGTACTTTGTTTTTCTGTGAATGTTTTGCTTTGATTTGTTATGGAATAAATAGATTGTTCACTATACTGTGTAATCAGAACCTTAAAAGCTGCTCACAGTTGCATTCTTCTGGAAGCTCCTGCATGGCATTACAATCACAGATGTGGAAATAGAAGGGAACTTAGAACTCATCTGTATTCCAACCCTCTCAATTTACAGATGTGGACAATGAGGCATAGAGAAATTACATAATTCCTCAAAGTCACAGAATCAGCAATTATTAGAGCCAGGGTTGGGCTCCCAGTGTTCTGATTCCAAATGCAGCACACGTTCTTTATATCATGATGTGATATCATATCATTTACATCATGACCTCTTCTAAATGACCTTCAGTTCCTCTCTATTGCTTTTAGGATAAAATATAAATCACTTAATTTGGCTTTTATAATTTCATAAAATATTGCTCTAACATACTTTTCCAGTCTCATTTGATGCTTTTCTCCTTTATGCACTCCAGGTTCCAGACAAACTGGACAGTTATCTATTTCTTGTGCTTAAAATTCCATCTTGGATCTCCACCTGCCATATCTGGAATATATTTCTCCTCATCTCAATCTATAATCTTCTTTCACAGTTTAGTTCATGTGCCATCTTCTCCATGAAACTTTCTGTGATCTCCTTAGCTCAGTGGTTCTCAACCTTCCCAATGCTTCAACCCTTTAATACTCATATGTGGGCGTATCTGCATGTGGGAGGACCCTCCTGGAGACAGATAGCAGAGTGTTTTCTTGGGTCCTAAGGCCATCAGAAATATGTGTTTTCAGATGGTCTTAGGCGACCCCTGTGAAAGGGTTGTTCACCCCCCAAAAGGGTCGCAACCCACAGGTTGTGAACTACTGTCTTAGCTGAAAGGCTATGCCTGAGTTTTTCCCTTATTTATACATATTGTATACCTTGACTCTTGCTGGAAGATTGTAAGCACCTTAGACACAGGACACATACCATTCTTGCTGTTGTTCCTGAGCCCCTAACAGTGTACCTTAAACACAATAGGCACTTAATAAATGGTAGTTGTTTCTTTCATTCTTTACTGCAAATCAAGGAGAATTTATTAACAAGAGAGCAAGGGCTAAAGAGGGTAGAGAGAGCATAAAGCAGTGGACAGGGACTTGGGAAAGACAGGGCAGAACTGATGGGATGAGAGTGGCACTAGAGCAAAGGATGCTTATCAGGGCAAATATCAGCTCCGGAGGGCAGGAAGGGGGTGAACGGGAGGTTGGGATTTGCTAGACCAGGCAGTAGGTTAACACCTGTAAAACAAACCGACTACAATGTTCTAATCAGAATTTTGGTGGGATGGAGCATTCTAAGATTTAGTTTCCCAGGACAAAGACCTGTTGAGTGGACTCAAGGTTATGGCAACTGGAATGGTGCTGGATATTGACTGTCTTTTGGGATATTAATAACAGCTTTCAGGAATGTTGACATAAAGATGATGACCATGCTGCAGAAGGTTCACAAAAGTAGAAGGCAAAAGGAATAGGAGGTACTAATGATTAAGGAGAAGAAAGTATTCAGAGGAAGACAGTGGAGGTTTTTGCTCTGCCATAAACTGGCTCTCTAGGCTTGGGGAGCTGCTCCTCTCATCTCAGTTTTCTCTACATCTATAAGATGAGGGGGATTGATTAGATAGTGACTAAAGTCCTTTTTATCTTATATATTTTGTGATTTATTAGGTTGGTGATTTTAAAAGGAAGAAAGGCAAGGACATGAATTTGTATTAAACTTGCTTTTTCCTCTCTTCTTCCTAAACCATTCCTCTTCTTATTTAACATGGGTCCATTTCCACCATACAAGAATGTTTCTGTATCTTCATAACAAGCTAAGATAGCCAAAGGGTAAAAAGGGAAATTTCATTTTGCTCTAATTGATGCCAGTGCCATGTAAGATTGGCTCCAAAGCCATGGCAACCCCAATGTTTTCCAGCTGCTCCAATCACTTTAAAGTCCCCCATGTGTTGTTGTTTATATAATCTGATAAAAGGGGAAATGAGATTGAAAGGAATGATTTAGGCAGTTTGTGAAATACAGTATTCACAAGATTCAGACAAATTGAAGGAATGCACCATGGGGATTATAACATTTTTATAGGACTACATAAAGTTTATATCATTAAGAAAAAAGTAGAACATGACTTATAAAAATAGTACAAAACAAGAAAAATGAACCCTGTAGATCCTACAGTTCAGAGCATTTTAAAGTAACAGATGGAAGTGACTTTGAAGAACATTGTTCTATTCTTTTGCACAGGGGTTTAGTTTCTTATTTGACTTGATTTAGATTGTGTATACATATGATGCCCAAATTGTATGGGTTTTTATGGAACTGCCAAATGTTGGAGGAGAATGACAACAAAGGTTGAAGATCCTAAGCTTTTGAAGCAGTCAGATACAACTCATTGCCTTGGGAAGGTGCCCTCACAAGGGATAAGCAACTAGGGGCACAGTGGAATAGAGTGCTAAAATTAGAGTCAGTAAGACTTGAGTTCCAGTCCTGGGTCAGACACTTTCTAGCTATGTGGTTCTGAGAAAGTTAAGCTACCTCTTTCAGACTCAGCTTCCTCATCTATAAAATGGGGATAATATAAGGTTGTTGTGAATATTGAGTGAGATAACAAATGTAAAATGCTTTTCAAACCTTAAAGTGCTATAAAAATTATTATTGATGGTGAGAGAACCTGGTCAGGGACCAATAAGAACTCTGGCATTCAGAAGGGTTGGCCAGGCCCAGTGAACCTGAACAGGCAGGTTTGAGCTGCATAATACACTTGTCAACTGTCAGTCAGTACTTCATACTTATCTTTTCACTTCTAAACCAAATTTTCTTCCTAATTTCCTTCTTTCTGTTTAGAGTACTACTGCCCTTCCAGATTTGTAAAAGCAAAGTCACCTGAGACTGATACTTTTCCCCTACCACTCATATACGACAATCATTTGCCAAGTCCTATTAGTTCTATCTCTATAAAATTTATTTTCTCTATCATTCTCCTTTCTTCATTCAAAATACTATCATACTGATAAGGTTCAGTATTTCATCCTCACTCTCCTAAATTAATACAATAGCATTCTAATTGGTCCACACAGCTACCAAAAGCATCTTCCTAAAATATGAGTCTGAAGTATGTAACTCCCTTGCTCAAGAATTTCTAGTGACTCCTTAATACTTCTAGGACTGAATAACCACCTTTCATGCTTTGAGGCCATTGTTTGAGTTAAGTGTAAATAGAAATTATTTTCTGTTCTGGACTGAAACTCTGAGCGTCTTCCCCAACCAGACTCAAACTTTTGTGATGGGAAACTAGCCCTTAGTCTTCGAATGGACCTTGCCTCAGGCAAAGGGAAGCCTGAGAAAGACCTTAATTTAAAAAAGCCAAAATCATCTATTATATCCTGGGCCATAGCTAATCATCTTTACTTTGCCCTGTTATTGGACCCTGATGACTCTGAAGGACAAAGTGAGGCTAAGACTGTGGTTCTGCCTCACATTCATCTAATTCACCTGAAAGTCAGGACATCATCCTCCTGATCCCACTGGTCCTGTTTGGGAACAAAGGACAACCACCATCACCACCTCTCAGCTTGGCATTTAAAACCTTTCACAGTCTGACTCCATTTTACCTATAAGTTCCAGCCAAACTAAGCCTCATGCTATTTCCCAAACCTAGGATTCCTTGTCTGACCTCTATGTCTTTGTAAGGCTGTCCTTCTCATGACTTTAATGTGATCCTTCCTCACATCTGCTTCTAAAAATCCTTACCATTTTCAAGACAATCTACCTGACACATAGTCTGGAGAAAAATTAAACTAGAATTTCTGGAAGAGATAAATCAATAGTTAAAAATGTTTTACAAATTGACTAAGAGCCCTAGAGAAAAGAATTTAGAAAAAAAACGAGATGTATAGAAAAAAGAATAGGAAAGAATGAACAGCTTTGCACAATAGAAACAAAACCTTGCCTAAGCAACAAACTCCCTGAAAATTAGAATGGCCAAACAGAAACCAATGACTGCATGAGACAACAAGAAATATTTAAACAAAGTTAAGATTTAAAATATAGAAAAAATATAAAGTTGCTAGGAGCAAAAACAACTGACTGAGAAAACAGACTAAGAAGAAAAAAAATTAACAATCACTGGACTATCTGAATGCCATTGACCAAAATAAGAGCCTACCAATGTAGTTCAACCAATCAAAAAGGAAAACTGTCTACAGCTCTTAGAACCAGAAGGAAAAGAGAAAAAAAAAATCCTAGCACCGAACTCCCGAAAGAAACCGTAAAATGAAAACTCCTTCTAATATTATAGTCAAAATCCAGAGTTCCAAAGAATTCTGGTCAAAGAAAAAATATTGCAAGCAGCCAAAAAACCCAAATTAAATATGAAGTTACAGTAGTCAGGGTCAACATGAGTTACTAGCCACCCCTATCAAGACATGGAAAATATTGACTACAATATTGAAGAAGGTAAAAGATATAGGCTTATGATGAAGAATAACTTATCCAGAAAATAATTATGGGGAAAAACATCATCATCATCAGGTGTTACAGAGGGAGTTAAATAAGATAGAAGGCCCAGCAGTGGTTCTATTGTGTTTTGGTTATCTTAAGAATGGAATGAGAGGGTGGGGTAAAGATGGTGGGATAGAAGCAGGAAAATTCTGTGGGCTCCCCCCCAAAACCATCTTAAATACCTATAAAATATGACTCTGAGCTACAGAACCTACAAAGTGACAGAGAAACAAATCTCCCATGGAAGGCAGCTTGGCAGGCTGGCAAAGAGGGCCCATTGCAGCATGCTTGGAGCAGAGCACAGCCCTGCATAAGCCCACAGTTTTAGCCCCAGGGAGGTCCCAACCAGCAGAGGTTGGAGCAGTAGAGAGAGTGGATCACTGGCAGCTGTGACCATTTCCAGAATTATCAATTTAAAAATGCCAAAGACAAAGTAAAAGGTCAGTGCAACTCTGCTGGATGAGGGTGGGGGGGGGAACTGAGGTGCTGTCTGGCCTCTGGCATAGAGCCAGAAGTGGTAGGAGTGTTGGCCCTGCAGCCATCTCCATGTGGCTGCTTCAGAGCTCCTGGACTGCAGATTGTAGGAGGGGCAAGCAAACATCCAGAGGCTAAGCTCTCTTACCTTAACCTGCCTGGATCAGGATCACAATCTTGGGTGGTGGTCCTGAGGGGCATGACCAGTGAGCCAAAGCTGGTGGGGGCTGTAGAGATAGTGCTGTCCTAATAGCTCTGGCAGCTGTAAAAACCCCAGTGATTTGGAACAGAGCTCTCCCCTCTGGAAGCAGAATTCTACTGTGGCAAGAGCTCAAAAGCCAAGTAATTGACTGGCAACATGATCAAGTGAAAGAAGCAAGCAAGCGCAACCATGCAACTTTAGATTCCTTTTTTGGGGACAAAAAGAATCAAAGCATGGAACTGGAGGAAGACATCACAGTCAGAATTCCTCCACCAAAAGTACCAAATATGCACTGGATACAGGCTATGGAGGAGCTCAAGAAGGATTTTAAAAATCTAGTAAGAGAAGTGGAGGAAAAATTGGGAAGAGAAAGGAGAATGATGCAAGAAAATCATGAAAAGAGAGTCAAAAACCTGACTAGAAAATAACACCTTAAAATAAACTAACTCAAATGGAAAAAGAGGCCCAAAAAGCCAATGAAGAGAAGAATTAGGCCTTAAAAAGCCTAATTTGCCAGATGGAAAAATAATTTCAAAAGCTCACTGAAGAGAATAATTCCTTCAGAATTAGACTGGAGCAAATGGAAGCAAATGATTTTATGAGAATTCAAGATACTATTGAACAGATACAAACAAATGGAAAAATAGAAGGCAATGTGAAATCTCTCAATGGAAAAACCACTGATCTGGAAAATAGATCCAGGAGAGACAATTTAAAAATTATTGGACTACCTGAAAGCCATGCTCAAACAAAGAACCTAGAAATCATGCTTCAAGAAATTCTCAAGGAAAATTGTCCTGATATTTTAGAACCAGAGGGCAAAATAGAAATTGAAAGAATTTAACAATCACCTCTTGAAAAAGGTCCCCCCCCAAAAAACTCCTTGGAATGTTATAGCCAGGTTCTGGAATTCCCAGATCAAACAGAAAATATTACAAATAGCCAAGAAGAAACAATTTGAATATTGTGGAAACACAAGCTGGATAACATAGGATCTAGCAGCTTTTACATTAAGGGATTAAAGGGTTTGGAATATGATATTCTGGAGATCAAAGGAACTAGGATTAAAACCAAGAATCACCTATCCAGCAAGACTGAGTATAATGCTTGAGGGGAAAATATAGTCCTTCAGTGAGGTGGAGGACTTTCAAGCATTCTTGATGAAAAAACCAGAGTTGCATTGAAAATTTGCAAGAAGCAAGAGAAGCACGAGAAGGTAAACAGGAAAAAGAAATCATAAGGAATTTATCAAAATAGAACAATATATGCGCTTACATGGAAAAACAATAATTGCAACTTATGAAACTTTTCTCAGTATGAGGATAGTTGAAGGGAATATAATTGCATATATATGCATACATACATATATGTCTATATAGGAGGGTAAATATATACATTTGGATACACATGTGAGTATGTGTATACATGTGTACAGGTGTACATTGACAGAGGGCACACGATCAAGTTAATAGGAAGGGATGATATTTAAAAGATTAATTTGAGAGTTGAGAGAGGAATATAATGAAAAGAGATTGGGAATGACAGAATGGGGTCAAATCTCAAATAGAAGGGGCAAGAGATAACTTTTACAATGGAGGGGAAGAATAGGAAAGCAAAAGGGAATAGGTCAACCTTAGGCTCATTGAATTTGGCTTAGGGAGGGAATGACATACACTCTGAACTAGGCATTTTGCCCTATAGGAGGGTAGGTAGGAAGGGGATGAGAGAGGAGATGATGGAGGGGAGGGCAGTTTGGGAGCGAATGTAGTTAGAAGCACACACTCTTGAAAAAGGCCAGGGTTAAAGTAGAAAGTAGAACAAGTGAGGGGCAGAATAGGATGGACGGAAATATAGTCAGTCTTTCACAATATATCCACTATGGCAGTGGTTCTCAACCTTCCTAATGCTGCGACCC
Organism: Pseudocheirus occidentalis; assembly: GCA_028646575.1. NCBI lineage: Eukaryota > Metazoa > Chordata > Mammalia > Diprotodontia > Pseudocheiridae > Pseudocheirus > Pseudocheirus occidentalis. Next base: position 21,268,428 of record CM053600.1, on the reverse strand, counting down.
TTTAATACTCATATGTGGGTATATCTATATATGGGCAGACCTGCCTGGAGATGGAGAGAGTAGCGGTGTCTTGGTTCCTAAGACCATCAGAAATATGTGTTTTCTGATGGTCTTAGGAGACCCTTGTGAAAGGGTTGTTAAACCCCCATAGGGGTCGCGACCCACAGGTTGAAAACTGCTGTAGTATGGAAATGTTTTGCATAACTACTCATGTACAGCCTATGTTGAATTGCTTATCTTCCCAGTAGTTGTGGGTGATGAGGGAGGAAGGGAAGGAAGCTGGAATTTAAAGTTTTAAAATAAAATGTTAAAAATATTATTATTATTATTTAAATTCAACTGGGAAATAAGATATACAGGCACTGGAGTAGGGAGATCCATTTTGCCCTACCAGAAAGTTAGAGGGGTTATGGGGGAGGACATAGGAGAGAACAGATTGGGGGAGGGTGTATACAGTGGGATCCCTGTTTTGGGGTGGTGGGTAGGTGAAAGACAGGGAGAAAAGTTGTAACTCAAAATCTTGTGGAAATGAATGTTGTAAACTAAAAATAAAAAAAGAATGGAATGAGAAGGTAATATGAATACACTAGGGGAGAGGGAAGGAAAAGGTTAGGGAAAATTATCTTATGTAAACATGGTATACAAGTAGACATTTATTTTTTAAAAAGCAAATGAAGAGAACAGTTGAAATTTGAATATTAGTCTTATCTGATCTGGTTAAAGGAGAGAAGAAAGCACACATTTATTTGGGAATAGAAATAGATTTCATTCAGGAGGGAGGGTAAGGGGAGAAGAGAGGAAGGGGATTAAAAAGATGGTAGATTAAGGGAGCAATGAGTACTAAGAAAAATTAACTCTAAGGAGGTTCAGAAACACTTACAGCTCTTTTTCAGGTGGCAGATGGGAGTCTCAGGGAGTCCCCATAATTTGAGGAATGACTGAGCAAATTATCGTATATAAATATAGGGGAATACTATTGTACCATAAGAAATGATGAAGGTGATGGTTTCTGAGAAACCTGGGAAGACTTGTATGAATTGATGCAGAGGGAAGTAGACAGAACTAGAAACATAATTTATACAGAGACAATAATATGGTAAAGACAAATGACTACAAAAATATTGGAATGTCTGATCAATGTAATGGCCAATCACAATTCCCGAGAACTAATGAGGAAACATAATAACCACCTCCCGAGAAATGAAGGCCTTATACCATAGAAGACATTTTTTTGGACATGAACAATTTGTATCATTTTCTTTATTGATAATAAAATGGGAACTATCATAGTTGTACTACCTATCTTACCAAAGGTTGAGTATTTATGTACATATTTAAAATTCCTTCCTTCCTTCCTTCCTTCCTTCCTGCCTTCCTTCCTTCCTTCCTTCCTGCCTTCCTGCCTTCCTGCCTTCCTGCCTTCCTGCCTTCCTTCCTTTTTCCCTTATTCTCTCCCCCTCCCCTTCCCCTTTCTTATTGTCCTTACCTCTCCTAAGCTAGAAATGCAGTGACCACTTATAGACCCAATCCCACTTAGAGATCCAATAGATCAGTATGGAAGTCTGAATCTGTTCACCTTCTGAGCTGGGACTCTTTGCTCCTTCTTAGGCATTCTAGTGGTCTTCTTCTCCTGGGGATTGTAAAGCCAATCAACAGTAGATTCCTAAAAGAATGCTACTGTGAACAGCTTTTAAGATTCAGATTACACAGTATTAGTGAACTTTATTCTATTACAAACCTAGATTCAGTACAATGTTCACAGTATCAACAATTCACAATATTATATACAATCTTCAGGACAAGGAAAGTACAGAAAGTAACAAGAAACAAGAGAAGAATCACTTGGCTTCCCTAAGGGGGGGAACCAGCTTCACATTTTTAGATTCAATCAATCGACAAAAGGAATGACCTAGTTTCCCTAAGAGGGAGTTGATTCAATCAACAATTCA
>CM053600.1:21220816-21265979 GCA_028646575.1 Pseudocheirus occidentalis | reverse complement strand
CTAGTACTACTACCACTACTACTACTACCACTACTCCTACTCCTACTATTACTACTGCTGCTACTACTACCACCACCGCCACTACTGCTACTACTACTACTACTACCACTACTACTACTCCTACTATTACTACTGCTACTACTACTACCACTGCTACTACTATCACTACTACTGCTACTACTACCACTACTACTACTACCACTACTACTACTCCTACTATTACTACTGCTACTACTACTACCATTACTACTACTACCGTTACTACTACCACTATTACTACTACTACTACCACCACCACCTACTACTACTACTACTACTACTACTACTACTACTACTACTACTACTACTACTACAACTAAAAACAACACTAGAATATTCCTAGGATACTTCAGAGCTGGAAGAGACCTGGGAAGTCATTTTATCCAACTTCCATATTATACCTGAGAAGACTAAACAAGTCATATTACAGGCACGTATTCCTGCCGATACATCCTGGACTTCCTGACAATGCAGTACATGCTAGCCTGCCAACACTTGCTTATTAAGACCTGTTGGTGGACCTGACCACTGAAAGGTTATAACTTGCATTTTGTGTGTTTATTTGAAAAATGCAGCATATATAGTTATCTCTGCTATGATAGGCATATAGTCTAAATTCCTGTTTATATGTGGCTCCATGCCCCTACACACTCCAACCACATCTATCAGGCAAGTCCTTCTCCAGGGCTAGCCTGAAATAAACTATATTTAGCTCCTCCACCTTAGACCCTCTGGCCTTGAACCTATAGAAATTCTGCCCTTGTCCCCCTTAGACTGTAGATAAGACTCTCCAATAATTTGTCCCAGGTCTTTAATCTTTCTGTCCTAATTCAGAAGTCGTCTTTTTCATCTTCTAGAGATATTGATGCCTATGGCTCCCAAAATTTCTCTTTTGCTCTTAGACATAGTTGGCTTGAATGAAGGACATTTCCTAGCCATTTGAACCAGCTGTCCTTGACCAGATTGGCAAAGTTGGCTTCTCTGTCCTATTGCACTAGACTGGCAAGTGAGACCTCTTATTCCTAAAGCCAAGTGGATGTGAGCCATTCAGCTAGAACTCCCTGAGCATCTCTCCCCTATCCTATCATGTCCATGCTTTCAAACACAGTGTGCCCTCCTCCCAGCTGCCACTTCTGCTAGTCTGACCCTTTATCCCATTTTAGACCTCTCTTGGCTCCCAAAAAATTATCTGCTGGTAGTTCTTAGGGTCAATGAAAAATGAACACCAATCCCAACCAAGTAACTAACTTTAATCACTTCTCTGATATCAGATTGCAAAATCATGGCTTATGTGCCCCTTATTTCACACACTCCCCTACATACCCTGCCCCCCAACAAGTCCTAAGGGACCATTTCATTAGAATTAAGGGTTCGTAATTAGAAAAAAAAAGCAGTAATTAAAATAATATTCCTCCCCCTCACCCCATACACATACCATAAAGGACAGGGGTTGGTATTAGAGACTGACAAATAAAACTACATAAATAGTTATAAAAATTAATCTAGAATACAGTAATGGTATAAAGGTTATTTTTCCTATAAAGATTTTCCCATGTTCCTTTCTGTCAGTTGCAAAAAAAACCTGCTGTTTGTCACAGGTACAAAGAATGATAAAACTCTTAAGACTAACCCCACCAATATTCACACCTCATCAAGCTAGTCAATCCATGTCCTCCAAAAGGTACAACATACTGGTACTATTACTCTAACTTATACCCCATTCCCACCCTTGACAACCTCTATCATGCCAAAAACCACATAAAAGGAGGGAGGGCTGACAAAAAATGGAAAGTTTTCCAAATTCTTATTTTTCCATTTTTTTTTCTGTTTCCTAACCAACATTATTCGTCACAGTATAGGCCAAAGTGGCAAGAATCCCATGGAGATTTGGTGATTTGCTTCTATCGACCATATGATTCAATTAAATAAAGACCTGCAGAAACTATCTTACATGAGCATGTTCCACATTACGATTCCTCAGAACTAAAATACAATCCCAAGGCTCAGTGGAAGTAGCAGTTCGCATAAGGTATTCTCATAATTTTCTATTATTAGTCTATATTGACTTAAGAAAACTGCAATCTAAAGCTTCCTTGACTTCTTAGTCATATAGTGTAACAGAGAAAAACATTGGACAGGGAGTCAGGTCTCCTGGAATCTAGTCCTGGCTCTGTATCAATGGTGTGACCTTGGGCAAGTCACTTGAGAAGTAAATACTTACACTGAAAATATTACAAGCTGTTCTCACAGATATAAGCTGCTTCCATAATATCCCTGAACATCATATCCAATGTAGGGCTCAAAAATCTTTACAGCTGAGCTAAGAATATTCACAGCAATCTGCTACAATGGAAAATCACTCTGGGTTTAGAATCAGAAGACCTGAGCTCAAGTCTTTGCTCTGTGTAACAAAAAGCAAGTCAGTTAACTTCTCCAGCCTCAGTTTGCTCATCTGTAATTGAACAAATAAACTCTGAAGTTCCTTCAAGTTCTAATTTTATGAAAATATAAGCAAGCATATTGAGCACCAGAACTGAAGGAACAATCCAGAGCAGCTGATTAGGGCTAAGCCAAGTGCAGAAGAGGGGTAAAAAGTTCAGGAAAGATCCAAGGTCAAGGGCAGGCTGAGTGGTGCATCCATTGAATGACTTTTATGATGCACATAGTCTCACTGGTGGACATACCCTTTCAAATTGCATGTGCATCCCCCTTCCTCTTAGAGCTTAAGGACACTCGGAGAGACAATCTATGAGGGCCTCAGTTTTCTCATCTGTTAATTTAAGGTGATTTTCTTAGGTCCCTTCTGCCTCTAAAATTCTGCCCTTCTCCTCTCCCCACCCTCCAAGTTACATGGCATTTGCTTAGTCCTATGAGCTAAGAAAATTTAAGTGAGGACAGAGGTAGCTAACAACCAAATATTCCATCAGGGTTAATGTCATAGTTACCAGGTTTGAAAAAGACTTTCTACTTCTATTCTGCTAATTCAACAACAGACCCGTTTTATGGTTATAGCTGGACAAAGCACCATTTTGTAGAAAGAGTCTTAGACTTGGAGTCAGAAAACTTGAATTCTGCTTCCAGTTCTATTAATTCTAGTAATTAAACATCTCTGAGCAATTGTGTCCTAATCTGCAAAATAGAAAAAATAACATACTACTAACCTTAAATAAAACAGTAGAGATGGAAAATTCATTTACATTAACCACTATATAAACATAATCTATCGCTGAGGTCTGTAATGCACATTTTTTTTACAGATATAGGTTAGCATCATATATAACCCTGTTTTGCTGTTTCAAATATGTATTTCTCAACCTCACCAACTTCATAGATTATCTACTGTTTCTGGGCAGTCTTTTATAGCATATAAAATTCATGCAATGGGATGAGAAGAACAAACAGTATTCCCAAATATGGGACAACGCCTTTATGTGTCCTAATGTACTTACAGACTTGGGGGGGAAAGGGGAGGGCACACCACATGAATCCATTCCTTGACTCGAAAAACCAGCTAAATGGACTACTTGACATCCTATAAAATAAGATTAAATTTTATGTAGGTACAGACCTAAACTTCAAGAGTGTTTTTACTCCTTACTCATGCTATCAGTGAAGATAATTTCAAGCATGTTCTTCACAAACATAAATTATTTTACATAAAGACTGAATTGTTCTATTCCCTTCAGAAAATTTACAGTATTACTTCACTTGGTTTTAAGCTTGAATCACAGTTGATATTACTGTTCTCAAATGTTGGAAACTTGTCCTTCCATTTTGTTGTTAACAATATAATTAGAAAACCTAGTAGAGGTGAGAAAGTGAATAAATTGTACTGCCATTTTAGTGACTTGCAGAAACCATATTAGGCTGGGACATTAGAGAAAGGGAAGTTATTGTTGGTTTTTTTCCATTTTAAAATCTGTCTCCCTCACCACCTCCCTTCCCAACACTGAACAAATCAAAAAACAAACATGAAAAACATCCATAGATAGATAGACAGACAGACAGACAGACATCTGTTCTTGCAAAAAAAAATTTTGCATAATCAGTATCTGAAAATGGCAGCTAGGTGATGCAGTGGATAGAGCACTAGGCTTGAAATCAGGAAGACTCATATTCCTGAGTTTGAATCCAGCCTCAAACACTTACTGAGTGACCCTGAGCAAGACATTTAACCCTGTTTACCTCAGTTCCTCATCTTAAAAGTGAACTGGGAGAAGGAGGTGGCAAACCACCCCAGTATCTTTGCCAAGAAGACCCCAAAATAGGGCCAGGAAGAGTCAGACTGAACAATAAACGACTTCTGAAAATATATGGCTTTCTGCATTTTAAGTTTATCATCTCACTGTCAGGGAACAAATGGAACGTCTTATTTTCCTTCTGTGAGCAGCAGCTCAACATTATTTAAGGTTTACAAAGTACTTTATGAATATTTCATTTGATTCTCATAACAGTCGTGGGAGATAGGTGCCATCATTACCCTTGTTTTACAGGAAAGGAAAGTGAGGCATGAAAAGGTTAAGTGATCTATCCAAGGTCACACAGTTTGAGAGGTGAGATTCAAACTCACATTCTCCTGACTCCACACCTAGGACTCCCTCCACTGAGCCATTTAGTTGACAATATTGCAAATTTTAAAGTACTATGCTTCAATTGTCCATAAAAAGTGATGGTCATCAGTATGACAGAAACTTCGCAAAATGCATATTCATTAGATTTTTGGTAAAACTTATAAAATTAATACTGTACAAATTTCCAATCATTAATCTGGTTTTACACAGATAATGCAAATTTGATACTTGTTGCAATCTTCAAAATATTTCCATTATACATCTATAGATACAAAATGATCTAAAAAATTATTGGGTTTTAATTCTTTTAGTCTTATTTTAATTAAGTTTAAATCTCTGCAGCATCTTTACTGAGCACAGTTGATTAATCTTCTCTCCCTCTTTTTTTCTTTTTCTTTAAATAATAATCCTAAAACAAAGTCTTCTAGAACTTTAGGCATTTTCAAATACTTATGTTAATCACAAAATATGGCAATATTCATCCAGTCAGTCATCCTTCTGGAAAAGTTATTTCCACAGTAATATGGAATGAGTTTAAAATCTTAATAGGAACTTAGGGTATTTGAGTAGCACAGTATATATTTGTATCTAAATTCATCATTACTAAGTTCTTTACCTTCTGTCTAGTATAAATATAAAATTAGTGTCTATACTATGCCAAGTAGTCAATTAAAAACATCATTTGAATGCTTTTGTGAAAGGACCAGGGTCCTTCTCCCTCCCCATTCCCATAAAAGGTAAAAGAAAGCTGGCCTCTGGAATTGCTTGGCCCTTGCCTCCCTACATAAAAAGTTGGTGCCCCTTCAACTAGGTGAATGTTTGAAGATCAACACCCCACCCTGATGAGCAGATGCTTTCCATATGGAGATGGGGGTGGGGGGGGGGAAGAGGGGGAATCAGCCTTTATAGAAGCTAAGTACTAATGTGTCCTTTTTGCATATGCCTCCTATATGGGAGCAAAGTAAACCTCCTTTTGTTAATTGTTCCAACATTTATGAGTGTGTTTTATTTGATTGCTGAATTAACAAAGACCTGGCATCAGGCCCTCCACAATCACCTTCAAAGATACAGATATTTGGCATCTTAGGTAAAAACACTACATTGATCATATGAGAGATGACAGTAGCATGATGGAAAGTGTGTTAAATTTGGAACTATAGATTCTGAGTTCAGGTCCATTATAATCTCAGTGATCATGGGCAAATGACTCGTCTCTAAAATGAAAGGCCTCTACTAGAAGACCTCTTTAAGATCCCTCCAAGTTCTAAATCCATTATCCCACATCAATTTTTTTCCCTATGAAATTCTCATGTTACAAAGAAAACTATGGAAGTAATGGGGATTGGAGGAGAGAGGAAGGAGGGGGGGAGGGAAGGGAGGGGAGAACATTCAGGGATCAAATAAAATATAAAGGAAACAGACCTTGTCTGGAGTCTTCTGGCGATCAGCAGTTAATTTGAGTCCAAAAACCAGAACTTTTCATAGCTAAACTCGATTTGTCAGCTCCATTGAGCCTCCCTCATCCGCCATTCCCAGGTACCCACACTTATGATATGTGGCTATGGCAGCCTCTACCCTGTAAGGTTATCCCCAGATTATCCCATGTGGTCTTTCATGATTATCTGCATAGGATTTCTAAATCAAATTAGAAACTTCACCCCCAATTTCTTCTTCCAGGAGATGTGTCATGGGCCAACAAATGTCTTGGTTCATGTCACAGGACACATATCTATATTGTGAGTAGGCTGACCAGATGGAAATCCTGAATTTTTACGTACACAGTTGACGTGGTTTTCTATACGAATGTCATTGTTATTATATGCTCTGAAACTAGACAGTGAGCAAGGCTACCCCATACAGAACACAGACAGTATCAAATGGCACCATGGAATGCATATTGAATTTTTAATCAGAAGACTTGTCTCAAACCTGAGCTCTATCTCTTACTATCTTTGTGCCCGAGGGCAAGACACATAATTTGCACCTCAGCGCCCTCACCTGTAAAATGTTGGAGTCAGATGAAATGGCCTCTAAAGTCTTGCCCTCTTATATGTAAATGTGTGAATCTGTGCCTACATTTGACATAGTTCCCAACATAGAGCTGTGCATATTTGTCAAGGCTGATGAATTATTTGATGAATGGTTGGTCACACCTTGGTGGTGTCACATGAAAGGCAAACTTCTCCTCCTCAAATCCCCCTTCCTCTCCTCAGTAAGTCAGTCAACAAGCATTTTTTAAGTATCCAGGCATTGTGCAAAGCCCAGGGGACACAAAGTTTCTGCCCTCCAGTCTAACAACCAGCAAATAAATAATACAAACAAGATAAATACAGGATCAATTTGAGATCTATCAGTAAAGGAAAGGTCCTAGCATTAATGGGGAAGTAGGAAAGTCTTCTTGTATAGGAACTTTAGTTGGGGTTTAAAGGAAGCCAGGCAGACAAAAGCAGGATGAGGATTCCAGATGAGGAAATTTTCAGGGGGACATTTTCTAACAACTGTTCTTACCTCATCACCTCTATAAATACTCCTTTCTAGTATAACAAAAATGAGAGCGAGCGAGACCATTATTCTTTTTAAGTGGAGCTTAATGAGCCAGCAACTGCAAGGGGTCAAGCTTACCCAAATCAAGCAGCCCTGAGATGCATTTTCTCGGGGTTTATATAGAAAAATTCACAACATAAATGCAACCAGGGGGAACCACAACTTGGAGCCAGCTGGAAAATACAGAAGCCGCCTAACAATTGTTGCCCAGCAATCAGTTTGTTGCCCAACTGGAAAGTTCCCAAGTCTATTTTGAGAACTGAACAGAAGAGGGGAGGGTGCTATGGGCTCCAGGTAGCAGGTTTGGGCAGGTTTACTTGGCAGGTTTGCTGCCTAGGTGGGCTTTGTTGGGTTTGGGTAGGTTTCCTAGGCAGCTCTCCTATCATGGGGAGAAACGGGGAGATGTTCACAAAGTGGGGGGTTACTACACTAGAAAGCTAATTAAGTCTGAATGATTAATTATTAATCATGTGGAAGAAACTCATGCATAGGGATTCATAAGTTATAAAGCATTAGGAAATAATCCCTTAAGCTTTCTGGGACAAGAGAGAGAGAGTAGTCATAAACTGGGAATGAAAATAAGGGTACCGGGGTCAGAAGGTAGCTCTAGCTTTTGCTCTCTGGCTAAGTGAAAGAAAAACTTAATTTACCCAAGATTTGGTATTGGTAATAATACATTGGGATACAGTGAAGCACAAAGCTTCTTCTTTAAAGACCTAAGGAAATAAATGGGGTGGCTGATTTTGAAGTAAAGTATCAGAAAGGAGATGGACTCCAGTTTGATCTTTCCAAGACTGGTAAAATTGATGTCCAAGAGGAAGGGAAGAGGAATATCAAAGTCTTCAGTGAAATATAAATGAATTAATGAAAGTTCTAAGACTCATACTCCAAATAGGACACTCCTTCTCTTCCAATTTCTCTCCTAATTCTGAGTCTAAGATTCTCCAGTCTCTAGCATATGATGACACTTCCATCTGCATCTACATAAGGAAAAATTAGTTTAACATATGTTTTTGACATTCTACATAACTTTCAGCCGAAATAGTGGAGTAGTTGCCCATTTCCTCTTCTACCTGCCCAAATGTCAAATGAAACAATCTGTTTATCATTTTTAGTTTATGTTGCACTTTCTCATATTACTGTCCTGCAATGCCATTTAAAATCTTCATTCAATACTGATTGAGCATCTATTCTCGCACAGAGTAATGCTGTAAGTGGATAGGGAACAGACCTTAGAGCCAGGAAAAAATGGGGTTCAAATCCCCCATCTGACAAATGTTGGTTACATAACTCAGGGCAATTCACTTAACCTCCTAGTTTTCTAGACTAATCTCTATGATTTTAATTAAAGAGAACGGACGTTGATAGAGGGAGTTCTCTCATCCAAAAGTTCCATATATCAATAACATCACAGATTCAATCTCTTTCTCTGCAAATCACTATGACAACAGACTCCTAATTATTTGGCTTTTCATATGTTTATGTTGTGTCTCCAGTCTATCAACTTTTCAAGATCAGGAACCATGACTTTTTATTTCCTTTTATTGTCTTCTCAATAGTATCATGCACAGGGTCCTATGCATAATAGGCAATGTGTCCCATAGTCTTTTTTCCCATGGTCCTGGAAATCAGGTCAAGAGGATGACTGTTTCAGCCATACATAGCTAGCCCCTGGATTCATGCTTTGAAACCTCTCAGGATCCTGTTTGCTTCAATAGAGAAAAATGATGGTGTTGTTCCATAATTTAATGTTCTCTAAAGTTTTTTTCTAGTTCTAAATCCTATGGTTCTCAGGGGGAGTCAGAAAACAGGCATGGGAGGTAACAAGGAGGAATCCTTTCTGCTCTGGTCCCTTAGCAAAGAAGTATACAGTACTTAGATCCTAAGATGAAAGAAGCAGCTACAATCCCTCTAATCTCTACACACACACACACACACACACACACACACACACACACCCCACACACACACTCACACACTCTAACTACTATTTGTCCTATTGATCCTAGGCTCTCTAGGATAATACTGACATTCCTTACATTTTCTTCCCAGTTTTCCCAGATAAGATGAAATAATATATGCAAAGGAATTCTGGAAACATTAAAGTGCTGTTAAACATTTGCTTATTGAGAATCAGCATGGCATACAGAGTTGACCTCAGAACCAGGAAGACTTGAATTTGGGTTCTTCCTCTTACACACATAGACTTCAAAACTCTTGGAAAATCACTTAACTTCCCAACAAACTCTAGGACTCCTACTGAGTGGTTCGTGAAGTCTTTGGAGGTTGATGATGTTCCAAGAGTTTTGCACTAAAAATTCTTCAGCGTCACCTTAAATGGTAAATAATGGTAAAAAATAATAGATTATAGGTAATATATTAAATTACCCTGGAGGAAGACTATTGTTGAAAGGGATTCGTAGAACAAAAAGCATTTGGTAACCATTGCTCTAGGATTGTAAGTTGCAAAGAAGGTACCAACATGTATTAGTAGAAGAAGCTTCTTCATCTATAGCAAGGAAATAAGGAAATCACGGGTTTATGGCCTAGTTCATTGTTATCATGGGGTCCAAAGCCCCATTTTTAAAAAGAGAAACCAAATAACCCTATCACTAGGAAAAGATGATACATTATTCTAACATCACCCCATCTTTCCTTTCGTACCCCTCTCTCACTTCTAGTACAAACGATTCCCCAAACCCTAGACCTCCCTTGCCCTTAAACAGTCCCTCTCGATGCAAGAATTTCTTTGCTTATAGCGCCCCATGCTCCAAAATTACCTCTCTTTTCTCTTTCCTCTCCCTTCTCAAATCAAAACTGCCATCCATTCAGCCACAGATCTCAGCTAAATGTTTTGAGGAAATCAAGCTGCTTGAACTAATTTACTCTAAGATGTGAATGATTGAAAACCACTTTCCCCTTCTTAAAGAAATTTACATGTTCAAAAGAAGGCTTGTTAAACAAATCAGTCTTCAGCTGTAGTTTCTTCAAGACTTATAGAGGGAATATTTTTCATTTATACGGAGAGGCTTTTTGGTATCTTGCCAGAGGAGTAGGTAGGCCCCACTAGCTTAACCTCTCCCCGTATCCTCCTGCCTCCCTACCTCCCATCCCCCTACCCTTGGCCTATGTAACTAGAAGTCTGTAGAGGAGTTTCACAACACTCTCTAGGCCCTAGGTAATTATTACTTCTCTTCCTCCAGGAAAGGTACCCAGTTGTAGTGAAAAGAACTCTCAGCTTAGTGTCAGGGATCCTAGACTTTCATCCTGGCTCAGACATTTACCAGCTTTGTGATACTGGGCAAATCTCAATCTAGCTGAACATCAGTTTCCTTACTTGTAAATACAGTGCCTGGCACTTGATAGGTGCCTAATAAGTATTTGTTGATTGATTGAATGGTAATATTTGTACTACCTACCTCATCGGGTTCATTTTAAGCACCACATAAAAGTGAGATATTACCATTGTCTCATTTCCGGTTCCTAAAGGCTTTTTCCCTTCCCTCTCAGCTTTCTCTGTTGAGGGGGATGACTTGGAACTTGTGCAACCTTTGATGCAGGTCTCTGATTCTCCTGGGTATTGTCTGTGAAAGCTATCTCCAGCCTAGCCCCACTCTTTCGAGCGCATGACCATTGGGTTTGACACCTTGGGGCTCAGATAGAAAGAACTATCTTTACTAAGCCACTAAATATATTCAGAAATGCTCAGTCTGCACAGTCTTTTTTCTTGTCTGTCCTGCTCCTCCACTATAACCCCAACATTTAGAGAAAATACTTGCAGAAGCTCAATAAATATTGGTTGATTTAATCCCCTGTAAAGTGAAAATAAATCTGCAGTGAAAGGAAGGAACATAGTAGCATTAATGGGGTTTTCTGTAATTCAGGGAAACTGATAGTGTGTGTATGTCTGTACAAATATACATACATATATGTGTATTATATATATATGAATATGTATATATGTATGTGTGTACAGGTGTATACAGGTATCATAGTATGACTATATTATACATATATATATATACATGCCTGCATATATGTGTATATGTCTATATATGTTTACATGTAGATAAAGAGGAGTTACTGTTAAAGGACAGAGTCCAGATGCATAAATCCACAGTTGTGGGAAAGAACTTCTCTGTACTCAACACTGTTGATCTTATTTACTCTCCAGGCTTCAATAACATCTCTCTATTTGGATGACTTCCAACTCTATAGCTAGAGTTATAGCCTTTCTTCCAGACTCCAGACATAAATTTCCAATTTGCTGGGCTTCCCACCAGAATCTCAAACTCAACATATCCAAAACTAGACTCATCATCTTTTCCCCAAATTTGCTTCTTCCTTAACTTTAATATTCATGTTAATGGCCCCATCATCCTATTATTAATCATTCATACTTCAACCCCTCCCAAGTACATCATATATACTGCAGTCAGAGAAAACATACTAAAGCAAGAGTTCTTAATGTGAGGTTCACAGACACCCCCCCCAAAGCATCAATGGATAGATTTTAGAAGAGTCTATCTATATCTTTGTTTCAAAAATAAAATGATTTTCCTTTGGGATTCTATGTATTTTATTTTACATCTTTAAAATATTCTGAGAAGGGAACCATAGGCTCCCCCAGACTTCCAAAAAGTCTATGATATAAAAAAGTTAACAAGTCCTTTCCTAGAGCATAATTCTAGAAGATCATGCCTATCCATTATTCAAAAATCTCTCATAGTTCTCGGTCTTCTTATAGTAATGGTCAAAATCATTGGCATGGCATTGAAGACCATCCACCATCTGGTCCCATATGACCTGTCTTATGGTCAAAGGCACATTGCCTAGATGGAAGACAACCAGTAAGGTCTTGATGTCAGGTGGCAAATGATCAGAAATAGAAAGCAAACAACTATTGTCAAGTTGAGGGTCTGATAAGCATCTTTGAATTAAACCAAAGGAAAGAGAAAGAATGAAAATCAAAATGGATAGATAAAAGAACAAACAGAAACAATGTGGTAGATGGACAGAGGCTGTGTGAAGAACCCAATCTCCAGGTCTGGGACTTCCCTGGAAAACATCTGCTTTCTGTAGTACCCCTTTACACAACCAGGCCCTTTTCAAGTACTAAAAACTTTACTGACCTGTAAATGACAAGTCCCAGTACCAAGATTCCTAAAACTTTCTGGTCCCCAAGCCTGCTTGGTATGTTAGATTCAAAGTACTGCCTCACCAGATCCCTAATAGCCTATCTCTCATCTACTCATGCCCCACTAATGCCCAAGCCTGACATTCAGTCCCCCTTTCTCTTCTACCTCCATTGCTGCCACAAACTCCAGATCACAAGAAAGCATTTTCTAGGGCTTATTTACAAAGGAAAACACAACAGACAAACATAACTAATACATCAAAGTAAGGTATTTAGAAGCGTGAATAAAAGAAAACCACTGAGTCCAAAACAGAGTGATACTTCACCTACCTAATGTATTCTATCTAGCTGCAGTTCCCCAGACTTCCTTGTATCAAAATCCTTTTTAGATTGGCTGCCCTATAATAGGGCAATTATTTCCCTCATGGCCTCAGAAAGAAATGGCATCTTTTACCAAGAATGTCTCCCTGTGCCAACTTGGCATTTGGATTTGCCTACTTAAGTTCTAAAGATCAAACTTATTGGTCCGTTCTACAAGCCCATGTTCAATCTCTGCCAGTTAGACCAAACTACAAAGATGTTTAGTATTTTTTTCAGGGGGGGTATTCTATATGAATTCTACCTAATCACTGACTATCTAATTCATCACCCCACCCACCCACCCAACCCATCCAAGTGAAATGGAAGAAAATACAGAGAGATTCTATCATGTGCTCCTTGAAATCTGTATTAACGCTGTTTTTGTTTTTAATATTCCCAACACTTAGCACACTGCATGGAACATATAGTACATAACTTAACAAATGTTTATTAACTCTAACTCTGATGAAAATAATACAAAAGGAAATACCTTCTCAATCTCCCAAAATGCTAGAATATAAGAGAAAGCTTAATGGGTCAAAGAGGGAAAGTAGCAACATCACATTTGAAAGCTGATGAGACACAATCAGTGAAAATATTCATAGTAAGGCCTCTTGGCTCCAGAATTGGCTGAAGGGAAATATTTCTAGCAGTACAACATAGGAAGAAAAAAAAAACAGAACTGATTCTTTGAGGAACCTTTTTGAGAACAATTAATTGTTCCAAAAAGATTTGAAAGGTCCTCAGCAACCACTCACACTTCTTGTACCTCCATATTTCAGCACAGAGGCTTTGGCCATAATTTCCCTTCTCTTCATCTGCAAACATTCACAGAGCAGAGGTGTTTGCTTTGTTTTCCTGAACGTCCTCCAAAGGTTACAGAGGAAGGGAAAAGAATCACTTCTAATTTGCCCAAGTATTCCCTTGTGACCGACATCCTAGTCCATTTTATGGAAATAATTTGTACAGGTTGACATGACCCTTAGTGGGGTTGGTTGGCTGCCCCCCTCCCCACGGAGGCATTAGGGGAAAGGCAGTGCTGGGGGAATTAGTAGGTGGCCTCTTTATTTTTGGATCAGTGCAGCCCAAGAGCACAATCATGGTATTAAGCATTTTAAAAGCATTGCTGGGAAGCAGCTCAAAATACCAGTCATTAATCCTAGCACAAGCCCTTCCTTGCTTCCCCCTCTCAAGTCTGGATAGATGCCAGTTTGCATGGCTGTTTAGATGATATAACTCAACATGGAATCCATTCATAGAACAGGCCCAGAACATAAACCATAGATCCTTCATTCACTTTTACCCTGGGAACTGGCAGAAGCACACGTCCTTTGGCAGTGTAACCTGCCTTAGAACAGCTGGGGGACTAGGACCTTGACAAAAGACACAACTGTTTGCCCCCCCTTATTACCCTACTAAAGTATGCTAAAGGCAGTCTTGTTATAATGAGTCCCCAAGGTGAAATGAAAGCAACCGGGAAATTTCTTTGCCAAAGACCCCAGAGATCTTTTCTGAACTCCAGTAGCACTCAATTCTAAAAAGAGGCCAATGGCTCCTGCTTCTCCCAACTTTTTCCTTCATCCAATTACCAGCTCCTTCAGATAAACTGTGCAGGGAGATATTTTCGATGTCACCTCTGTTTCTTAGTCACACACATGTACACACACACACACACACACACACATACACTCACTCAAAATCCATCTAAAAGGAGAAAGAGCTAAAGTATACTTTTTCTTGTCAAAAATGTATTGACTTTAGTCAGTGTTTACCTGAGAACTTAGGTACCATGGTGATACATACCATAGAAATACACAGATAGAAACATGAAAAATAAATGAACAGATTGCCCGAAATGTTATTGCTTGGAAAGCACACTAAAGCCAGGAATTCAAAGAGGAAAATAAGGAAACAGAAGAAATAACAGAAGAATGTAATGACCAGAAGGTCAGCATCTAAAATTCAAGTGACTGAAATGTCTAAATACTGTCAATGTTGGTCCAGGGTATAGAGAAAGGATATCTAGAGGCATAAGGAAGCCTAGGTCTGGGTAATCCAGAAAAGCAGTCAAGTTATAAATATTTTGAAAATGTGCCAAATAAGCCTGGGAACTAAGTGGTACCTTGGAGAGAGTGCTGGACCTCAGGAAGCCCCGAGTTCAAATATGACTCAGAGACCTACAAGCTGTGTGTCGCTGAGGAAGTTACTTAGCCCCTGTCTGCCTTAGTTTGTGGCTCTGTAAAAAGAAGAAGATGAATAGTTGCACATGCTTACCAGGGTTGCTGTGAGGATCAAATGTGAATATTTGTAAAATTCTTTGCGAACCTTAACAAACTATATAAATGTTAGTTGTTCATATTAATATCGCTATTATTACCATTATTATTCCAGGTATTGCCCTAATTAAGGGGGAAAGATTAGTGTGCATACCCTGTGGGAACAAGTTCTCCTTGGCTGGATTGAATATTTATTTTACTCTTTAGACAATTACTCTTTTAAAAAATGTTTAAAATGTAAAGCTAATTACTCATTATGCACCAAGTTTCTCTTAACTCCGTTTTTAAAAAATAGCCTCCTCCATCCTCACGTAGAGTTCTCCCTTGGATCCAGATGGATGCCTAAGTACAGAATGTGGTCTCTGCTATTAGTACACCCCTCTCATGCTGTTCTCAGAAGAGTTTAGTACTGCCATACAATATACTGATTTCATCATTAGCTCCTAGTGAATGAATATAGGCTTCTGTTGCTACGGTTGCAAAGCCTTGTGAAAGGAAAGGTTTCAGGATGACCCTTTCTTCTAGAAAAAAGATGCTACTTACATTCACTCTGAGCAATCAGAGCCCAAATAATGACCCCTCAGACTTGGCCAGGCCCTATTGTTGGACAATCAACGAGAGTCAGAGTGATTTGGTTTTAATGCAAGGTCCTTAAGAGAGAAATCTAGCCAGTAACACCAAGACATCTTGAGAGGTTTCAGAGATCAAAATTTATATTTCTTTGGGTAGAGCACCCACAGGTAAGTGTATGATACCCTATATGGACAGAGAGAGAGAGAAGAAAAGGGGGCAGGGGGAGGAAGGGAAAAGAAAGGAAAAGGGAGAAGGAGGGGGAAGGTGACATATAGCTCTGTAAGATATGTGAAGCACTTTAAAAATACTTTCATTAGATCCTTACAACAACCCTGGAAAGTAGGTGCTATGAACATCCCCATTTCACAGATGAAGAAACCGAGGCAGAAAACAATTAAGTGGATTCCCCAGGATTAGTAAGTGTCTGAAGATAGCTTCAAACTCAGTTCTTCCTGACTCCAGGAACAGCATTCTATCCCTATGCTACCCAGCCGGATGACCCAGTCAGTAGCCTTCCAGTGAGATGGAGATCCACCAAGCCTTGTGATATCTGCTTCCTTATTGCCCTCCATGCCCTCCAGGTCCCTGGAACTGGTATGCCATGGTAGTATACCCTAAGGACTTGTAGCTGAATTCTCCTATGTTTTATCTCCTCCAAATAAATAATTAAGCTCTCCTTGAGGACAGGTACTATTTCATTTTTTAAAAAATTTCTATCCTCAGCACCTAGCACTGTGTTCAGTACATAGCGAACACTTAACAAATGCTATTTTTTTCATTCAAGCATTTGCAGTGAGGGAGAGTTATTCATTCATATCCTGAACACTCTAAGGATTCTGAGCCTGGGTCCAGAATTGAATATATTTAAAAATTCTTATTGCCTAAGGCTATCATTCAAAATAATCATTAAGAAAAAAGAAGACTGGACTGCCTTTGGGAAGTTGTATAATGCTTTTAATGACTCTAAGATGAGCAATGGCACAGGAAGGAGAGAGACAGCTTTTAGAGTCAGGATAATCAGGGTTCTAGGCTCTTCTCTGATCCTGTGTAACCACGGGTAAGTTATTTTATTTCTCAGTGCCCCAGATAAATATTTAAGATTACAAACAGCAGGACATAAAAGCAATTTCTTCACCATGTTAATGTCATTACAGTTGCAGACCAAAACAGTGCTGATCCCCAAATTCTCCTTGAAACAAAGGCCTATCTTTTTTAACACCAACCTTCTCCCATGAATCACAGACTACCTGGTTGTGAATCATAGAATACCACAGACCCAGATAATTAAAGTTGGGATTCACCCATAGGGCAATGGAGATGCATAGTGACTGATGTCAAGATATTCTACCAACAGCGTCAATCCAAGTGAAAGAAGCAGGAACAAGACTCTATCCTACCCAACAACAATGTAAGTGAAAAGCTGAACTTCTCTGCAAATTTTTAAAAATTAATAGCTTTTACCTTGTCAGAAGAGTTCACTGTACCCGACAGGGCATTCTAGGGTGCCGTTTTTCTTTATTACAAGAGAGAGTTCAATTTTCTCCAAAATAACTATGAGGCAAAAAGAAAAGGTAAGGACGGCTAGATGGCACAGTAGATAGAACACCAGGCTCTATCTATGAGTCAGAAGACTTATCTTCCCGAGTTCAAGTTTGGTCTCAGACTCTTAATATCTGTGTGACCGTGGACAAGTTACTCAAAAATGAGCTGGAGAAGGAAATGGCAAACCACTCCAGTATAATCACCAAGAAAACGCCAAATAGAGTCATGAAGAGTTGAACATGACTAAAAAATGACTAAAAAAACCAAAAAGCATCATAAAACTTATTTTTTACAAAAAGAATGTCATCAGAAAGATATATAACTGGAAAAGGCTCTAGATCAAGCAATCTAGAACCAACCTCCTAGAGCACTGGGTAAACCACCAAGAGAAGATTTATTAGAGTATGGACAAAAAGTGGGCAGCAAGGCAGCACAGTAGATAGAGTGGATAGAAACTCTGCACCTAAAGTCAGAAAGACTCATCCTTCATGAGATCAAATCTGGTCTTATTCAGATGTGTGACCCTGGGCAAGCCACTTAACTCTGCTTGTCTTAGCTTCTTCATCTATAAAAAGAGCTGGAAAAGGCAATGGCAAACCAGTCTAGTACCTTTGCCAAGAAAACCCCAAATCGAGTCACAAAGAATCAGGTATGATTGAAACAACTGAACAACAACAACAAAATGGTGTCAGAAAACATGGATGAATTGTGATCCGCCTCCCTGCAGGAAATTATCATATTGATGAGTTCACAGGTCTCCCAAAAGTCAGTCACTTGATCTTCTTGCCAATGATTCTTTCTTCACATGAGAGATTAATCCAAAAGCGATCTCTGCTAGAGCTCCATTTCAGAGGCTAAGATTTGTGCTTAGTTGCATGGAACTTGAAGAGGTGATGTAATTGAAACTCTACACCAAGGTCCTTCCTACTTGGAATAATATGGTTGGGCATCTCTTCCCCGTGGGACTGTTTTCTTCCAGTCCAGGATTTTAGGGGAAATTTAATTTTTCCTCAATTTACTCTTCTTAAACATCTGGGTGAGATCATTTTAATTGCCTAAGACTATCAGACATTCATACTAATTATGAATCCCACCACAGGTATGGAGATGCATACCCTGGGGATTTTCTACAATTTACCTAAAGTGAATGGGAAAGATCAGTTCTCCAAACACCTTGCTCACTATTTGGCTGCAGTGACCCAAGCAAGGCTGTATTTGTGTATTCATATTCTGGATCATTTCACTTCATTTCAGTTCTACATGTAATAAGATAATATGAGCTAATTTAAATGAAGACATTAAGTGCACTAATATGGAAATGTGCAAAAGGAACCTTATTTAATATAGTGATCATTATCTATTAGATTGCGTTCATAGAATTTAAAGAATTCAAGACGAAGAAAAACCATTATCCTCCTTGTATGTCTATGCACATGTACTTGTCATACATGTACATATATGGGGGGCTCTAAACCCCAACTTGAAGAGCAAATATGTGTTATGCATTCTATAACTCAAGAAAAGCAAATTTTATATTAAATACAATTTCCCTTTCAATTTTCTATTTCCTTTAATCATTTGCTCCCAGATTAGACCCTTTCATTAAACTACAAAGGACAGTCAACAACTTCCATTGCAAATATTGTTTCCTAGAAAGCAGAATCACAAGATTACAGATATGCAGATTAAAAGTTGGTGGGTCACTTAGAGGTCATCTAGTACAACCCTCTCATTTTATATGTATAAGGAAATGAGATCTAGAGAGTTCCAATGATTTGTCCAAGATCATTCAAAGAATAAGAAGCAGAGCCAAGATTTGAACCCACACACTCTGACTTCAGATCTTGTGGTTTGCTGTTTTGTTTTGTTTTCCTTCAGGATGTTGACTTGAGACTGATGTCTACCTACTCACAGTTATTCAAAGAGCTTGAGTTACTTTAAGTTATTTCCATTTGAAGAACAATATTTCTAGAGAAAAATAAAAGCTTAGCTCCACGGTCAAGTTTTATGCAAAGACTTTAATTTTGCCTTTTTAGTCTGGGGATGATGCCCTTTGGCACAAAAGAGAGCAGAGCCCTGTGTTACTTGATGGCATTAAGATGAGGTTAGTCAGTCATGCAAGTAGAACAATGGTTAGTTCTACTCCCGGAACACTGGAGTTTAGGGATCTATAAAGACTTAGGGGGGGAAAAAAGGAATAGAAGTCCAAAATAGAAAAAAAAAAGTCACTTAAGAGTGACTTAAAAGCCAAGAAGTTAAGAGCAAATAAGTTTCAGTGGAAAAATCGTCCAGTTTTTTTAATGTAAGTAACAATAATAATAATAATAATAAAGGAGGAGAAGGAAAAGGAAGAGGAGAAAGAGATAGTGATGGAGATGGAGATGGAGATGGAGGAAGAGAAGGAAGAAGAAAAAAAGGTTGAAGAAGAGAAGGAGGAAAAGAAGAAGAAAAAAGAAGGGGAAGAGGGAGGAGGAAGAAAACAACAACAATGTGTTTATATAATGATTTATACACAATATTTCATTTGATTCTCACAAGAACCCTGTGAAATACGTACTATTATTGTCTGCATTTTACAGACGGGAAAAACAAGGTTGAGAGAAGTTAGAGCGACCTACCCAAGACCGCACAGCTAATAATGGATGTAGGCAGGACTGGGATGTGGGTTTTCTTCCCTCTATCAGTTATGTGACTGGTTGATGCTCCTTAATTATATTTTTGACTCCTTTGGTTCTATTCTTTTTCAGGTCACCTAAAGCACTTAACACAGCGCTGATCACATAACAGGTATCCAGTAACTGTTTGATAATTGAGTGATTGATTATGCATTTAAAGAAAACAAAACTCCTTGAATACAGTGTTGGGGCCTGGTAGGGCCCTGGAAGAGGAGATAAGTGAACTCCTTGTTCACCTAGCAGGACATAAATGTATTAAATTCACATTCTAGCTTCTTACAAAGAGTAGAATCTATGCATTTGAAACTTCTAAAGTCATTTCGGATGTTACTATTTTTAGATGATAGCAGTGCCTAAAACATCAAGAAATAAAAGCCACCTGGGTTGAAGAAGGTGGGGAAACCGAGGCAAGAAGTCATCATCCTATTTACAATAACAGTAGGGAATTTTCATTTAATCTTTCCTTTTCATGGAGCAATTCTTTCAAAATTTCTTTTCACTTTTAATTTTCCAGTCATTGATTTATAATTTATAAATCTTTATATAAAGCAATGATCTATGGAATTAATTGTTAGGTTTTTCAATCACAGTTGCTAAAAATAGCTGGATTAGGAAGCTTTGTTACTTTCCTATCAACACTAGAATAAAATCCCAATTCATCTATTTGGTAATAAAAGCCTTTCACAATCTCAGTGGCAGAGTTCGAAAAGCACTGGTCCTGGAATCAGAGGACTTGAGTTCAAATCTCATCTCTTCCATTCATTTGCATGTAAGATCTTGGGCAAGTCACTTATTTTTTAGCCTGGAGTGGATAGATAACATTAACCTCCCTAGCTCAGTTTCCTCATCTTTAAAGAGAAGGGGTGTAAACCAAGTGGCCTCTGATGTCTCTCTCAGTTCCAAATCTATGTTTTCACACTGACTTCCTCCTGCTCTCTCACATTCCAGTCATATAGGTCTATTTCCTGTAGAGAAATTTTATCTCCCCATCTTTGGGCCTGGAGTATTCTCTTTTAGAATTCATAACTCCCTTCAGCTCAAGGGCCACCCCTCAGATGAGACCTTACCTGACTATCCCTCCAGTTGACCCTGCTCTCCCCCCCTCCCCACCTTGATTATTTTGTATTTTGTGTACATTTGGTTTCCATTCAATAAAATATAAGCTTCTTGAGGGCAGGGACAGTTTTCATTTTTATGTCACCAATGGACAGGAGTCTCCCAGAATAGGCAGGCACAAAAGGACCATGATCTGCATGAAGAGAATCAATTAGCCTAACAAGTCTTTATTAAGTACTTCATAGGCACTGGGGATGGAAAGACAAAAATTTAATGGCCATTACCCTCAGGGAGCTTATATTCTTATTGGGAAGGTTATTCAAAGTATATACAAAGTAAATACAAATAAATTGGGAGGAGCTGCAATAGCAGCTGCCAGACAAATTATTCAAGAAAGGCTTCATATAGGAAGTGTAGCTTGAGCAAGACAATCTCATTAAGGAGGCTTCTAATCAATTGCCATCAGACCTACTTGAATGATTGTGTATTCTCTGGACGCATGATTAAATGCTCACTGAGTTCAACTCAATTGAATTCAAGGAAATTTGCCTGAAAATACAGATGCCAAATTTTTAAAGAGATAGATTCAATTAAAAAATTTTAAATGTATAGATCCCAAATTAAAGCTTCATCAGTGTCTACTTCAAGCCAAGTCAATAAGCTTTTATTAAGTGCTCACTATGTTCCATCAGGATAACTAGATGGTTTGGTAAATACAGTGCTGGGTCTGGAGTCAGGAAGACCTGAATTCAGCCAGGACCTGCAGTCCCTAACACAAGAAGTCTAAGACAGTGCCCGTTGCATCCTGGGAACACAACTCAATTTTTTTTTTTAAAAAGTAAAAAGGCTAAAAATAAATAAGCAAAAAAACCCAAAAAATAATCTGGCCTTGGAAATGTATTATGGTGACAGGGAAGACCAAGACACAAACTCAGGAGAGGACAACAATGTTAAAGCACCTATGGGAAAAGCCCCAAACAAAACCAGGAAGTGGTCTCAAACCCAGAAAGAACTCATGGAAGATATCAAAAAGGAGCTTTAAAATCAAATAAGAAAGGTAGAAGAAAAATTGGGGAAAGAAATGAGAGTGAAGCAAAAGAATTATGAAGAGTCAACAGCTTGGAAAAAGAAAACAATTGCTTAAAAAGTAGAATTGGCCAAATGGAAAAGAAAATATAAAAATATACCAAATAAAACAACCCCTGAAAAAATACAATTGGCCAAATGGAAAATGAAGTACAAAATCTAACTGAGGAAAACAACTCCTTAAAAGTTAGAATTGGGCAACTGGGAGTTAATGATTCTATGAAACATCAAGAATTAATCAAACAAATTCAAAAGAGTGAAAAAAATAGAAACAAATCTAAAATAACTCATTTGAAAAACAACTGATTTGGAAAATAGATCCAGGAGTGACAATGTCAGACTCATTGGACTACCTGAAAGCCATGATCAAAAGGAGGACTTAGACAGCATCTCTCAAGAAATTATCAAGGAAAAGTGCCCTGAGACCCTGAGCCATAGTGCAAAATAAGCATTGGAAGAATCCACTGATCACTTCAGGAAAGACATCCCAAATTTAAAACTCCAAGGAATTTTACAGCTAAATTTCAGAACTATTAGGGTAAAGGGAAAAAAAAATACTGTACGTGGCCAGAAAGAAACATCAGGGAGGCACAATCAGAATTACTTAGGACTTAAGACTACAACATTAAAGGATCAGAAGTTATGGGTCGGGGCAGCTAGGTGGCGCAGTGAATAGAGCACCGGCCCTGGAGTCAGGAGTACCTGAGTTCAAATCCGGCCTCAGACACTTAACACAAAAAACTAGCCGTGTGACCTTGGGCAAGTCACTTAACCCCAACTGCCCTCCAAAAAAAAAAAAAAGGCAAAAAAAAAAAAAAAAAAAGAAGTTATGGGTCATGCTATTCCAGAAGGCAAAAATGCTAGGACTACAACTAAGAATCATTTAACCAGCAAAATTAAGAATAATACATATCTAGGGGGGAAAATGGTCATTCAATGAAATAGGAGTTCAGGCTTTCATAAGGAGAAGACGAGAATTAAACCAAAAAGTTGATTTCTAATATTAAGAGGAACATAAAAAGGGAAAAGAAAACATAAGGGATTCAATAGAGCTAAATTGTTTATATTCCCTACATGGGAAGATAATACTTGTCATTCTTAAAAATTATACCAAATTATAGCTGGAAGAAATATACATAGACAGAGAGTACATGTATAAGGTGAATTTGAGGGAGTGACATAAAAAAAAATTTAAGGGGGGTAGCTAGGTGGCACAGTAAATAGAGCACAGGCCCTAGAGTCAGGAGGATCTGAGTTCAAATCCACCCTCAGACACTTGATCACACTTACTGGCTAACCTTGGGAAAGTCACTTAACCCCAATTGCCTTCCCTTCCTCCTTCCAAAAAAGATAATTAAGGGATGAGAAAGAGGAATACAATAGGTACAGAAGCAATGGAGAGGTATAATGGGGTAAATTATTTCACATGAAGAGGTACTAAAGACCTATTACAGTGGAGGAGATGATGGGAGTATGGGTAATGGGTATTGTTTGAGCCTTACACTCATCAGTATTGGCTCAAAGAAGGAATAATATAGATGATTGGTTGAATTAAAAAATCTATTTTACTTGACAGAGAAGTGGGGGGAAGATATTAAATAAAGTGGGTTTGGGGGGGAGAAGGGCTAACAGAAGGGAAGGTAGATCAGGGGAAGTGGTAAACAGAAACAAAACACTGGTGAAGAGGGAAAAGTTGAAAGGAGAGAGAGGACAAACAGAAGACAAAATGAGATGGAAGGAAATACACAGTTATCGTAACTGTGAATGTGAATAGGATAAACTCTTCCATAAAAAGGAAGTAGATAGTAGAGCAGATAAAAACTCAGAATCCTACAATACATTGTTTATAAGAAACACACTTGAAGCAGAGAGACACCAGAGTCAGGTAAAGAGTTAGAGCAGAATCTATTATGCTTCATTGTAAACAAACAAACAAAAAAAAAAGCAGGGGTAGCAATCCTGATCTCAGACAACGTAAAAGCAAAAATAAACCTAATTAAAAGAGATAAGGAAGAAAACTGTATCTTACTAAAAGGTACCATAGACAATGAAGCAACATCAATACTAAACATACATGCACCAAGTGGTATAGCATCGAAATTCTTAAAGGAGAAATTAAGTAAGTTACAGGAAGAAAGAGACAGCAAAACTATATTAGTGGGGGATCTCAACTTTACCTTCTCAGAACTTGACAAATCCAACCAAAAAATAGACAAGAAAGAAACAAAGGAGGTAAACAGAATATTAGAAAAACTAGATATGACAGACCTTGGGGGAAAACTGAATGAACATAGAAAGGAATATGCCTTTTTCTCAGTAGCACATAGCAGCTTATACAAAAAATAACCATGTATTAGGGCATTAAAAACCTTAAAATCCAATGTAAAAAGGCAAAACCATGACACGTATTACTTTTAGGCCATAATACAATAAAAATTACATTCAAGAAAGGGCAGTGGAAAGACAGATTAAAAATTAATTGGAAACTATTCTAATACTAAAGTATAGAGAACAATTCATAGAAACAATCAATAATTTCATTAAAGAGAATGACAGCAATAAGACAACATACAAAAATTTATGGGATATAGCCAAAGTAGTAGTTAGAGGAAACTTTATTTCGAAAAATCAATAAAATAAAAAAAAGAACAGATCAATGAAATGGGTATGCAACTAAAAGATAAACTTGAAAAAGGAAGACCTACATTGAGAATCTGTCCTCAGACACTAACTGTGTGACTCTATTTGCTTTAATCCGCTGGAGAAGGAAATGACAAGTCACTCTAGCACCCTTTCCAAGAAACGCCATGAAAGGGATGGTGCATGGGGTCATGAAGAGTGAGACGTGATTGAATTGACTGAATAACAACAACATTTCATGCACTGTGCTAACTGCTGGAGATACAAAGAGAGATTAAAAACCTACCCTCCTCTCAAGGATCTTACAGCCTAATGGAGAGGACAACATACAATGACTATACAGAGAAGTTATATCTAGGATAAAATGGAGACAATCTCAGAAGGAAAGCATTAGCCTTAAAGGAGATCAGAAAAGACTTTCTTGTAGGAAAGCAATGTTGTAGGTAGGACCAGAAGGAAGCCGGGAGACAGATGTCAGGAGGGAGAGAGTTCTTTGGGTGGGTAATAGAGAAAATGTTCAGTCAGGAGATGGTGACAGTCTTGTGCCAGAGAGAGCAGGGAGGCCAGCATTCCTGGATCATGGAGTGTGTGGAAGGGAGAAAAGTGTGAGAAGCCTGGGAAGGTAGGAAGGGGCTGGGTTATGAAGATCTTTAAAAGCCAGAGGATGTTTATATTTGATCCTGTGGGGAATGGGGAGCCACTAAATGCTTTGTGAACATCATTTTGATAGCTACAGTGCCAGGCATGTCAATTCATGCTGATACCAGCACAGTGGACTGCTGCAATCCTTAGCACCCAGCGGCGCCTCCCCAAAGCAGTGAGGTGGTGCCTGGCCTGGAGTCAGAATACTCTCTTCCTCCTGAGTTCAAATCTAGACTTAGACTCTTACCAGCTGTGTAACTTTGGCAAATCTCTTAACCCTGTTTGCCTTGGTTTCTTCATCTGTAAAATGAGTTGGAAAAGGAAATGGCCAACCACTCCAGTACCTTTTTTTTAAGTATCTTATTTTTCCCCAATTACTTTCAAAGATAATTTTACCATTCTTTTTTGTATTTTGAGTTCCAAATTTTCTCCTACCTCCCTCACTCCCCCTCTGCCTAAGACAGTAAGCAATTTGATACAGGTTATACACATGCAATCATGCAAAAACACATTTCCATACTGAAGAAGACCAAAAAAATAAAGTGAAAAATGGTATGCTTTGAACTGCATTCAGACTCCATCAGTTATTTCTCTGGAGGTGGATAGCATTTTTCATCATGAGTCCTTCAGGATTGTCTTGTATCAATGTATTGGTGAGAATAGCGAAGTCATTCACAGCTAATCATCATACAATACTACTGGTGCTGTGTAAATGTTCTCCTGAACCAGTCTAGTATCTTTGCCAAGAAAACACCAAATGGGGTCAGGAAGAGTCAAACACAGCTGAAAACAACTGAACAACTGCCTAGTACAAACTCCCTAAATAATCATCTGTCTCTTAGCCTCCTGTTATTGGTCCAAGAAAGAAATTTACTTCTATCAGTGCATTAAATAAAGAGATTACTCAGCCATAATGGATGAGAACTTTCCGATGAGTAAGCTACTCACTGAGTGCTAATTAAGTGGTTGCTTATTGGACTAGAGCAATCATTTCCAAAATTCACCCTGCTAACCTCAACACATCAGTGCTAAGATACCTAATTTACAGAAATTTTACAGAAAACTCAACTGTCTTAAGAAGATTTCTTACACAATCTGGACTAACCTTACAAGCAGGTCCCAGGGGCAGCTGTCAATGTGTTATAATTCAAGGAGACCAAGAAGGTCCCACAACCAAAATGCCCTCCCTTTAGATTTTACTATTCAGGTAGATTAAGGTCTTGTGTTAAAATGTAAATTAATTCCTAGAAGAACTGGTACATTAATCTGTTCTCCTGTCTTAAAGTCTTAAATAAATCGAATTAGCTTTTCTGACACTTTCCAGAATGACTGGAAAATAAATATGTCACAATACACTCTCTTACTAAAATACTTGATATCTGTTGGGTAGAACGGGCACACACATCAGACATTTGACAGAAAAACACACATAAGGTAAGAACACCCATGTGCTAGGGCCAACTCACAACTGGACTTCAGAGTCTGCTGAACTGGTCATTCAATAAACATTTATTAGGCACCTACTGCGAAACATGCACTGTGTTAAACGCTGGGGACACAAAAAGAGGTAAAAGACAGTGCTACCCTCGAGATGCTTACAAGGATCATCTGTGCCACATGGAAGCCTGCTCTACAGATTCTCTTCTCTATCTGGCAGAATCCTCTTCTCTTTTGTTTTTGTATCTATGTAGCATTTACAATCTCTCTCTTTTTTTTGGAGGAGGGTAGGCAGGGCAATTGGGGTTAAGTGACTTGCCCAAGGTCACACAGCTAGTAAGTGTTAAATGTCTGAGGCTGGATTTGAACTCAGGTCCTCCTAATTCCAGGGCCAGTGCTCTATTCACTCCACCACCTACAGTCTCTTTCAAAACCCAATCACATTTAAAACAACACTGGAGAAATATTACACTATTGGATGACCTAATGGTTCCCTTTTAGTCAGAGATCTGAAAAGCATATCATGCTAGTTATGTCTAGAATCTATATGCTAATTCAGCCAGTAACTCCATCAATAGGATTCTATGTCATCCAATCAGAACAAAGTTCATAAGAAAACAGTTCAGGCTAACTCAAGGTAAGGCAAGTCAGGCTAACTTCTTATACAGCAAAGCAGTTACAGAGCCTATAATTCCTCGTTCTGCTTTCTTTAGCAAACTACAGGCAGCTATAAAAAGCAACAGACATTTCTGAGAAGTTTCTTCTCTATTAAGCTCTAGATTAGGGGTTTGTAGCTTGGGTTCCCTGAACTTTTTTTAACTTTGATAAATATAATTTCAAAATAATGCATTTCCTTATACAATCCTATACAATATATTTTTATTTTATGCATTTAAAAATATTATTCTGAAGAATCCATAGATTTCACCAGATGGCCAGAGGGGTCCAAGGCACATACAGAAATTAAGAATCCCTGTTCTAGAGGGTGCTAGAAGGGAATAGCTAGAATTGAAACTTTCTTCCTATATAGCCTAACAAGTGTATTCTTTATTCAGCTAATCTGACCTGTTTTGTTACATGTTTCTTCACATTTCAACTCTCCTCCTTAGTCTTTCTTTCCTCATGCTTGACCTCTTGTAGCACCAACATAATATTCACAGTGCCTATGGCAGCTATGAACATGCCAGTGTAATTCTGAACTGCAAAATGTAACAGATCCTCTATACGCAAGACAGAACCAAAACATTTATTCAAACACCAGAAAGTCAAATGCATTGTAGCAAGAAAGAAATCTATACACAATAACAATGTAGGAGGCATCCCCATCCTCCAGCCTTCCCCCTTATAGGGCCTTCCCATAAATAAACACTCACATCTCCCTGCCTGCTTCCTCTGTCTCCTTCAGTTCCAACTACTCTGATCAGCTCCCTCTGGGCTCTGCTCAACCCTTCCTGTTCTACCCATTCAACAAGTTCCCAACTCAAACTCACGCGACTTAGGCTTCCACATGACTTAAGCAGGTCACATGAGCTTATTAATAGGTGGGAAAGAGCTTCCCATTTACATTACCATTACACCACTCCAGACTCAGACTTTGTAACAACAGCACAATATTCACAACACCCACGGTGGTTGTAAATATGCTGGTATAGTTGTGAATCACAAAATGTAACAGGCTTTCCACATGGAGGATAGAATCAAAGCCTTTATTCAAATACCAGGAAACTGAGTCCCAGAACCAAAAAGCCAAAATCATTATTGTAACCATGAAGTTGGTACGCATGGTTAATGCAGTGAACACCCCCATTCCCAAGCCTTCACAACAGAACAGGCTCCCTCAAGCAGGGATCCTCCTCTCTCACTCAAGGTGGCTCCTCAGCCCGGTTCCTGGAAGTTCTAAGCAGAAATTTCCAGAGGAAAGGTCTCAGCACAAGCTCCAGCCTCCAGATGCTTACCCGGGAAATTCTGTCTGTCCTGCTAGTGCTCTTCCTAACATACAAAATAGCTCCTCCCTGTTCTGCCCCTTCCTGTTACATCAGCAATTTCCTCCCAAGGTGTTAACTTGAAACAAGTGCTAAGTACCTGCTCACTTGCCAATACAAAGGGGCATGGAAGATCTTCAGATTCCATTAACATTACAAACTTAACCTGTCTTCTCCCTCTGGACTCGTTTATCACCAATAGCTTACATCAGCTACCTAATAATGACAATGAATAATAATAGCTAACATTTACCTACTGCTTACTATGAGCACTATGCTAAGGTCTTATAATTATCGTCTCACTTGATTGTGAGGCAGGAACTATATTTATTTCCACTTTATAGATGAGGAAACTGAGGCAAACAGAGGTTGACTTACTCAGTAAACATCTGAGGTCACGTTTGAACTCAGGACTTCCTGACTCCAGGCCTGATGCTCTATCCACCGTACTACCTAGGGTCCTAATAGTAATCATTTTACTGATGAGGAAACTGAGGCAAACAGGATAAAGTGACTTGGCCAGGATCACAGCTAAGAAGTGTCTCAAGTCAGATTTGAACTCAGGAAGAGGAGTTTTCTTGACTTCCAGCCCAGGGTTCTATCCACAGCACTACTGAGGTGCCTCATTGTCTATGTTTACCCTCTCTGTGACAAATTTTGGGAGGACGAGGGCAGGAACCGTGGAAGTATGCACAACGAACATTGGAGTATGTTTTGATCTGGGATAATTTTAAATTATTTTAACAAGAACTGGTTAACAACAGACTTCTATTGTATCACAAAAGATGATTTCTAAGTCCACACAAATATTTCAAAAGCACACATTTCCAGCCACCACTATTCAAAGAGCTTTAATTTGTCACAGTGTCTGGGTCTGTTTTCTACTACTCTGAAAGGCTTCCAGGTCTGCTCAAGATAACATAATAATTGATAGCTGCATTTTTAAAAGTTGATTGAGATTTAAAAAAAATAAGATCAAACGCAGGGAAGAACTCCTATGCAGTTAGATCTTTTCCACACAGCCCTTAATCTCTCTCCCACACTAGGCTTCCACTGCCTTCAAAGGGGGCTTTGCCCACCCTGTGTGGAAGAGATCAGAATTAAGACAACTGTATATAAACTTTCCAGAAGAAAAGAAAAACAGGCGCAAAAGAAATATAAGCCTTTTTGCCTCTTCCAGGGAATCAAACAAATATTTGAGAACCCATGCATAAAAATCAAAAGATGAGTCCAACTTCAAAGCTTTCATTGCAGATCAAAGTAGAGGAACAGAAAAAGAGGAGACAGAATCACATTCAGCATGGCTGGAAGACCCACCTCAACTAACACAAAGCACTATTTAAATAACTATTATCTCTAAGAGCTAATTTTGAACCTATTTTATAAAGCTTTAGGGGCTCTCGGGCACAGTTAGAAAGCCCTTTAAGAAGGAATAGATTGAGACATTTTAGCTGAGATCCCCAAATCCAGCTTTGCTGCCAGGCAAACGTATAACCCTGACCTCTCCGTAAAAGGGTTCTTGCTCTGCCTCCCACTGTCTCTGAGCTATTTCTACTTCATATATTTTCCACTTCCACATTAGGAGGCTGCTCCAGAGGCCTATAAAATTTTCATTGGGATCACAGAGGGAAATATTTTTAAACCTACGTATTTACATTGGGAAATATTAATGTAATTATTTGTAATGGGGACCACAAAATATTGCAACCCTCACTCTTTCCATGTACAGGTAAAAGAAAAACATGCTAAGAAAATTAATCAGCATTTGTTAAGACTTTGGTGGGCCTCGATTCAGTATATTTAGTCAAAAACTGGCCTCCTAGTCTTTTCTGGGCCAAAGTAAATAAATTTGCTTTATAACTAACTGCTGCATGGGATCTAGTATTGCAGAACCAAGTAGAGGTAAATTTATAATATATTCAAATGTGTTAGTGGAATGATTTCAATTCAATTAGCCAAATGTAATTGGGTAATGGGCCTCATTATGGAGAAGTCATTGGACCTCACAGAATTGGAAAACTAAAGAGCAGTGGCATATTCCCACTCAGCAAATGGGCCAAACCTTGTCTCATAAGCACCACCATCTTCTGTTTTCTGAGACAAGAGAAAGACATTATATGTAGACACCCACTTCTTAGTCATTCCACTTCTCAAAATATTTTCCCTACTCCTGACCATCATAGTCACTGTTCAATTCTCAGCTCCTTTATGAAGCCTTTCCAAAGAACAGTAGTTCAAATTAGCCTTATTTCAATTAGTCCATCCATGTCTTGTATTTTCCCAAGTCTTAGGACTTATCTCTATTTCTTTATAAGGCCACAGGTATAGCTGGGCAGTTGGGGAAATAGAGTGTCAGATTTGGAGTCAGGAAGATCAGAGTTCAAATTTGAGTTAAGACACTTACTAGCTGTGTGACCCTGGCCAAGCCTATTTGCCTCAGTTTCCTCACCTGCAAAATGAGCTGGAGAAAGAAATGGGAAGCTGATCTTGGCAAGAAAACTCCAAATGGGGTCACAAAGAGTCCAACACAAGCAAAAAGCCTGGAACAACAGTATAAATTGCCTTAGTACGCATATGGTATAAATACTTGCATTGATATACAACGTATATGTGTGTATATAGTTGTGTATGTGCGCTCTGGAGGCAGCAGGGTGGCACAGAGAATACAAGTGGGAGGACTAAGCTCAAATATGACCACTGGGGCAATTATTAGCAGCGTGACCTCAGGTGAGCCACGTAACCTCAATTTGCCTCAGTTTTCTCAACCATAAAAATGAAGATAATATTAGCAGTTACCTTCTGGGGCTGTCGTGAGCATCCAGTAGGATATTTGTAAAGAAATTAGCACAGTGCCTGGCACACAGTTATCCTGTCTTAGCCATTCATATTATTTCTACATGTATTTGCATTTTTAAAGGTATGTTGGATCAATCACATTAACAATAATGAAAGGTAATAAATGAACTATCCTAATTATTGACTAAATTTCTATCTAGTTTTTGAGATATAATTCACACATGTTGTATT
The DNA here is from genome assembly GCA_028646575.1 of Pseudocheirus occidentalis. Lineage (NCBI taxonomy): Eukaryota > Metazoa > Chordata > Mammalia > Diprotodontia > Pseudocheiridae > Pseudocheirus > Pseudocheirus occidentalis. Next base: position 21,234,392 of record CM053600.1, on the reverse strand, counting down.
TTAGACATATTGGCCTACCAGGCTGGTTTCTGCACTCAATGTTCTATCTCCTGTTGCCTTTGCAAAGGATGCCTCCACTCTGGGAATTCACTCATTGTTCCCCTCTGCTGCACTCCAAGGCTGAGCTCAGGTGCAAGAAGCCTTTCCACCCATCACTACCATCACTGCCCTAGTCACTGATGTGTTCAGCCCCTCACCTCCCCCCTTCTCTCTTCGTGTCTCTCTCCCCTTCCCTCCCTCTCCCTACCTCTTATCTCCCTCTCATGAAACTACTTTTTATATTTATCTTCGTAGTAGGATCCCTACTCCTTCTCCCTCAGCATAATTTAAGCTCATTTTTGTCTTTGCATCTTATACGTAATAAATTGCTTGTTGAAAAATTTATTTGACCCAAAATGTCTGACTAGGAGAAAACTTATAGGGATAAATCAGTTATTAGGATAATGGAAAGAGATGGAAAAGGCAGGAAGTGGTTTATTAGTTCTAGTGTATAAACAAAGGCCACGCTGTACAGTGTGACCACTTGTTCATTAACTGATTCATTTTATTATCTTCCCCCCCCCAAATTTTTAAGTTTCTTGAGGCAAATCCTTGGAAAATTCCTGCAACAATGTCCACACGAATACTCCAGACAAGGTCTAGTGGGGAAAGTGCTAGTCTGGGTATCACAGTTATTCCACTGGAATGAAAAGATTTGCCTTTAAATCCTGCCTCTGGTGCCTACTACCTGCGTGAGACTGGGAATATGAATCAGTCTCCCTAGAGGTGTTTTCTTATCTGTAAAATCAGGATGAACATGTTAATCAGCAAGTATTTATTAAGCACCTAGTTGGGACAGGTGGTAGAGTAGGTGCTGGGAATACAAATGTAAAGAATGAAGTAATCCTTGTGCACAAGAAAGTCTGAGGTCCCTTCCAGGTAACATCTATGATTCTGTGGCCAACTAAGCTGTGCAACCATTAACAAGGCACAAACCTATCTGGGCCACAGTTCCCTTCCATTAAAAATAAATAAATACACTTTTATCATAGTGTTAACAAACAAAGGAATTGAATTAGATATTGTCCAAGGTTGCATCCACCTCAAAACTCCTGCAAATCTATTTACCTTTTTAAATTATTATGGAACAAAATCCTCCTCCTCCTCCTCCTATTTGTCTTTCCAATTTTAACATCTCTGTGTGTACAATGGGCATAGTACTTTTCACCTCCTCAAGACGTTATAAGTATTTTCTTAAAAGCCACTCTCGATATTTAGAGTTTCAAATTCCACACATACAGGATCAGCATTTCTTTTTTTGTCTTTGAACCCTCAGCAGCCAGCACAACACTTGGTATATAGTAGACTTAGTTAATAAATGCTTATTGATTTATCATTATTAATACCTCGTCACTGAATAACCCCCAAGAACGATAGTCTTCTTAAATGCTTTCCAGAAAGCCCAAACTGAAGTGAGATTGGAAAAAAAAATAGAAACAGACATAAAAGGTCTTTGCCTTTGCCCATAAATTATTGAATCCTCTCAATCAGTGGTGACATTCATCCCATCTTATCCATCCTTAAAGGTCACTTGCATAAGTCATTTGTCTTTGAGAGGATGGGGTGGAGGTGTGGAGTGAGAGGAGTTTGACTTTGTAAATAGACAAATAATGTCAGATGCGTTTCTGTTGAGGATTTTTTTCCCAGTTATTACAGCATTCTCAGGATCTTCCCAAAGCTACTGCCAGACCTGAGTGGCACCTTTACAGTGAGACTCTCTTGTCAGCAAACTGATATCCTGATATTTTTTTTCCTAAACCAGGTTAAGTGCTCTTAAAAAACTGGTTGATTCCCAATACAGCCAGCTTCATGAAAACAGATGGTATATGATCTAGTTAATTGGACAATGCAGACAGAATCTATTTCACCCAACAAAACTTACTTTCATCATTGCCATCTATATGTCACTTAAGCGATACAGCAAACTGATGCTCCCAGGGAGGATTTTCCCCTCTTGTCTCTAATACTTTCTTTTTTCCCCTTCCTTCTACCCCCGAATAATCTTTGCGTTTCCTTTTTACAGATATCTGCAAAGATGGAAACAAACAAGGATACAGGCCATGAATCTTTTAAAATAACCTCCAAAAGTAGCTAGAACTTGGAGACTAAGCAACAAAAGAAGTTCTCAATAAGTGTGGATTGACCTACCCCAATAAACTCTTATCTTAGGTAAAATATCACTCAGCCTGAAGAAGCCCTTAATGATGGCTATACAGTGATAGAATAATAGAATTTCCGAGTTAGAAGAGGCCTCAGAGGACATTTAGTCCAACCTGTACTTCTCCAAGAGTCCCTTCTACAATTTCTCTGACAAGAGCCATTTGTCCTTCCTGAGCAGGAATGACCTCTGGCCCCACTGTCTGAGGGCAAAGTGCCAGACTCCCTTCCATCATCACCACAAGCCTCTGGTTTCTCTACTACCCTGTGGGAGTGAGGAAGAGGTAGAAGAATCTCTTCTTTACCATCAATGTGAGGTCCCACTGCTTGTGCCTAGAGACTCCAGTTCCCTTTAACCACTTAAAATCAGATTAACTTTTACAAAGCATTATTTATTTCAAAAATATATCCAGAATATATATGTATATATATACATATATATATATATATGTATATATATATATCTTTTCTCTAATACTTCAATAGCATAATGTTCCCCTACCCGTCCTCAATCTCAGGGAAGAGGAGAGGAATTAGGTTCACAGTTTAACTCTCTTCCTAGCATCAGTTCTGAGTACAAATCCAAAGCCCCATTGCCCTAGCTTCCCCAATCCTTGCTCCTCAGAGTCTTTCTTGCTGGGCTGGCTACAACATCTAGCCTAGACCCCTGAACTTCCAACTCCATATAGCTTGAAATCCCAGGTAGAAGACTCTACTCCTTGCATCACAACAGAAAATAACAAAGGAAAATGCCAAAACACCAGACCAGTTTCCAAGGAACACATTCCTTAAGCAAGAGGAAGAAGAAGAGGTGGCATTCAGGTATTCTGCCTTGATCGCGTGGTGAATGAAGGAGTCACACCCCAGCTTGGGAAAAAGTCCCAATAGTGCTTAGTCAGATAGTTTTAAAGATACAGAAGAATGTTGCTCCCAACTAACATAGAACCCATGCATGCTACACCCCTCCAGTCTCCAGGAAGCAGGTCTCTAGCATCTTCCACGTAGATGGACTCCACTTTAGATGGCCTTGGAATGAGCCAAAATATCATTGTACTTTACTTTAAAAATCCAGTGAGAAAGAACTCAGTACTTCCTGAGGTAATATACTTCACTTTTGGAAATTGTTACAGTAGTTTGTTTGGTCTTTTTTCCTTACATCAAGCCAGACTTTGCCCTCCTTACAACTTCTCCTCATTTACTCCTGGTTCAGCCCTTTGAGGCTAAGGGAATCCTAATCCCCCTTTCTATGTCATAAGCCCTTTAAATAACTGGAGACAGGAACTATATGAACACAACCACAAAATGCTCATACAAATACAGACCTAAATACTGGATAGATATTAATAGCTTATGGGTGGCGAGAGCCGATAAAATGAAAGTAACAATACTACCTATATTAATTTATTCAGTGCCATACCAATAAACTACCAAATAATTACTTTATAGAGGTAAAAATAATAATAACAAAATTCATTAGGAGAGGGTAAAAGGCCAAGATTATCAAGGAAATGAATTTAAAACATTGGAAAGAAAGGGGCCTAAGGGCCATGGGAAAGAAAGCAGTATCAGGTCTCAAATTGTCTCAAATTTGGTACTGGGTAAGAAATCCAGAGATTGATCAGCAGAATATATTAAGTACCCAATACAGAAGCAAAGGAGCATAGTAGGCTAGTGTTTGATAAGCCCAAAGATCCCAACTATTAAAACAAGAATTAACAAATACTGCTGGGAAAAAGTAGAAAGCAGTCTGGCAGAATCTAGCTTTATTTTGACTGCTTAAACTATTGAAAATGAAAGGTCTTTTGCACAGCTAAAATCAACAAAGATAGAATTAGAAGAGAACCATGGAGGAGGAGAATATTTGTGTAAAATATCTCAGCTATTTACCTGAAATTCAAAATATACATGAAATTATCACAAATATATAGTACCAAGATCCATTCTTTAATAGACAGCTCAAAGGATATTTTATTATATATATTATATTATTTTGTTCTATATAAATAGGTCAAAGGATATTTTTAAAGGTTTTAAAAGAGCAACTGAAATCTATAAATGACCACATAAAACATGCTTCAAATCACTAATCATAAGAAAAATCCAAGTGAAAATAACTCTGAGATTCTATCTCACATTAGGCAATATTGGTATATTGGTACATTGGGCATATTGGCAAAGATGAAAAAAAGCAGTTAATGTTATAAGGGTTGAGGGAAGATAGGAACAAGACTGTTGGAACTGTTCATTGGTCCAGCTATTATGGATATCAATTTGGAATGATGCAAGCAAAATGATTGAACTGCTCATAGCCTTTGACCCAGTAATCTTATTACTAGCATATCCCCCCAAAAGATTTTTTTAAAGATTTAAAATATGCCAACCTATATTTGTTGTAATACTCTTTGCGGTAGTAAAGAATATTTTAAGAAGTAGGTCCTCATTAATTAGGGAATAGCCATACTAATTATCTTAGATAGCGGCAATAAGAATGAGGACAGTGTGTTACAAGGAAACTACATGTTTATCTAATAACAAAACTCCATTGAGTGGTGGTGGTTTGTACTGTTGATGTATTTTTGCTTAATGGGAAGATCTTTCCCATCCATTAATAGACTTGTGTGACCTGCTTAAGTCACATGGTAGCCTGAGTCACATAAATCTATGGTGGGAAGAGCTTGCTGAATGGGTAGAGCAGGAAGGGTGGAGGAGAGCTGAAAGGAAGTTGGCCAGAACATTTAGAGCAAAGAGAGAGAGAGAAAGCATTTGTGGAAGGCCCTAGCAGGGAGAAGGCTTGGGGACAGCAGTGTCCCCTGCAATGTTATTGTGTATAAATTTCTTTGTTGCTATGATGGATTTGGCTTTCTAGTGTTGGGATTCAACTTTCTGGTATTTGAATAAATGCTTTGGTTCTATCTTTCATGTGGAGAGTCTGTTATAGTTTGTAATTCAGAATTATACCAGCATATTCATTGCCGCCATAGGTGCTACATTGTACTACATGACTTAGGAACAGTCTAGAAGAGTATGTGGAGAGCCTTTCCTCCTGGTCCTAGGAGCTCACTCTAAGTGAGTACTTGAAAAGTCCTTAGCCTAAAAGAACCAGGGTTTCCCATTGAATCCTAGGTCATCTCCAGTCATCCTGATGAATACTCTGGTCACCAGACTCAGATGGTTCTGGTGGATAAAGTGAGGCTGGTGACCTTGCACAGTCTTCACTCACTCAAATCAAAGTCAACTGCAAGTCATGTCATCATTTCCCTGATGTCATGGTCCTCTTTGAAAACAAAGGACAAATACAAGGAGCTCAGAGGATGGGAGAAAGACTGGACAGCAGTAGAGTTGGTTACACAGGATAGAAAGGACACCCTCAAAGCATAGGAAAGTTTATATCAAAGCAAAGAGATAGAAGAAATGTTGGTTGAAAAGTTCAAGAAAGTAAGGGAGCTTATTGACAATAAAGGGATTTGGGGTTCCTAAGAACATAAAAGAATTTGTTAAGAATTAGACTAGATAGTAGAGGTGCTTAAAATAAGGATGAGTATTCAAAAGAAGCAATACAGGCATGGTGTTCACATCTTTAGTAAGAAGACTGGATCACTGGAATTAGGGAACAAGTACAATGCTGAACTTAACCAACAGAGGATTTGTACAGTTAATTCTTCCCAGAGCTAAGGACAGAATTTAGAATTTTGTGTTTTGTGGGTGTGCTGCCTAATGGTTTCTCCTCCAGGCCTGCTGTCTCCTTGATTAAAGTAGCAGGGCTTTGGAGCTCTATGAGTTTTTGACTTTAGGGCAGAGGGGTAAAAAAGATTCTGCCGATGCCTGAGCAACATGATTTTTTTCTTCTTCTATGTGGTCTATGGTTCCTTGATTGAAGAAGTAACGTATCAGGTATTTGTGTTCTAGGATTCTCTAGGCAATTAAGGAACAAGTCTCAAGCCATTTTAGCTATGTAAAAATGTAATTGATTATCTAATTAGATAGGAAGCTCCCATCAATTAGCATGTTTGAACCTAAACTACTACTAGTGTTAGAAGAATTGAACTAGATGAACTTTGAAGGTCCTTTCAAATCTGAGATTCCATATCCATATCTCTTTAGAAATGCCAATATATAAACAACTAAAACAGTTTTGCCAAAATAGAGAAAGCCATTTGAGGATATTCAAGACCAGCTGACATGTCAACATGCTTTGAAAGGGGTCTATTTACAATGTAAGTATTGAGTTACCTCTGACTTCATACAAACCAAATACATTTTTAAAGATGAATTTATTTAGATTTTCAAGCTTTGAGAATAGTTGTTTAGATGAATTGGAAAATAGGAATGGATAGACAAGATGTTTCCTACTTGCAAAAGGGTTTTTTTATTCTATTTATCACAAATGAGAGTTAATAGTCTCAATGGCATTGAATGAGGTCCTAAATCATTTTACAAATTGCTCAGGGTCAGTCTGACCATTTCCAGAGAAATACACCACTCTGCAAATGGAGAAGTTCCTTTCACGTGCATCATAACAGACGTACTTTCCTCACACAGACAGTATCTGAATACAAGGTTGTTTTAGATTTTCCCATAATAGCAATATGTATAAGAATATAAAAGATTTCCTTGATGTTTACAATTACAGTAATGACTCTACTGAATGATACTATGATTATTAATTTCAAATAAGGATTAAAACAGGAAGATGTGGTCTTGCCAAAGATGTTTGCCACTACTGTGGAAGATATCTTATGTAAAGCCCAAACAGAAGACATTGCTTAGACAAGGGAGGTCCCTGTTTGCAAATGATCTTGTGCTGATCAATAAATTCCTAGAACATTATAGATCCTCCTTAATGAGAACCATGATCATTCAAAAGAGATCAGCTTAAACATCCATACAGGAAAAAAAAAGCTAAATGGATAAAAATGTCTATTGTCCAGTTAATGCAATTGGATAACCGATCCATATAGCTAAGTACATCAATCAGTACATACCTGTGCAAAGGTACCACTTTTGTCAATTAGACAATAAAATAGAAAGAAGAGAGTGAGCTTGATTGCATTTAGTAAGCTGCAGTGCTCTCAATGATATTCTGCTGCTCCTTTATGCAAAAGCCCATCTTCTTTTCAACACAAACATACTTCCAGATGATCCTCTTTGGTTGTGAACTTGAGGGTGCCAATCTTTGTGGAATTAAAGTAGCAGGTAACCAAAAGATCAACGGATAGATGAAGGGTGAGCACAAGTAGCACAAAATATTTCTAGTAATTTCCAGCTATGCTCAAGAAGGGAGATATCTGTATAAGTGGAAAAGGAGATGTGGCAGTCATGTGGCATGAGTGAAGGATAACAGATGGATGGCTCAAGTGTTTCATCGGTACTCTTAAAATGTAAATAAATAGAAGAGGGCTTCCAGCATATTAGGTCCATCCCTCGACCAAAGGAGCAATGAGGGAAGAGGAGGAAGGAAGGAAAGAAGGAAAAAGAGAAAGAGCGAGAGAGAGAGAGAGAGAGAGAGAGAGAGAGAGAGAGAGAGAGAGAGAGAGAGAGAGAGAGAGAGAGAGAGAGAAAAGGAAGAGAGGGGAGGAGAGAGAGAATATTTATTAAGTTTTTACTATTTGTTAGGTTCTGACTTTACTAGGTGCTAGCTGCAAAGAATTGGAGATATAACTACAAGTCAGCTGGACAGTCCCTGCCCTTAAGAAGTTTATGTTCTAATAGGGGAAGAGACCAGATAAAGGGGAATTGGTGACATGCTGGTATGGTGTAGAGATGTCCAGGAAGTTGTGTGGAGAGTAGGTTCCAGGCAAGATAAAGAAAATAATCATCTATCAGAACCCATCATCCAGGGGCAAAGTCCAAAGTTCAGACTGAGGGAAATGGAGATGAAAGCCAGAGAGTAGAGGTATAGTAGAGAGATGGCTGTGGTTCTGGGCCAAGCTCGCCTATTAAAGCCTGGCAGCCCAGGAGTGGGATCTAAAGTCAAATGAAGGTTGGGAAGGAGAGAAAGTAGCAAGATGTTGAAATGGCCAGGAACTAAAGGTCATCTAATATTGCCCAGGGGAGATCAAATGACTTGTCCAAAGTCTCACTGGTAACAAGTTAATAGAGGCAGGATTTTACCCCAGGTGTTCTGACTCCAAGACCAGTGCTCTTTCCAATAACTTCCATGTGTGGGAGTAACTGTATTAATGAAATCATAGATCTATCCAAATAATAATCATATTATCAAAGTAACTCCAGTTGGTAGACAAAGAGTCTATATGGAAGTATTACTTTAGGGTGATGAACTTTACAAGTCTATATTTGTAGGTGAATCTGTGCTAATTGCATTAATCTCCAAAAATAGTCTTAGCCTCCACTTAGCCATTCAAGAGACTGGACTAGCAATCCACCCAAGAAAAACCAAGCTTATGAAAAAATGCATACTGCTAAGATTATAACACAAAGTAAAGAGGGCAGCCCATAGAGTTAATTTACTAATATCTTGGATAGACACTGCAGATTAATAAAGCCCTGGGTGGAAAAGGAGGAGAAGACTAGGCTGGTTCACAATTGGGAAAGTTCACTGTGTTTTCAGTGATCCCAAAGCTGTTCTCTGTTGCCAAAGCCCATCTTTTTAATCCCAATACTCGACTGGTAGCATTATTTGTCTAGGAATCATGGAACACCACTATCTCAAATGAATGAAAATTTATCATTACCCCAATGGGAAATGCATGGTAGGTTTAAGTAGATTAGAGCATGTTGATGAAAAAAAAAAGACTGGCATGAAGAATAGGTATAAACTGTTATTTCAACAGTTATTTGGTGCCCATTGTGAGTGAGGCCCTGTTCTTGATGTTAAAGATACAAAGACAAGAATGAAACAGCTAAAGGTCTCAAAAAGTTCATATTCTACCAAAGAGATAGAGTATGTATAAATGAAAAATATATACAAATATATATGTATACACACACATACACACACACACACACAAAGGAGTGCTAATAATGAGTAGGATCAGGAAAAGGTTTCTGTAAAGTGGCACCTGAATAGTGCTTTGAAGGAAGCTAGAGATTCTATGAGGCATATGTGAGAAAAAAGGACATTCCAAACTTGGGGACCACTTGTGCGTGGAAAGAAGAAAGAAGATAACATGGGAAAGGGACAGCAGCAAGTTTGACTAGGTCAGAGAGTACTTAAAGGGGAATAACATAAAATAAGATTGAAAAGGTTGGTGAGAACCAGATTTCAAAGGACTTTAAGTGTCAGGCTGGAGATTTTTTTAAATTTCACTCCAGAAACAATAGACACCAAAAACTTTTCAGGCAGAGGGCAGGGAGAAGGGGACATCGTCAGATATACGTTTTAGGAATATCAGTGTATAGAGAATGGATTGTGGATAGGAAAGACAAGGAGCGGGGAAAACATGTGGACACCATGACAATAAGTCCAGGCAAGAGCTGATAAGGGCCTACATTAGAGCAAAGAGTATAGGAATGAGAAGAAATGGACAAAGAAAGATAAGAGACATTAGGACTCAATAATACTTGGCAACTAACTGGACAGGGACGTCGTGGAAAAGGGATCCATATAGAACAATTTTGTTACTTTCTTGTTAGATCTAATTTACTGTAGGGTTGTGTGTGGGGGGTGTAATATACATCTTAAAAAACAAAATTAATGACAAAAGTTAAATAGCAAAATTTCAAATTCTTATAGAAAACTATTATCCTTGCATAATGACATTTTTGATGACGATTAAAGTCAAAACAGGATAGAAAATATATATTTTTAAAAAACATATAGTGACTGATAATTTTTAAAGGGGTAAGGATGACAGAAAATTTACAAACCTGAGAGACTAAAAGGATATAGCACCATCAACAGAAAAGGGAAAGACTGGAGAGATGAATTCGGGGGGAAATACCAGTTCTGTTTTGGATATGTTAAGGGTGAGACAACACATTTAAGTACAAATGTTTGGCAAGTATTTGTCTATGGACTAATGTTTAGGGGGAGGAAATGAGAGTTGGGTCTCTAGATTTTGTAGTCATCTTTACAGAGATGCTAATTTAACCCATGGGAGCTGATTGTCAAGAGGGAGATTTCTAAGGAAAAGAATATAAAATGAGAAAAGAAAAGTGGGTGTTTCCCTCATTTATCAGGAGATGACGAAAGAGAACCATGGTTCAGAGGGGTAGAAAACCAAACAAGAAAGACTCGTGTCCCAGAAGACAAGGGAGAGTAAGGAAAGGGTGGTTAACAAATATTCTTTAACACATGTTAAAGAGGTGTTACACAAGCATTTTGTATTTGTCTTCTCATTACTGCCAAATCGTACATCTTAAATCATAACATGCCTGGGAGCAGTAAAGAAAGAACTATGGTTACAAATCCAGCCAGTTCCATATCAGGAATATTATTACATTAATGCGCCCAAATTGAGACTTAAAATAGAAATTGCATTTTTGAGTCATTAATTTACCTATAGAGAAAAAAGCAACCATCCATCAGCTATTAATTAAAGGGGTTTCCAAAAAGGAATCCGAGTGCCTTCAACCATACCGTTCTTGCTATGTTCTTATCATTGGTCATTAAGAACTGAACTGAATTCATATGCCTTCCGTCCTGAATTTCACTTCTCTGAGTAGAATAAAATAAATTGACCACTTAGGAAAATACATAGCCTCTCCCCAAAAGCATTCTCAGATGCTGGCTCTCCAGTTTCCCCATCCAATTTCATTTATAAGGTTTATTCTTCCATCTTATTCATCTAGTTTAATCATCTGCCTGATAAATAATGCACATATAAAATAAAAAATAAATGACAGTTCGTGTGGTGCAAAAACCCCAGGGTCTCCTGCAATTAATAGGACCTGAGGTTGCCCCTAAGTTTGATTCAACATCTTGATGTAAAAAAAAAAAAGTCATAGATTTATTGAGCATTCAAAGCCGAGTAGCATTCTCTCCACAATGAAATAAAATCTCTACACAATTATACGGATGATAATATAAGGCCCAAGACTAGCAGCATAGTCTAGAGTTGCTTGTTAAGCTGAGAAAATGAATAAGGAGCCGTCACTCTCCTCCGAAATGTGTTTGGAAACATTTACTGTTTCTGGGCTTCCTAGAACATTCTGTATTCACGTAACATTGCTGAACTTTATCCAGGAACAATAAAATCCATGTTCTCAGCTTAAATTGGATGATCCTGGACCCTCCCACTAGAATATTCTATTTTTCAGTAGGGACGATATACTGATATAAAGCTGGAAGAGGACACAGAGAGTATCTAGACCAGTCTCATCCTTTGACAGATGAGGAAACTGAGGTTCAGTAAGTTCAGTAAGTTTAACTTGTGATCAAGGTCACACAAATTATGCCATAAGAGTGACAAGTGTGAGAAGGGGGACAAGGGGTGCAGGGTTGAACCCAGGGCCTCTGCTTCCAGAACCAGTGTTATTTCTGCTACACCATGATGTTCTGTGTATGATTTTTCTACAATCAATGAAGAATTCACTTCACTTTAGGCATGTAACTTTCTTAGATAGACAGGAAAAAAGAAAAAACATTGACTATAATTAATTATGTCACACATCAGCTCAGAAAAATGGCTCAGAAGGATATTCCACTGGGGGAAAGTGTTGTAGATGTGAGACTATCTCTAAAAAAAAATCCTCAGATTTTCATAACCCAACTTTTTTTCTTTAAAAAGCTGTATTTTTGCATTTTGAATTTATAAAATCACCTAAGGTGACAGACTCAAGAAATGTTAAACAAAAAAGAATCTACTTCCTATAAACACAAGGCATTTCAAACAATTAAATCTCAGAAGAGGGAAAACATAGCTTTTCCAAGTTTATTCAGTCAATTAGCAAAAATAATACATTCACTCTCTCTACACGAGATTCAAGGTTATCTAGTTTTGTTTATCTTTCCATGCATACAGAAGTACCATTAACTTTAAAGAAAGAAACATGAAACAACAAAAAAGGCTATACCTGTAGTCAAGTGAGTCACGGAAAACAATTAAAACCAGTTTGTACTTGCTAATAAAACCTCAGTAACCTACCCCCCTTGAGGACAAAGCCATCTTTGCTAAGACCAAGTTAGCTGGCCACATACAATCAATGGATATTTTTAATGGATTTTTTTTTCTACTACCCACTGGTTCACACATCTCTGAATACTTGCTTGTATTCTAGCTATCTCTCTGACAGCAATGAATCCTTTTATCTTTTATCACACAACAGAGCCTGCTTTTTCCCCACTGCCTATCTCCTTTCTACATGCCAAGGGACTAGGGCCTTCAGATGCTATCTCCTTTGCCAACATCCTGTTGGTTCGGATTATTGATATGGAGACCTGGAACTTTGGAAAGCAATTGGCTTTAAAATCATGATGCTGTAGTTTTGCAAACTGTAGAGGGGAAGCACTTCAATATTTATGCTCCTTGAATCGACACCGAGTAAATTAGAATCTGTAATACCCGCATTATCCAAACCATCTGCTTCACTGCATTAAAAAAAAGAGAGAGGGAGAGTAGGTGGGAAAAAATTTATGAGCATTTTCTCCTATCTCTTGTTGCTAGGGAAACTACATTTTGGCAAGGATAATTCTAGCATCTGAAAAGAACCAGGGCATAACCCTCCTTCCCATCCTTCTACAAGTGAAATAAAATGTCTTCCCTGGAGAGCTTTACCCCTCAGTCATACTGTTCATGCACAGTCTCCAAGGACAATATAAGATTCCAAGCTGGTCTAAAAATATGCAGGCCTGACTTTGGACTATTCCCTTTAACAATCAACCTGGGCTCAGCCAAAAAAGTCCACAAAGTTTTTGCTCACAAAGCAAAAAAATGAGCATTTTCATCGAGTACATTTTAGGGGGCTTGTATTCTGCCATTCACACTCCAGTGGCTTTGGGAAAATAACAGTTTTGCCCCATCAGACCAGGAGTTAGTACACTAAAGAATCCCTCTTGTGATGAACACAAATAATAACAGCTCTTTTTCACTTACTGAGAGCCGGTTTCCTGTGAATATATATGACTATCTATAGAAGGGTAAGAAAACTGCCCACAGATTCCATGCCATATACTCAAGGACCTCGTCAAATGCCACCTACTCGGTTTCTGCCTCCTGCTGCTAACTGTAGCAAAGAGCCCAGTGGGATAGACTTCTAGAGATGGAACATTCATTTTTTCCATTATTCTGCTTATGCCTCCCTCATTGGCAGTCCTTTAGGGGGAAAAATATCATAAATCAACACTAGTGCACATTATATTCCCCAGTCAATTGCCTTTGAGGAAGGAGGTGTTAGGGCAGGGAGTCCACAAAACAATGGATGATCCAAGTTATTTGCATTTGACTTTGAGATGTTATATATATACATACATATATATATA
>CM053600.1:21200110-21220316 GCA_028646575.1 Pseudocheirus occidentalis | reverse complement strand
GAGCTTGAAAATCTGTTTAGCGTCCCATTTTCTGAGTTTTTTAGCGTGTTTGTGTGGGAGCTGCGGTGCTTTGCTGCTTCTATGCCGCCATCTTGGCTCCGCCCCCACTCTTCTGGGGATTCTTGAGTAAAAAGGATAGTAGTCATAGAATTAGAATATTCTCACATTGTAGAAACCTGTTGTCTATAATACCAGGAGCTAGGGTGCTATAAAAAGCTGCGTACTTGGGACTAAGGTCAGCATTATCATAGTAGATTAGGGGTACAAGGCAGACTAGAGCCATTAGGAGTGAATTCCTTAGGATACTTCTGTTATTTCTGATTAGTCTGACCATTGCTAAAAATGAACGGCCTTGATGAACAGATAATATAACCCATGCTTTAAGGAGTTACAACTTTCCTTTGAGCTTCCTATATATGCATGTCAACCAAGATCTTAGGAAAGAACAATCTCCATGAGAGCCAATCAGGAATGAATGAGCATTTGATAAACATTTACTGTGCTAGGTGTTGGCAACACAAAGATAAGATCAAAGCTCTCTTGTGGGAGACAACATATACCTTTAGAAGCACATACAAAATCAATATAAAGTTATTTGTTCAGTTTTTGGTAAGGGGAGGGAGGAAGTAATAGTTGGGGAAGCTGGAAAATTTTTATTTAGAAGGTGGTACTGGAATTGAATTTTGACAGAGAGACCTTAAGAGGTATAGGTGAGGAAGGAGGGTTATTTCAGGAATGGGAGAGCTGGACAGGACAGAGTCCTGGGGAAGGAACAGTAAGAAAGCTAGGCCCCAACATTAGGGAGATATTGTTCAATCACTTTTTTTGTCATGCCTGACTCTTGACTCTTTATGACCCCATTTGGGGGTTTATTGGCAGAGATATTGGAATAGTTTGCCATGTTCTTCTCTGACTCGTTTTATGGATGAGGAAACTGAGGCAAAAAGGGTTAAGTGACTTGCCCAGCATCACACAGCTTGTAAATGTCTGAGGTCGGATTTGAATTCAAGAAGAGATTTCCTGACTCCAGGCTATACATTCCATCTAGCTTCCCAATGTTATGGAGAAACAGGATCTTAAATGATCAATAAAAGATAGCAAGAGGACATGTGCTTTTATTGGCAAAGTGAAATCCTTCTACCAATGCACGTTGGCACCTTCTCTGTAACGTACAGTTTTCAAGAGCTGCCTACATGGCAGTTGGGTGGCACAGTGGAAAGAACACCAATCCTAGAGTTAGTAGGAGCTGAGTTCAAATCCAGCTTTAGACACTTACTATGTCACTTCAAGAAAATTAGATGGTTAGATGACTTGCCCAGGGTCTCATAGCCAGTATGCATCGGATGAAAGTGGAACTTGAACCCAGATCTTCTGAGCTCAAAGACCACTCCCTCTCTCTACCATAGTGTGGCTCAGTTTATCACTCTAGTTATTTACACATATGTGCATCCGTGTATCCATTCCCCAGCAACCAATATTGATTTGTTCAAAAGGATAACATTTGTAATGTAAAGCTTCTTAAATCATAGACATATGGTATATATGATCTGAGGAAATTTAAGAACTACAAACCAGACATTATGGAATGCATCGCAGCAGTCAAAGTCTAGCTGGCAGTAACACAGACCTCAAGCCCCTAACACCTAGTCAATTGCTTGGCAAGACAAAAGTCTTTCTAAAAGCAATGGTAGTTAAAGCATGATCTGAAAGCATGGTGATATTGAGTGTAGTTGGGACGAAATAAAACGGGATGGAGAAATCACTCACTTTACTACTTCAAGGGTCTATGATTTCATCAGTGTGGGTACTCCCTCCACCCCTGTGGATCATAACCCCTCCATACCTCAGTAGATTTTCTTCATGAATTGCTCTGCCTGCCGAAATTCATCATATGGTGGAAACCCTTAGGGATGGAGAAATGACTGCCAGTGCGAAATATGAGCTTAGTTTCTCTTCACCATCTCTGCAAAGAACAGAAATGCAGTGGAAATGGTTTGCTGTGAGTTTTGCTAAGTCCTTTATTTATTTATTTTTTTAGATAAGAAAGAATACATGGAAATTACACTGACCTGAGGAGCAATCAATCAATTCATCAATCAACAAGCATTTATTAAGCACCTGCTTCATGACAGCAAGTGTGCCAGGTCTTGGTGATAGAAAACAAAAAGGGGAAAAGGAAAAGGGAAATGTGAATCCTTTAGACAAGCAAATAAGAATAAGGAAACCAATGCCTGCTCTCTGTGTTTATATCTTCCAGGGAGATGGCATTGAAAAATGATGCCAGGAACGTAATTATGGTTCTTAGAAATGCCTTGGCCACAAGGAGATTTTTCTACACATACACATACACACATATTTGTATGCATGCATATATACGCATGTGTTCATATACATATGTATGTCTTTATGTATGTTTATGTGCACGTATAGATTGTATATATGCATATACATGTATGCATGTGTGTTGGACCCAATTGATCTTATTTAAGACCACCAATCTGTGGAGGTTAGACTTCCAGGAATCAAGTGATTATGTGGTTACTTGATGGCCTTGTATGTGAGTGCATTATATTTTTATACTTGGCAATCTGTGCAATATACGGTACCTCTCAGGTGTACAAACCACAACACATTATACCAGAAAGGAGCAGCAGGGCTGGCAAATGATTGCAGGGTTTTATCTGTGTGTCCTGCTGCCAACAATAGACTGAGAAGAGGAAGGGAAGGGAAGGGAGGGAGCATCTTGATTTGCAGGTCATTCCTTTGAAGCAGCTAGCTTTGCATTATTTTGCTGACTACAGACCTGATGAAAATCTGATGAATGTAATAAAATATGACCCTTTGTCCATTATGGCACCAGGATGAGAGCAGCCTGTATTTGGCTTCTGGGAGCTGTGCAGTCAGAGCATGGCATTTAATATAAAAATATGAAGTGTTCAGAAACTTGGATGAAGTAACAATCTCTGCTTTTAGAAATATAGCCCTGGGCTTTCAATACTTACAGTGCCACCATCAGGGCACAGTAGGTCAACGCAGAGCCTGAAAAGCAAATACTCAGGAACTTTGTCTGGCCACTGGGAGAGAATTCTTAACCCAATGATGATGAAGGAGCCAAGAGGTGGTGGCTAAACACCAGAGTTGCATTACAGTATATATACTTAGGAAGAGTAATTCATGTGTCACACAGAAAGCAAAATCTAAGGAGCAGATTAATGGTCCTTGCTAAGGAAAGTCATTTATTCCATAGGCATTGATGTGGACCTACTGTGTGTGGGGCAGCCTGTTGGGCCATAAGAAAAATGTGACACTACAAAGCTACCATAAAGTGTTCAAAACCCAGCTATAATACATAGAATAAACATAAACAAACAGCTATAATATAGAGGATGTTATACTTGAAATAAGATGTAGAAGAAATATGATGATATTTAAGACGCACTATATAAGGTAACATGACTTTAATTTATAATGTCCTACATAATTATAATTAAGGTGTTAAAGCACAAATCTCTATAACATAACAGCTATAATACACAAAATTTTTATTTATGAAATAAGATAAAGAAAAGATAAAATAATATTTAAAATATAATTATCAGGTAACATGACTAAAATACATAATATTCTACACAGTTACAGTAAGATATTAAGGGGAAAATTTCTATGTATAGCTATATTGTCTTATATAACAATGGTTCTCAACCTGTGGGTCGCGACCCCTTTGGGGGTCTAATGACCCTTTCATAGGGGTCACAGGGGTCGCCTAAGACCATGGGAAAACACATATTTCTGATGGTCTTAGGAACCGAGACACCACTCCTCTATCTGTCTCCAGGCAGGTCCACCCACATGCAGAAACGCCCACATACAAGTATTAAAGGGTCACGGCATTAGAAAGGTTGAGAAGAACTGTATATATGGGAGACATATGTAAGATAAATTATAATACATGCATTTTTATATAAAATAAAAGATAGAAGAGATACTACTTCAGATGTACTTATAAAGTAAGTACTTTATAAAGTATAAAGTATAAAGTAACCATAATATGTAATGTTCTGTATAAGTATATTAGAGGGGTACAAAAAAGTACCATAATGAAGTTCAAAGGGGAAGTTTATTGCTGACAGGAGTGAATGCAGGGAAGAAGGAAAGATTAATGGAGGAGATGGCATTTGATTTGTTTTTTAAAATACATTTAGGACTTTACTAGATGAAGCAGGAGGAAGACATTATAGGGATAGGGATGCACTTAAACAGAGACATGAAGGAGGAAAATCATGTAAAGAAGCTAGAAAATCGCTCCTTTTTGGTGGGAGCTTAGAGTGCCAGCGTGGAAGTGATGTGAGCCAAGTATAAAATAGAGTGATATCGAATTTTATAAAGTCTGAGTTCCAGAGAATTTAAGAGGAAGAAGTTGGATTCTACTGGAAGAGTCTTGTCTTGCCTAAGGTCACACATCTCTTAATCTAGGTTCTATACTGACCTTCCTGAAAATAGAACCGTACATTTTGAAAAGCCCAGTGTTGGCTTTCTGAAACTACAGATTACACTTCAACCAAATAGTCTCAACTCATGCCTTATTCCAAAAATGTTGTTTTTTCCACTATTCCATAAAACTCTATACAAATTATATGGTCCTATACAGATTTAAGATAGCAGTCATATCAAAGGATGCTTTCCATATGAAGGGAATCTATAGAATGATAAAATGGAAGTGTGTGAACTCTACAGAAAGATTCTGGATTCAAATTCCACTTCTAATTATTATGATTTGTATGTCATAATTACATAATCCTCCTCTCCCCAGAGTCTCAGTTTCTTCATCTGCAAAAGAAAAAGATGGGATTAAATGGCTTTTAAAGTCTCTTCCAGCTCTAGAGCTGTTATACCATTTTTTTCCGGAGTCTTCTTTAGACTAAATACCTAGTTTGTTGAATAAATACGAATAGGGCATGGTTTTGAGTCCTCTAACCATCCTGGTTTCCTAGCTTTAAATGTATTTTTGTTACCAGAAGAAAATACAATATTGCCCATGTGGTATAACCAGAATAGAGTACTGTGAAACTATTCAACCTATTGATCTGGACATGATATATATATTCATTTAGCTCAAAGTTACAATGATTTTTCTTGTTTTCTATATCATATTTTTGACTCACATTAAACTTGAACTTCTAGCAAAACTTGCCATGATTTTTTTTCCCACATGGACTGTTATCTAGACACATGTCTTCATCTTGCATTTGTTCTGTTGATCTTTTTATTCCAAGTGAAGAATTTTGAGTTTATACCCATCAAATTTCATTATATTACCTTCAGCCCACTTTTAAAAATCTCTTGAAATTAAAAAAAATTTGTTGATGAATTGACTATTTAAAATATGACTTATTCCTCTCTACTTTGTGTGATTTTCAATTTGACCAACCTACCATCTTTTGTTTTTATTCTAATTGTTGTTTAAAGTGTTGGATGGAACATAGGTAACATTTCCTTTGAGAACATCCTACAGGTTGCTATTCATCCATTTAATCAGTATTCTTTGATTGATGTAACCATCTCTAATCCCTGCAGCTATAAATGTAACCCCCCCTTCCCTACCTTGTCCATAATGATAAGATAAAATACTTTTTTCAAATACCTTACTAAAATCTAAGTGTCCTATGACTTCAGACTTTCTAAAATCTAGTGGGGTTTTTTTTTGTAATATCTTTCACGTTTCCCATAATCCTGTCCCAAAATGAATGACGTTAGTTTGGCTTGACCCATTCTTAAATGACTTATAGTTCTGAATCTTACTCCCTATTGCTTTCAAATAGCCTACAAGCAATACTTTAAAAACCATTCTAGACAGTTTCTAGACTGTTGTTTTCAGAATCTATCTTCTTTGTTTTGAAAATTGGACAAATGCGCATCCCCATTCTAGTGCCACTTCTCCTGTTCTCATATTTCAAAGATAACAACTCAGCAGTCTCGGACAGAAATCCAGTGATCACATCTGCAGCATATACCAGTTTGGGTTTGTTTGTTTGTTTGTTTGTTTGTTTGGGGGCAAGGGGAGGCTATTTAGTCCTCTCAAAGCACTTTCATACATGGGACATCATTAAGTCTCACAACAAACATGTGAGGTGAGTCTGGTATCATAATGTTCATCTGACAAATGAAGCAACTAAAACTCAGTGACTTTGAGTGGCTTGTGTGGATGCCAGGGCTTGTCATGCAGTGTCAGGGATATTGAAATCTCCATCTCTGCTGGCTAAGCAAAGGAAGCAGGCTTATGCATTGAGATCTTGACAGTATGACAAAAAAGAAGGCATACCATGTCTAGTGGGAAGGAGAGAAAGGATCCAGGAAGAGAGCTCAAGAAAGGAAACACAAATGGTTTCTGGAGATAAACCTACCTACTCCATGGTTTGCCCCCTTTCACCCCAATTGTTCCCATCTCTTCTCTCTGACTTTCTGATTCTCCAAGTCCTTTACAACTTTATCTTCTACATAAAAGAAAGGCTTTGTCCTGAATGGTTTTAAAGTAAATAGAAAATATTTTGAAAAAAGAATTGTGGGGCACTTTTAGGCCCCTGAATTCATTAGCAATAAATATGCATGCCCCTTATATTATTAGATTCAATTTGGGGAGCTCTTCAGAACCATTCACTCTACTATTATTTGATTATATTGATTAATTGACTTAATTTTTCTATTTAATTTTCAATTTTAAAATAATGATTTAATTTTCTTTTGTTTTCTTTGTATGCTCCTCTTGGTAAAACTGGTATTACAATAGTGGATATAATAAGGCTGCTGAAAGCACCGCCAAGATGAAACCAAGTAGTGCTTGTTTTCACATGCGTGTAAATACAATATTAAAAACAAATGGTATTGACAACCATTTAGGCCACAAAACTAAGCATAGATTGCATTTTCTGATCCAAGCATCTGTGTCCATTGTCAATATTAGTTTTGAAGCTCTTATGTCATTGCAATGAACCTGCTTCAGCTGCTTGTGTGTGCCAGAAACTAGAAAATGGAAACACTGCCACCTGGTGGTAGATAGTAGAAGCTATTGATTTCTAGTCATTTCCATTTGTTCTTTTGAAACTTTCCTGTTCTACTGAAGATAGAGTAGCTAAGTCGACTTATCCCTTTACCTTAACTATATATTTCATTGTCTTCATCATCAAATAAGAATATAGAGGCAAGAAAAAGAATCCCTTTTCAATTTTACCCTTTTTTTAAGTAAAAATTAAAAATACAATTAAAATGAAGTTTTATTATCTCTATTCAATTTCCCTTTTTTTATGACCCCCAGAACTTTGAGTAGATAAGGCTAGGTATATTTATGAGAGAAGATAGAAAATAATTGCATTGGCAGGGCAGGCATGGAGGAATTATGATCAGCATTTATTTTTTTTAACACAGCAGTCCTCAAACATCTCCCGTTTTTAAATTTCCTCAATATCATTCTTTACCTTGAAGATTATTAACATACAAACTACTAGAGTGTCAGGGAATACAGCCTTGAACATGTGATTGCTAGTGTAAGTTCCTTTGAATTCATAATAGACCTCCCTGAAAGGCATTGCACTTATCAGAGTAGATGAGTTAAGGGAACATCCAAGCCGATGAGATGACAGATACAGTGGATATCATTAACAGTCTTACTTCACCCCTTCTGGGAATATGGTCTCACCTGGAATTGTACACTTGTTGTTGTTGTTGTTATTTAGTCATTTCCAGTCATGTCTGACTCTTTGTGACCCCATTTGGAGTTTTCTGGGCAAAGATACTGAAGTGGTTTGCCATTTCCTTCTCCACCTTAGTTTTACAGATGACAAAATGGAGACAAACAAGGTCAGGTGATTTGCCCAAGGTCACACAGCTACTATGTATCTGAGGCCAGATTTGAACGCAGAAAGCTGGGCACCCTATCCACTGTGCCACCTAGCTGCCCGCTATCTTTCCTGCCCTCTGTAATTATCTCTTACTTAGCTTAAATAAAAAAAAAACCTATACATGGAATTTATTTAATAAGCAAAGTTAAATGTTTTAAATGTAATTATTGTTTTAATTTAATAGGCTATTTAGGTTTGGAAAGTTATTCTTTAGAATTTAATTTAATAAATGAAAGGAGGGAATGCGGCTATTGGCTCCCCTTATTTGGACCCTTGTCTTCATTATCTGGTGCCCCCTAGTGACCACTTGGGTCTGTGATGGTGAAACCTCTGTGTCTTGTTCAGTTGGAAATCAGGCAATGTTATAGAAAGACCTGACAAAGATTTTAGGATGAAAAACTGGGGAGCCTTTATTCCCTAATGATGAAAGATCATCCTTAGAAGCTATTCATAGGGTCATTCTCAAGATGACTTAAGAACATCCACTAACCTAGCCCTGAAATATCTTTAAGGGTGTGCAATCTAAAATTGTGGGTCTTGATGGAGAACAGAGGAGAGTTATAAATGGATGGGATCTATTTGCAACTCCTCCCTGGTAGGAGAAAGTGGGACTCTTAGGTCAGTATATCTGTTTTACTTCCAAGATCTCATGTGATTCACTTCAACTTAAAAGGTGATCTGGACATACAGCCATAGTACCATTTTCTTCTAACTATGAATTTTACAAACGCTATAGGCATGTTCGTTGAAAGCAAATTTTGCCTTTTCAATTATTTTCATGATAAATTCTTTGAAACTCTGAAAGGGGGTCAGGAAGATATCTGTTAATGAATTTAGCTGAAGTTTCTCTATAAGAAAGAAATCAAGATGATAACCAGCCCTGTGGTACCTCAGTCATTAGTGAGCACCAGCAATTTCATGTATGGAGAAATTATAATCCCTTTATAACAGAGCAGTAGAGATCAATTCCTGCTGCTGGAAGAAAATTCCAGTTCCATCCTTCTCTGTGGATATGACTTTCTTTTAGTCAATAACTTCAATCCACCCTCTGCTCAGGAGTGGATAAGCCCATTTAACCCCATTTAAGGGGAAAAGGAATTCAAAAGCAAAATCACTCAAAGCTACTCTTTCTAATGGAAGCAACCACTGCTTCTTATTCAGCAACTCTCCTACCACTTAAATCTGCTTCCCCATGGTTCAGGCTTTAATCTAAAGAAAACCTTGGATTCAGAATTTGCTCTAATTTGGGAAGGTATGAAATAAAAAAACAATAGGATTCTTTTTCATTTAGCTCTGGAGCCCCCTTCTGCTACATAATCTCAACAATCCTGACAGAGAATTTGCATTTTTGATCATTTCTCTTCCTTTTTGCATGTCATGTCCATTAATGCCCTTTTCTCAACTCCTTCATAGGTATGAAAGGCATTCAAATTGGGGGCTGCTGTAATAGATCAAAATGTATCTTAGGCTGGCATCCAGTACTAATTAAACAAAAACGAAAACAAACTTTAAAGAACAAAGAAAAGCTCCGGAGCTTATCATATCATATTATTATAACACATGATCTCTCCCAAGGGGAACAGCCAAAACACCACCTGGTAACTTCAGAAGCCAAAGTTCTATAGGAGCATAGAACCATTGATACAGATTTGGAAGGGATCTCAGGAATAATTTAATTTTACTCTCTCATCGTAATGGCAAGCAATGAAGTGCTTAGTACCTTGTTTCAGCTATTTATGTATTTAGCACCTTTTTTGAGCCCTAGTGATTTGAAGGTGGGAGGAACTTGCTGATGCAATAGGAAGGGGTGGAACAGGAAGGAGAGCCACCATAAATGAGGAGGAGCACAGTTGGAACAGAGTAGAACTGAGAAGGGGAATGGTTGTAGAGGCTTGCACTGTCTATTCTGTCTGTGTTGATTTTTGTTTATGATACTTCTTACAGAAGCTCTGGCATCTTAGTGGAAGCCCTGAAAGAGGATTTTCTTGTTGTCTATTTACAGAAGTCCTGGAGAAGGGTTTCAGAGGCCCTGGGACTGTACTGATCATGTGTGTTGAGTTCTCGGACCCTGTTGGTGGATCTGTGTTGATTTCACAGGCAGATAATGAATTGATGATAGTGCCAGCAATGTATGTGAATGTTGTTTTGGCTCTGTTAAGCTTTGTCTTCCCGGAAACAGAAACTGTGAAGGACTTGAGGTGGACTGGACACTGTGAGCTTCATTGTGAAATAGGAGCTGGATGAGGAACTGGACTAGGAGCTGGACAAGGAGTTGAGAGCCTGTGAATCCAGGGAGCTGGACCCATGGAAGAAGAACCAAGGAATTAGGGAGCCAGCCTTGAGCAAGATGAAAAGACCTCTCCTTGGGTAGTTAGTGCTGATTAACAAGTTCATGATTTACAGTGATCTAGGGGAGAAAGAACCTTGTACCCCTTAAGGATGATTAAATTAAGGATGATTAGAAACTAATCTCCAGTCAAGAAGAAAGAAGACTTTTTGATTGAGTGATTAACACAATGTGACCTAGGGGTGGGCAACTTTGACCTTTGTACTCTGTGTCACTTAAGGAGGATAGCTCCCTAAGAATGATTGAGCTAAGGACTGAATGAATGATGTCTTTTGTTTAAAACTATACAGCCACTTTAGTGACAAATTGTTATGTTATATCATTATGAATGCTGTATTTTGGTTTCTGTGAATATTTTGCTTTAGTTTACTGCTGAATAAATAGAGAATTCACTATACTATGTAGTGATCAGAACCTTAACTATTCATAGCAGCAGTTCTCTGGAAAGTTGCTCATGCATGACTTCACACTCATTTTGCAGAAGAGAAAAATGAAGCCTAGGGTAGATATAGTCCAAGGTCACACGGGTGGTCAATGATGCTTTTATTCAGGTTTCTTCAGAACCCAGATGCTATGGCAGCACAGAGCTCCAGAGACTGTTCAGTGTAAGCTGGACACCAACCACCATGTCCCTCAAGTCCTAGATCCAGTGTCCTTTGACTGTGGAGGGTTGTAGGTGACCCAAAAGCTATGTTTGTCAGCTGCCTTTTGTCCCACCCTACATTCTTGCTTGCATATTGGTATCATGCACTTAAGAGGAACTTTGTTTCAATCTTTTGTTCTCTTTCTTATTTCTCAGGGAATTTCTTCTTTCCTTCTTTCAGGATAAGGGATAAGTGAACGATTATTTTTTTCTACCAATTATATCCTTGCTATTTCTAGGGACTTATGGACATAGAAAGATATTAGGCAATATTAGGCAGAAACTGATCTCCCATACTCTGCTATGTAACCATCCATTTTTATTTTGTGCTCTTTTGTCACTTTTTGTAGTACTTAGCATGAGGCCTTACATGCACTTAATAAATGGTAGATTGATTGATTCTACCTATGATCACTCCAACTGCCACTCCGAACCCCTCATAACCTTTCTCAATACCTCTAACTAATGTTGTAAGTATTATTTGGATTTTACCAAACTCTACATTCACAGGACAGAACTTCCATCACCTTCTCATTTTGTCTAGTTTTTCATGTTTAGAACAGCAGGGCCTTTTTCCATGATATGCTATTTATCTAATACTCCTACCTGAAAAATATATAAAGTTTTTTCAGTCTATAAGAACAAAATTCCATACTTTGTGAACTTGGTAATTTGCAAATTTACTTTGTAAAGTGAATTTCTGTTATCAACTGCTCCCATTCTCCATAATAAATGTGCACAATTTAATTTGGAACATGGAACTCACTTTTTCACAAAAGTCGTTGTACAGATGAAGAGAGACAAAAGCCTATATTAACATTTGTCTCTACTCAAGCACATAATCAAAAACCTCCCTTGATAAAAAGCAGCAAATAAAGTCAAAATAAAAAAGGGCATGCTGATGAACTGTTAGTCATGGGTAGGGAACCTGAGGCCTCAAGGCCCCATGTAACCTTCTAGATCCTCAGTTGTGGTCCTTTGACTGAATCCAAACTTCCCCGAGTAAATCTCCTTAATAAAAGGATTTGTTCTATAAAACTTGGACTTAGACAAAAGGACTCAGAAGGCCACATGTGGCCTCAAGGCTGCAGATCCCCTACCCCTGTTAGAGTATCTAATCTGGCCAAGCCCATTTTTACTTGATTAGGTGTGAGCTGTCAGAGGGTCATTTTAGAAGATGCACCTTTTTCCTATTTCATGACAACATTTAAAGTAGTGAAATTGTGAAAAGGCAAACACCACAAATATTTATTATTGCGCAGTCTTTTACTGTATTCTGTTTAGCTTAATAAATAAATTTAGCTCTTACCATATTCTATTTAGCTTAATAAATGATAAATAGACAAGAAAAAATAAAAATAGTATATGCAATTAAGATCCTTTTGTTATGACCCAAGGACTCAAGTGCAGCTGACCTAGAGGATGTAGGGAAGTACTTGGACAAGGGGAAGCTTTTACAAGCTGTTTGGTTATACAGAGGAGAAGGAAGCAGTGACCAGTAACTGCATTCAGCTAAATTCGCCCTTTTCTATAGTAGCTACGAACAGCTGCCGTTTGCTTTGGGTCTTTGGCAGGAAGCCTCTAATTGGAAATCCAAGATAGCTGAGCAAGCAAGCCTTGGAAGATTGTTGTAAATACATAAAGATTTGTCCGCAGTTTCAGCTGCTGAGCTCCCACTCTCCACCCCAGAGCTTTGTCCAAGTGGTAATTAGCCAAGACAGCTCAATAAGATGGCGGAGAACTAAGAATTAGTGCTCTGGTTTTCACCAAATGTGGAAGGCAGGGAGAATATGTTGTGATCTTCACAGAGTGAATGATATTTAAGTTTTGACCTCAGTGAAATAACTGTTACCTGTGCTCAAAGAGGAGGCTACCTTCCTTTCCATAAAGAAGCAAAGAACACCTCTCAGCTTTGCAGAGTACTGGGAAGAATGACATTCTCTAGGTAAAGTAGATTGGTAGATGGGTCAGATTGGTGAAATGAACAGGAGGATGGTACAAGATTGAAGGGGGTAGAAAGGAAGTTGAGCGGGGTTGTTATTTTATTAAGAGTTAATAGTAATTGGTCATAAATATTTTAAGCAGGTGCTTAGGGTTGAGCCCACCCACAAGGAGTTGTAGTCCAACAAAGCTGAAAATGGTAAATCTTGCAGTGACTTGTATTAGAGTAAGCCGTTTTTTAGTCACTTTTGTGTTCCAAATGTAGGCCAAGTTATCTGCTGGAGGAGAAAGGTAAGAGATTTCGATAATGTGCCTCTCTATACTTCAGGCTGTTGGGGAGAATGAAGAGTTTCTAAAGGAAATGAAAATAACTTGTCAGTGGGAAAAGAAACAAAGGAATCTGATGTGGAAAGAGGGAAATGACCTTTGTGAGAATGTATTTTATACGGGAGAAAGGAAAGGGAAAGGACTATTATACAATGAGAATTTAAAAACAGATGTGAGGTTTTTCCTGAAGAGAATGAGCTGAGTACTTTTGTTGAGGTTCAGGGGTGTTGGTGTTGAGGTTTAAGGTTTAGGGGTGCTCAAGACCCCAAAATACCAACACACCTGGTCTTGCTGAATGAATTTGACTCAAGTCTTCTCTCAGCTAAATAAAAACAAAGTTTATTAAAGAGTTACCAATATGGGTAGACTCCTAAGGAGCCTAAATATCTGTGACACTTGTATTAGGCAAGTGGGCCAGAATTATCTGACACAGTGAGTCTGTGCTAGAGTCCTTCATGGAGGCAAGATGCATCTTATATACAGAATGATTGTGGGAGGAATCTAGGAGTGGTCTAGAGGAGATGTTTGGGGAGAGTCTTGAGAAAGAGTCTAAGGAGGATCCTTGATGGAACTGAGGTCAGACTCCTGTAATAAAATTAAGGGTGGGAAGTAGGGGAAGGCTACCTGGAGATGACAGACAATGGAGGGCTAAGCTAGTTTAAGGGTAACAGATCTGGGTGTAGATATTTTGATAGGATCAAGGGTGAGAAGGAGCTGGACAATGGAGGGCTAGGATAGGTTAAGAGTAACATATACTTGGGCCTAGTTATAATGAAAGGCTTATGCCCTTAGGCAAATACCTCATGAAGTGGGAAGATTCAATCAAGTTCAAGTTTCCTAGAGCCGGTACCCCATTATTGGGGCTCTGAAATTCAAAGGCAAGCTACGTTCAGGTTTCGCCTTGAATGAATTTGACCAAAGTTTTCTTTCGGCCAAAGACAAGATTTATTAGAATAACAGTCAAAATGGACTTGATTCTAAAAATCCACAATATTGGCTAGACTGAATTGGCCATTAGCTTAAGGAATCTGAGCCCTTTAATGGAAGGCAAGATGGATCTTTTACACAGAAGACTGTGGGAACAGAAAAGGAGTCTAGATGGAATTAAGGGAGGGAAGTGGCCAATGGCAATCTGGAGATAACAAAGAAGCTCTGGGCTAGATTAAAGGTAACCAGATTTGGGAAATTGGGACTAAGCCACATTGAAAGGTCAATTGAGAGGATTACTGGGATGGGTGGATGCCTCAAGTGAATGCCAGAGACTTGACTTTATGGGATAATTCAAGGAGGAGGGGATGTTTCTAGGGCCTATCCCTGTCACTTTGAGGAAGAAAAAGTTGCTTGTCCTCTCAAGAATGGTATCACAGAGCCATATTTACCATCAAGTGAGAGATCATCCAGCATATGACAGAGGGAGAAGAGTAGTAGTAATTGGCATTTCCCTGGTCACCAGTACTGAGGCTGCTGTTTATAAGAGGCATATGTCCAGGACAGCCAAAGACCTTTCAAGACTTATCAAAACAAGTGGCAGTCCCCACTTCTGGTCACTCATGCAGGGACAAGTGACATGGCCAGAAGGAACCTAGAAAGATATAGCCAATGATTATGAAGTCAGGCACCAAACCCAAAGACGTAGCAGTGATATTGTCATTGCTACTCACTGAAGGCAAGGGGATACAGAAAAAAGAAATTACTTGGGAAGGAGACAGATGCCTAGGAAGGCAGGGTCTGGGAATGGGATTTGGATTTGTAGACCACAGGCTAAAATGTAGGGATGGTAATTTCCTCACCAGAAAAGTAGTATGCCCAATAAATGCTTGTAAGACTATATTTGTAGTATCTTTGCAATATAATTTTTAAAAGCCTTAAATTAAAAAGTGTAGGGGAGGGAGATGATTGCCTACATATCTCCCAAGTTAGAAGAATCTACAAAGTTTTTCCTTCTTTGCCAGTTGAGATACCTGCATGTTCACAGGAGACAAAATTCAAGAAAGGAGTCAGTAGTTCATCCGTAGCCTCAAATGTCTTTATACAAATGCCTGAAATTTAGGAAATAGACAAGAACTTACTCACGGAGGAAAATTTGACATCTTAGGCATCCCCAAGGCTTACTGGGATGAAACCCATGATTACATTTTATTTAAAAGATACAAGACAGGTGAAAATAGGTGGGAAAAGAAAATAGTGATGTATTGTAAATTTAAAAGGCATGTAATGAAAACAACATTTTTAAAAAAACAACAACTTTGAAAGACTTTGGAATTCCGATCAATACTATGATAAACCCAAATCCAGAGGACCAAAGATAAAGCATGGTACACATCTGTCAGAGAGCTGATGAACTTAAAATGCAGAATGGGATATATTTTGGGATGTGGCCAATATTTGTTATCCTTAAATATGTGTATTTGTTATGGGGATTCATTTTTCTCTATGAATGGAAGGGAGGATCTGGGGGAAGTTAATGAAAGGAAAAGCAAAAACAATTATGACACTGGAATATTCTACAGATAATACAGCACAATCCTTAAACAGATGCATGATATAGTAGTTATGGGGGATTCAACTATCCAGCCCCTCCTTCCTCTCCTCTTCTCTTTTCTTCCCCCTCATTGCTTCCTCTCACTTCTTACTCCTACTCCTCTTCCCTCTCCTTCCAACCTTACCAAAGGAATAGTTATTAGTTTTTTTAACCCAACTTATTGATAATTTCATCCTTTAAAATGTAGAGGAACCAATGAAGAGAAATTGTTATATTCTAGTCCTGATATCTAGAGCTGGTGGTAAAGAATAAAAGGAATCAGGTATCATTTGTCTTGTGCTCAACATTTCAGGAAAGCAGATTTCAAAAGACCCAGAGGCAAAGACAGGTTTGATCTCCATGGAAAGTAAGTCCAGGAGGTATGGAAGATGTTCAGTAATTGAATTATGGAAGTAAAAGAGGAAACAATTCCAAAAGGGAGGGAAAGTGCCATTTGTCTAAAGAGATCAATCTGGATGTACACAGAATTGAACAATCAGCATAGATATTAAACTGAGTCAGCAATGTGATGTGGCAGCAGCAAAAGCTAATGCAATCTTGGGTTTTATCAAGTGAAACTTCACTTCCAAGAATAGGGAGGTAATAAATAGTCCCATCGGCCTTTGGCATAATTATATCAAGAGTATGCTAGAGCCAGTTTGAACCAGTTTGCAAAGTCTGATTGTTAAAATTTCAATGTGAGCATGAACACCTTGGATCAGTAAATATTATAAATTAGGGCTTGATATAGTGTGTTTTTGTTGTCTAGATTTAAGAAAGTGATGGAGAAAATGTTAATTATAGAGTTTAAACTTATAATAACTGACCTCGATGCTGTGCTTGTCCTCATTGAAGGAGTTTGACAACATGGCTGAAAACATCATGATAAAAAATATGGGAGCAAACACACAGCCTTGTTTCACTCCAGTGGTGACTAGGAAAGCACAAGAGCTTTGTCCATTATCCAGAACCTGGGAGGACAGGCCACCATGAAATTGGTACATAATACTGAGGAACAGCTCCAGGCAATCACATTTTAACACAATTGTCCATAAGCCCTCATGACTGAGAGTATCAAACACCTTGATCAGATCTATGAACATTGTATACAGACCTCTGTTCTGTTCCTGACATTTCTCTTGGAGTTAACAGGCAGCAAATACCATATTAACAGTTCCTCAGCCCTTTCTGAACCCACACTGGCTCTCAGGTAGATGATTCTGGCAAGAATTTGCCACCAATGACTAAGAGAGAGACCCCTGTGATTGTCACAGGACAATTTATTTCCTTTACTTTTATAGAGATGAACAGCAGAGACATCCTTGAACTCCTGCGAAATAACCTTCTCTTGCCATATAACCTGGAAAATTTCAGGCAGCTTTTGTATAACGGACCCCCTACCATGTATATCTCAAGTGGAATAGAATCAGTAGCAGGTGCTTTGCAACATGAAAGGAGTCTAACGGCATTTAAAACCTCTTCTTCAGTTGGAGCTTCAGCTAGGGAAGGGTTGACTTCAACCTGAGGTAAATGGTCAATTTCCTCAGCACTGATTGATGATGGTCTGTTGAAAACATTATGGAACTGTTCAAACCATCTCTCTAGGATCATGTCCTTGTCACTAATCAATGTGGCTCCACCAGCACTGAGTATCTAAGATGCACCATAGGTCTTTGATTCAGAAATAACCTTCAGGAGATCATAAAAGTACTTTGGATTGTTACTATCAGCATAAAACTGAATTTTATCTGCCTTCTTACTGCTCCAAAAATCCTAAATCTCTCTAAGCTTTGCTTATACTATATTACAATGGAATTAAGAGCTGCCTTCTTATAGGTGGATGAACTATCCTACTGGTCAACCCTGAGGAGTTCTCAGTTTTCATTTAGCAGCTTGTTGATTTCCCCATAATTTTCATCTAACCAGTCTTGATGTTTGTGATTGTTCTGACCCAGGTGAGCAAATGGAGTAATCTAATGCCAGATCTCTGAAAGCTGTCCTCCCCTTTTTTACTTCACTATTGCCTACTGTGTATTGGCTCAATTTTCCCTCCAAGTTATCAACAAACTGTACCCTCTCAAAGAATAACTCTAATCTGTGGATGTTAAGTCACTTTGCCTTGGGGCTG
Organism: Pseudocheirus occidentalis; assembly: GCA_028646575.1. NCBI lineage: Eukaryota > Metazoa > Chordata > Mammalia > Diprotodontia > Pseudocheiridae > Pseudocheirus > Pseudocheirus occidentalis. The sequence goes on along the minus strand of CM053600.1, from coordinate 21,202,517 downwards.
CTGCTTTTGTTGAATGTAAATATTTAGCCTGGAGAGGATGTCTATGATCAGTCCAGTGCTCTGTGCCACATATTACCTTTGTTACTCTCATTTCCTGTCTGTCCCTTCTCCTTATGATCACATAGTCTATTTTTATTTTTCCTTTTTTTTTTTGGAGCGCAATTGGGATTCAGTGACTTGTCCAAGGTCGCACAACTAGATTTTGTGTTAAGTGTCTGAGGCCAGATTTGAACTCAGGTTCTCCTGACTCCAGGGCGAGTTCTCTATACACTGCACCACCTAGCCGCCTCAATCACATAGTCTATTAAATGCCAGTGTTTGCTGAGTGGGTATATCCATGAATTTTTATTGCATTTAGGTAAACAGCAGACATTGGTGATGAGAAGATCTTGTGATGCACAAGTCTTCAGTAGTAAGTGATCATTGCTGTGGCTATTTACAACTCCACTCCTCATTAAGACTCCTTGCCAAGTCTGGAAGCCTGATCTTACTCTAGCATTAAATTATAATCATTATAAGCTTTTCTTCTTTTGGAACATTGATAATAAGCGTCTTCAGGTCTTCACAAAATTTTTCTTTGACCTCATCAGGGATCATTGTGGTAGAAGCATAGACACTGATGATGGTGCCATGACATTTTCCTGCAAGTGGCAGTTGCATTGTTGTGAACTTGTTGTTCACTCCTTTTGGTGGGCATACAAGTTTGTTGACTAGAGTAGTTCTGATTCCAAAGCCTATCTCAGCTTCAAATATTCCCCTTCACTGTGGTCATTCCAGAAAAAGGTGTGTCCAGCTCCAACTTCAGTAAGTTGGCCTCCATTTGTCAGCTTTGTTTCACTCAGGGCTGCTAGTTAGATGAGATATCTGTTGAGTTCTCCTGCAACAAGAGTTGTTAGTTTTCAGGTCTACTGGATTTTGTGTTGTCTATAAGTGTTCATACATTCCATGTGCCAATGGAGAGTGGACCTTTTTTTTGGTGTTTCAACTGCAGGATAGGATTCCCCACCTACCGTGATAATCAGGCCAGGGTTGGGTAAGTATACAAATTTTAGGGCACCTTTTCTAGCCCCTTCCTCACAACAGGAGGTAAGCAGTGGGATCCTTAAAAGGCTTTGGAATCCCACTGTTGCTTCCCATGAGAAATAGCCTGGGTCACCTGTGTGTAGGATTGTGACTTCAGCTCCCAATGTATTCATACCTGCTACTTTGTCACTTGCCTGTTACCATAGGACTTTGAGATAAGTAAAATGGTATAGGTGATGTCTTTTGATTCATGCACAAATTAGATTTAAGTGAGGCAGAGTTGCACAAAGTTGTCAGCCATACTCATAACTCCAGAGTCATCGCAGGCCAGTGCAGGACAGAATCAAGACAACTGGTGATGGCTCATGATGCAAGGATGCATCTTGGTGTTTAACCAAACTCTAAGAGCTCCACAGCACCTGCTTTAGCACCCTTGATGTCCCTTGGAACAAATTGTTCTCATCTATCCATTCCAGCTTGGGTAGATACCCCCTTAACTCATTAATAGTTTTGAGCCCTCTCAGTTACCCTCTACCTGGTTTATCCTGTCACCCAAAACAGTTCACCAGGGTATGGCCTCTGTTCATGTTACAGTTTCTTGGAATCACAGGTGAGAGTTAGGTGGGTCAGGTGGGCACCAAAGGTGGAAATCAGCCCTAAAAAGGGTCCAGCAGCCTTCATACCAGAGGCACTGATCTTCTGTGAATGCATCCTGTACTCCAAAGGATCAATAAGACCCTATGAACCAAAATTTTGAAGGATGAAATTTAGAGGACACAGAAACAATTCTAATGGGAAGGAAAAAAGAGAAGTGATCTAAAGAGATCAAGATGAATTCACATGAAATTCTTCAACCAACTTCAGAAAATGGAAGCAAGGACAGGCAAGGGATTATATAGACGTAGGTGTGGCACAGTCCTTTAAGACTAGTGTCAGGAATCTAAAAGCTCAGAATGAACATAGGCAATCAAGAAATTTTCTAAAAAAGCAGAAAAGGGTGGTATGTGTGTGTGTGTGTGTGTGTGTGTGTGTGTGTGTGTGTGTGGTTATACTAGGAAAGAAAAGGGACAATGAAGAAATAGGGCCCTTGCTCAGTGTGGATGGGCTAAAAATTATACATGTTGGAGAGGAGGTAAAACCACTCAGTTCTTTTTCATCTTCTCATAATTTTTAAACTGGAAGAGATGGGGGTAGGGAGAAGGCTAACAGGTAACTGATGCCCAAATAAGTAAATAGATAACAAGATTCTCTCTCCTGATCTTAATGAGTAAAAATCATAAGATCCAGCAATCTACATCCAGTCCTGAAAAGAACAGGCAAATGTGATTGCAGTGATTGCTGATTCATTGTCAATGACTTTGGAAAGGTAGCAAAGATAGAAAGA
>CM053600.1:21160917-21200010 GCA_028646575.1 Pseudocheirus occidentalis | reverse complement strand
TTTTTTTTTTTGTCAGACTCATCTGCTGGTGAAGGACAGTACTGTTGTTGCAGAGGTCCTGGAACCTTGCTGTTGTCTCAGAATCCCTGAAGAAGGATTTTCTTGTTGTATGTTTACAGAAGTCCTGGAAGAGGGTCTTGCTGATGTTTTCAGGGGTCCTAAGACTGTTCTGCAGGTAGGAAGTAAATTGATGAGGACACTGACAATGAATACTGTAGCTTTGTTAAATTTTGTCTCCCCAGGAAGACAGATTGCTGAGAAATTGCCTCAGGTCAAGATGAAGTAAAGATCTCTCCTTGGGTATTGAATGCTGTGATGAAATTAGAGTTTACTAGAGACCTAGGGGTGAAGGGTTTGTATATTTTCTAATGATTGTACTTAGTGATTAATGATACTTAGTAATTGTGAATCTGAATAAGTGACTGATTGAATTAACTGGTGAAGGGTTTGTGTATTTTCTAATGATTGTATTTAGTCATTAATGCTACTTAGTAACTGATTCCTGGACAAGTGACTGATTAAGTTAACCTAGTTGCCTCTTGAGTGGAAGACTGACTATTGTATTCTGAGATGACTGAATGACTGACTGAGTAAGGAGGAAAACCTCCTTTGGGATACTAGATGATTGTTCCTTTGTTCTTTGTTCTAAATATTGTGACCACTTTGGTGAAAACTATGTGGCCATTTTAATGACAAGCTGTTGCAAACACTATATTGTGATTTTTCTGAGAATGTTTTGCTTTGATTTGTTATGGAATAAATAGTGTTCACTATACTGTATAATCAGAACCTTAGAAGCTGTTCACAGTAGCATTCTTCTGGAAAGCTTCTCACACATGGCATTACACCGTTTTACAGAAGTGGAAACTGATGCTCTGAGAGGACAAATAAGTTATCCATGGCTTCATAGCTACTAGGTATCTGAGGTAAGATTAGAACCCAAATCTCCTTACCCCTAGTCCAGTGCTTTACAAGTAAACTATACCACCTCTCAAATATGAAATAAAACTTAACAAGAATAAATATTAAATCATATATTAAGATTTAAAAAATAAATCATGAGTCTTGTGACTGGGGAGTGTGGCTAGACAGCAGTTTTTCTGAAAATGAACTGGAGGGTTTTAGTGGGCTACAAACTCCATGAGACGACAGTGGGATGTGGTCATCAAAAAAGCAAATGTGAATTTGATCTGCACTAAGAAATTCCCTACCTGATAATAGTTGAAGGGGGATTCTGGGAAGACGGCAGAACAGGCCAGAAGATTCCAACCTCTCCAGATTTCCTCCACAAACAAGAAAAAATAGCACCTCAGGGTGAATGTGAAGTGGCAAAAATAAACAAGATTTGCAGCGGAGCAGTGGTTCTCTTTGGAAAACTGGAGAAGACCCAAGGAAAGCTCCCAGGGAAGGAGGTTTGACCTGAGTGAAGTGTCAAGGTTAGATCCCCTGAAACAACAAATGACAAAACCTGGGGCAGCTGGGTTGGGAGGTAGACTCAGCCTTAGTCAAAGGAATTCTCACCTCATAGGCAGGGTGGAGGTCAGATATCTGAGCAGGGGCAGAGTGAAGGACCCTCTGCTGCCAAGGGATGCCAGGCCCAGCCTTGCTGTCAAGATGCAGTCCTGGGCTGTGACTGAAGGTGAGAAGGAACCAGCAGACTTAGGCATCAGTGAACAATTTATGAACAAACAAGAGATAATGATTGTTGTGAGATGTGAAATGGATAATTTTGATTACATTAAACTAAAAGATTTTTGTATAAAAAAACCAAATGTAGCCAAGATCAGAAAGAAAGTAAAAAACTGGGGAGTGGGAGAATTTTATAGACAGTTTCTTAGAGAAAGGTCTCATATCTAAAATTTGTAAAGAACTTTGTCAAATCTATAAGAATGTGAATCATTCCCAATGATAAATGGTCAAAAATATGAATGGGCAGTTTTCTGGTGAATAAATTAAAACAATTTATAGTCATATAAAAACGCTCTAAATCATTATTAATGATGCAAATAAATGAGAAATGCAAATTAAAACAACCTTGAGATATCATTTTACACCTTTTTGATTAGCTTAAACGATAAAAGGGGAAAGTGACACATGTTGGAAGGGATGTGGAAAAACTGGGACCTTAATTTGTCGTTGGTGCATATGTGACCTGATCTAATCATTTTGGAGAGTGTTTTGGAATTATGCCCAAAGTGTTACTAAACTTCCTATGTCCTTTGACCTAGAAATACCACTATTAGATTTGTTTCCCAAGATGATTAGGGAAAATGGGAAAAAAACCTATATGTTCTTAAAATATTTGTAGTAGTTCTCTTTGTGGCAGCAAAAAGACTGGAAATTGCAGGGATGCTCATCAGCTGTGGGATGGCTAAACAAATTGTGGTATATATTCATGATCGAGTATTATTCTGCTGTAAGAAATGATGATCTCAATGATTTTAGGAAAGTATGGAGAGACCTCCATGACATAATAAAGAGCAAAATGAGCAGACCCAAGAGAACATTATATACAGTAAAGTGATACACACCTCTGAGCAACCGAGTCATTCTGACTATTATAAATACCCAAATTGACTACAAAGATCCGATGAAGGAAGATGCTATTAGAATCTAGAAAAATAACTGACATACAAGTATATGCATGTGTATATGTGTGTATATATAATATATATGTATGTGCATATAAAATATATTGTGTATATACACACACACACATGCATACATACATACACACATACATTCAGATTTGTGTCTGATGGTAGCCATCTCAAATGCTGGGAGGAAGGGGTAAAAGAAAGTTACAGGATAGCTTCACTGTATATTTGAAAGGAATAGCAAGTTGTACATAATGGATCTGCAGTTTCAGGTGCAATATCCCACTTTGTTATGGAAATGCTTGTATTATTTCTCAAGTTAAGAATTTTAAAAAAATCCCTACCCCACCCCCAGCCTATTGTAGCTGTATAAAATATCTCAACAAAGTCATTAGAGCTGGTACAGTCCAGCCCACCAAACTCCTACCTGGGTAATATTCTTGACATCAATTATTAACTCAAAAGGAAGTCACGACCCAGAAAGGTAAATCCAAATAATAGGTTGCCTGGGTGAAAGGAGACAATGTGCTGTTGGCAATGTCCATAAAGAGATTAGCTCCAGTTCTTGGAGGAAGTAAAAGTAATTGGAAAAAAATCACATTCAGCTCTGCTGGAATGCTGACTTCAATCAACCACAATAGAGTAATAGAGATTAAAAGAACTGTGTGTCAGGATTGCCATAAAAATAAAATGTACATAATTGAGAGCAATTTTTATGCAGGACCGCTATTAATTTATTGTTGATGAAAAATAAAACTCCACATTGTGTGGCATCTAGAATTAATGTGCTAAAAGATGGGTCTGCCTCTTTATAGCTCACCTTGCCTCACCCTAGATTTGTCTGGGGAACTAGAGATTTCAGATTCTGAGTAATAGCTCTACAGAATTCCTTAGTATTTTATAACACATGCCCTGATCAAGTTTTGGGCTACTTGACTTACGTTGTCCCCCTAAACTCCTGCAGAAAATTGTTATTTATGACTTCTTATACCCACCCACTACAAAATCACTCTATTATAGGAAGCCCGATAGAGGGGCCAAGAAAGATCCCAGTTTCTAGGAGAATTATAACATGGGTCTTCTCACATAACCACCTTAATTATGATGAGGACCTGGTGTACAGATTAATGGGACATAACAATTAGACTTCATAAACTCTTCAACCACATTTAAAATCTGCTCCCATTTAGCTATTAACTGATAGCCACAAAATAAGTGAGACTAACTTCTCTAAAAGAAAAATCTAAGTTAAGATCAAAGACTATTAATTTAAGCATCCTCAAATGCATTTATATAAAATACCACCAATTTGGGACACATCTGATCCATTTCATCATGTGGGTACAAGTTAGGCTGTGGAAAGGGTTGCTCTCATGCTGTGGAAGGACTTCCCTTTGTAGCCCACTCTGCTTCAAGTATCTCCATTCTGCTTTATCCTGCCAAAGTGATTTTCTTTAAGCCCATATCTGACTAAGTTACTCTCCTATAGGCTTCTTATTGCTTATAGAATAAAATATAAATTCTATTTGGCTTAAATTTTTTTAAAAAATTCATTTTGAACTTAAATTTTAAAAAAAGACAAAAAAGGGAAAATTTCCATGTATACAGCAAAACGTACAAAGAAGATTCAATATAAAACCATGAGTTTCCATTTCAAGTCATTTACTTTTTTCTTTTGAAAAATTATGTAATAAATACTACACATCATTTTCAAAGCTACTCTGCTTTTCTGTGCTTCCTTCTAAGTTGTTTTTTGTTCCTTGCTGTGCACTATTTTTTTTCTCCCTCTTTCCCTGCCCTGCCCTAGATAAGGTCACCATTAGACACAAATATGTGAATATGTGAAAAGCCATGCTGAATATGTGTGTGTATGTATACACCTCTAATTATCAGTTTGACTGTTAAAGTCCTTCATAACTTCACTCCAACCTATCTTTCTAAACTCATATATTACTGCACTTCCTATATTCTACTATCTAGCCAAACTGACTTTCCCTGTCATGGTACTATGGGATGTCCTCTATGCTTGGAGTACATTCCCCCCATATCCATATCCCAGAACCCTTCTTTTCCTTTGAGATGCAGATCCAAGTATTACCTTTTACAAAAAGCCATTCCCAAGCCTAATTGCCAGGCTCTCTCCTTATCTGCCCTGAATTTAACAACTTTGTGTTTATGTTGTATTTATTCTACTTATATTTGCTTTCTCCATATATTGCTAAATACATGTGCTCTCCTCCAGTAGAATGCAAGCTCCTTGAGAATAGGCATTATTTAATTTCTTTGTCTTTGTTCCTTGTTACCAAGCACAGGGCCTAGCACATAGTAGGTGCTTAGGAATATAATTGGTTCTTAGGGGAGGAAACAAGTACTCCTTAAGTGCTCTATGATAGGCACTATGCTGAGGGCCTTACAATTTTCTCATTCTATCTTTAGAAGAGCCTCTGTCTTACAGCTGAGGAAACTGAGGTAGACAGAAGTTAGGTGACTTGCTTAGGATTACCCAACCAGTAAGTGTCTGATTTGATCTCAGTGTTAGTTGATTGAATGGGATAGTAGTCATAATCTTTTGTTGTTTATATCTTGAAGTATGCATTGTTCACAATTCCCTATATTCTGAAAGAAAAAGTCAGGTACTGTCCTACCACTTGCTAATGTCCTCCCTCATCTACAGTTGCTTTGGTTTTACTTTGTTTTAATATTCCGTTTATAATTGAACATACTCCCCCACCAATAGTATAGGAGTCCTTTGAAGCGAGGCCTTTTGGACTTGTTTCCCATGACCCAGCACAGTGCACTGGCCATAGAGAGTGATTTAAAAGATGTCTTATGAATGAATAAAGCACATTCTTACTTTGCAATAAGCAAGAAGGGAACCATATGTAGGATGACATTTCGCTCAGTATAAAATGAAGTTTAAATCCAACAGCATTTTCAAATTTAAAAAAATTATTATTCTACCCTTTATTATGATTTACACTCTTTCCCTTTGTCTGAATAACATTTTCTGTTAATTAACAGATTCTGCCGAATCTGCCGTCAGATATTTTGCATATTCGGCTTACTCATGCTACACTAATTTTAATCTTGGTTAACATTTATAATAATAATAACTTAACATTTCTCTCTCACTCCTTAAAAATGATATAATGATATAATCCTTACAACAACCTTTGGAGATAGGTGTTATTATTCTTCTTCCTACTTTACAGCTGAAGCAACTGAGGAAGGCAGAGATCCAGTGACTTACCCAGGTCATAGTCTCCCAAATCTGTCACTGGATTTGTACTAATGTCTTTCTGTACTGTTATTGCCTGCACCACCTCGCTAACTAAATCCAAGTATGAGGAAAACACAAAGTTGGGATTTTTTCCTGTCTTGCAAAATGTTCAGCTGTTTAACTATCTCCAAAGTATGTTCCTTGTTTGAAAATGTTAATGTTTAATTATGAATGTGAGAATTTAACTCTGTCCTTTCTTGATCTATTGATTTAGAAAAAGATATGATTTGGAGGCAGCTAGGTGATGCCCTGGAGTCAGGAGAATCTGAGTTCAAATCTGAGCATAAGCACTTAATAACTGTGTGACCCTGGGCAAATCACTTAACTTTGTTTGCCGTGCTTTCCTCATTTATAAAATAAGCTGGAGAAGGAAATGGCAAACCTTTCCAGTATCTTTGCCAAAAAAAAAAAACCCCTCACACATGGTCATGAAGGGTTGGTGTAATGGCAAGCAAAGGAGTTTTTAGCTCCTTGTTTAAGTTATTCAAGCGTCTTAGATTATATCAAATGATTATATCAAGTCTTTGTGATAAACAGAACCACTGAAGCCCACGGTGGGAGGAACTCACCAAAGAACAGAACAGGAAGGGCATAAGAAGAGGGTGGAACAGGAAGGAGCAGATGATATAAAAAACTCAAGCACGAACTGGGGGGAAGCACGGCTATGGCACAGGCACTCTGTCTGTGTTGACAGAGGACCTTGTCTGCTAATAGAGGACATTGCTATTGTTAAAGAAACCCTGGGACCTTACTGCTGATTCAGAAGCCCTGAAAGAGGACTTCCCTGCTGTCTGTTTACAGAAGGCCTGAAGACTGATGTTTTCAGAAGTCCTGGGACTTTACTGATGATTTGTGTGGATTTCTCAGACAGAAGCCCTGTCTGCTGGTCTGTATTGATTTCACAGTTAGAAAGTGAATTGATGATGGTACTAGCAATGTATATGAATATTGCTGTTGCTCTGCTAAGCTTGATGTTGTAGCTGGCCCAGGAGCTGGCCCAGGAGCTAGACAAGGAGCTGGATCAGGACCTGGACCAGGAGCTGGGAGATGCCTACATGTGAATCCAGGTGACAGTTGGGTGAATTTAGGCAAGAGCTGCAAGCCGTGAAGTTTAGAAGACAGCCTTGAGTCAAGATGAAAGGACTTTTACTTGGGTACTTAGTGTTGACTGAAGAGAAGGGAGGAAGACCTTTGTACTTTGTACCTCTTAAGGATGATTCCTTCTTAAGGATGATTGAAAACCAGTCTCTAATTAAGATGAAAGAAGACTTTAGATGGGTACTTTATATTGATTGATACAAATTGTGACTTACTGAATGATATCTTTTGTTTAAGTGGCCACTTTAGTAATAAGTTGTTATGTTATATTGCTGTGAATATTGTACTTTGGTTTCTGTGAATGTTTCCTTTAGTTTACTGTTGAATAAGTAGAGAATTCACTGTACTATGTGATCAGAACCTTAACGCTGTTCACAGCAGCAGTCCTCAGGAGAGCTGCTCATGCTTCATTTACAGTTGCATACTAAAAAAAAGACTAAACAACAACATAACAGTTGGAATCTGATTGTATCAGGTACCTGACTCATCTTTCAGATGCTACTCCATGAATCTTCCCAGCACGGGAAAAATTTTTTTACAGCGAGTTTCTCACAAAGGCCTCCTTTCTCAAATATGTAGGAATCTGAGCCAAATTTATAAAAATAAAAATTATTACCCAGTTAATAAATGGTCAAAAGATAGGAGGTTTTTCAGAACTCAAAGCTGTCAACAATCCCATATAAAATGTTCTAAATCACTATTGATTAGGGAAATGAAAATTAAAATAACTCTGAGATACCACCTCATACCTATCAGATTGGCCAAGATGACAGAAAAGGGAAAATGACAAATGCTGGAGGGGATGTGGAAAAATTTGAACCATAATGCTTTGTTGGTGGAGCTATCAGCTAACAATTCTGGAGAATCACTTGGGACTATGCCAAAAAGGCTATCAAACTCTGTATGTCCTTTTTACTTAGCAGTACCATTGCTAGATCTCTATCCCAAAGAGATTTTTTTAAAAGGGAAAAAGGGCCTATTTGGTACAAAAACATGTGTAGCGGCTCTTTTTGTGGTGGTGAAGAAATGGAAATTGAAGGGGTGTCTATCAACTGGGGAATGGCTGAACAAGTTGTGGCATATAAATGGGATGGAATAGTATTGTACTATAAGAAATGATGATCATTTAGTCTCAGAAAAACCTGAGAAGACTTATATGAGCTCATGCAAAGTTGAGTGAGCAGAACCGGGAGTGCTATACATCATAATAGCAATATTGTTAATAATAATCAATTGTTAAAGTCTTAGCTACTCAATCAAGATAATGATCCAAATTAAATCTGAAATATTCATGATGAATAATTATTTTTTGCCCATGTTTTCTTTTGCAATGTCTAGTAACAAATTGTTTTTTTTAATGCTTCTTTACTGACTAAAAAAAATATTCCTAGCAAAATGTCTAAAACTACTCATAGCCATGCTCATGAACCCATTCCCATTGGATCTCTCCCCTCTAAATAAGTCAGAACTTATCATATGTAAAATTGCTAAATATTAAAATGCGAAATAGTACATGATGCAAATAATATAAACGCATTAATAGCAAATAACTCCAAGCACCCACTCTGTTAGAACAAATAATTTAAAAAAACCCACAGCATTCCCAGTATCACAGGGAGAAATATAATTCCCTTCTGATCTTGACTTTGCAACTTAGTCCCAGCTCCAAGATTAGATAAAGAAAACAGGACACAATGGATTAATCATTGGTCCCTTGGATGTTCATGGAAATCTGACTGACTCATCATATCTGTTGATCTTGTTCATGACTTAATGATTAGGAACCAGTTGCTACTGTTGTCATTATGGAGGAGGTGACCTCTGCCCAAGATCTGGAAGAATATGACCACTTGAACCTTAAGTTACGAATGAGGAAATTCTCAAGGGGAAAGGTGTCAAACCCTATGGGATATGATATAGCAAGAATGAGTGGCCATTTTCCCTTTTCACTTCTTCTTCCATTTCTCTTCACATCAGGGCACCCTGAACACTGGGTTGGATGAGCAAAATAGCATCACTAAAAACATCCATTAATAGTAAAAGCAAGTTATCGTGTGACTGTAGTTCCTATTATACAAGCAGCAGGAAGTACACCCACATACACTAATTATGTATACAAACAGTTTTGCATTTGCTTCACTCAGGACATTAGCCCCTTGTATAAAAGAAAACATCCATTTGGACAAAAATGACAGGTATGCATGAAAGCAAGGTGAAGTTCCTAACGAGATTCTGTGTTCACCATAACCTTACTTTTAGCATGTAGCACCATTTGAGGTGGTGCAGACCAAATGTTTTCCCTGGGGCTTTCATGCATTCTCAGTAACATACAGCTAACCAATAATCAGACTTTGTCAAATATTTTCACATGGCCCACATGGCTAGAAATGTTTGCCAACCTTCTCTGGTTTGATAAATGGGTTGGCATTTGTCTGAACAGTCCTAAAAAGTTTCTTCTTGTTAGTATTAGTTGAAAAAGTCCCACGTTCCAGCAATGAGGATCTCTAGACAGAAATCTACATTTTATGTAGTCATTGTAATAGTAATTCTAAGATCAGTTCTCATGTTTTAATCTAGCAAGACCTCAAAGAGGGCATAGCTCTCAGTTGTGAAGATATTTTGAACAAAGAAAATAAGATTTGAGCTTTTCTATCATCTCAGTGAGATTGTTGGTGTGGGTTTGGTTTGTAGATAACCTTTTTCCATGGAATTTGACAAAGTTCCAAAGATGGTACTTAGGGCCACATTAAATGTGGTCTCAATTTTAAATATTAACATTATCACTTAAATCCGGAGATTAAAATGAAATTCAAAGAGAGACAAGCCCATCATGAACATAACCGGAACAAATCTAAATGGAAAGAAATGCCTGAACCTTTTAGAAGTGAATTTTTAAATGATAAAGCTCTGTCTGGCTGCACAGGCTGTTACGTCTCATGGACATAATGCTTGTAAAATTTCTTTCTTGGCCTACCCAGAGCTCAAGTCGGCTTTAATTCAACTCACAAGGTAGCACATATGTCCTAGCAATCTCTTGCCCTTGAGAAATGAGAAGTTCCTGTTTTCATCTTGTTTTTGCTTTTTTCCTTGTCAGCCTTCACTATCTTTGAGGTTTACTTTGACAGCACCAAGGCTTGGGTGGAACAGAGTCACATACACAGAGTAAGGAAATCATTAAATTGTATAATATCTTTCCATCTTAGAAACCACAACTTTAAAATATTCCTATTGTTTTCATTTCCTTTGCTTTCTCTTTTGACAACTTACAGGAACTTTGGGACAGCTGGAGGTATGCATTATTTTAAAATTCAGATGTCTATATCTGTAACTGTTCCAAAAAGTCCATGGACATAGGGATTTTTATAGATTAAAGCTTAAATTAATTAAATGATAATTGATGCATCTTATAATTGCATTAATTAATGTAATTGATACATTAATTTGGAGACAAACTCTATTTTGATTTTTAAATTAAGCCTAAATAGTTGGGATTTATTTTTATAGAACTTCTACTTTTCTATTTAAGCGATTTAATAAGAAAAAAAAATAAATAAAAAATAAAAAGAATCAACAACTGTAGTGATGTCAGAAATTGCCAGAAGTATTCAAATGTGGCAGTTTTCTCAAAGTGGAATCATTTCAGTTCTAATGCCGCCATATTTCAATGGAACTGTGATCTCAATGAGGTGGGTATTTCTTCTGCTGCTGCAAATCACAAACCCCTTCACATCATCTCGTTCTATATGATTTGTGTTCATATCTATTTTTTCACAAATCCTACGTAGAGGATTTATCAAACATGGAGATAATCTTCTAGTTACCTTGACAATTCATGGCTGTTAGTGAAACACTCTCTAGACCAGGGTCTCTTAAACTAATCCCACTTGCTATCCCTAAGAAGCACCGCTCTACACTATATGACAAGTCCACATTCTCAATGATGCTTTCTTCAACATTTTTCTCATATAAGTCAGAATGTTAGCAAAATGCTACAATTTTCTTACACAGACCTTATGTTTTCCCATTATCCTTTAGGTTCTCATTTTAAGCTCCTGAGACCACAATGCCAATCAACAAATCAACAAGCATTTATTTGGTTTCAATGAGGTAGGACCTGGGGATTAAAAAAAAAAGTATGGAACAGCTCCTGTCCTCAAGGAGCTTACATTCTACTGGGGGATACAACATGTACATGTCTAAGCATATACAAAATAACTTCTTTGGGGGCAAGGGGAGGCTCTGTTACATGAGAGAAAAGGAAAGGCATCATTTAGGGCATGATACCTGAGCCAAACTTTGGTGGAAACTTGTAATTCTAAGAGGTGAAAGTCAGTAAAAGGTAGATTCTAGTTATGGAATACAATTTGTAAAGCTACAGAGACGGGAAAATGGAGTATCATATATGAGGAACAGCAAGATGACTGGATTGACTAGACTGAAGCATGTATAAAGAGGAATTATGTATAATAAGCCTAGAAAATTGTTTTGGAATTGGGTTAAGAAGACTTTTAAATGCCAGGCATTTGAAGTGCAGGAGCTTATTAATCTGGTGAATGGCATGGTCAGTACAGGAAAATCACTCTATCAGTAATATGGAGGATGTATAGATTGAATAGGGAAGGGACTTAGGACAGGAAAAGCAAATAGAAGGGTATTTTAGCAGTCCAGGTGATAGAGACCTAAGGCAAGGGAACAGATCTTACATCTGCAAGAGATGTTATAGTGGTAGAGTTGATGAGATTTGTTTGCTGCCTGGATATGTGGGGTAAAGGAGAGGAAGGAATCAAGAATAATTGCAATGGCTGTGAACATGGGAGGACAGAATGTTTGTGGTAACCTAAAGAGAAATATGGTAAATCAAAATGGGAAAGAGGAAAAGAACGAAATAAGAATTTATATAATACTTACTATGTACCATGAATTGAGCTAAATGTCTTTTGTTTGCTTGTTTGTTTGTTTTATAAATGTTATCTTGATTTTATTCTCTCAATGACCTTCCAAGTAGATACTGTTATTATCCCCATTTTACAATTGAGGAAACTGAGGTTGGTGGAGGTTAAGCCATATGTCCAGAGTCACATAGGTAACAAGTATTTGAGACCCGATTTGAATTCAAGTCTTCCTAATGCCAGGTCCATTGCTCTAAACACTATTCCAGGGATTGGTTTTGGAAGAAAGATGAGATAATGATTGGAATAAATAGGATAATAATTGGATAGTGCTTAGCACAGCCTGGAACATAATAAGTCCTACATAAATGCTAGTAATGGCTGATGATAATGATGAAGATGGTGACAAGGATTACTAGTTCAGGTTTAGACATGCATTTGTGATGCCTGTTACCTCCAGTTCTAAATGTTGAGTGGACAAATGGTGACATAGAATTGAAATGCACAAGAGAGATGAGGACAAAAATATAGTTCCTGAAGGTATTTGAATAGAGGTTATAACTAAATTTATTGGAACTGATGCGATCACCAAGAGAAAACATAGAGAAATAAAAAGAGTCACAAGACAGTGTTAGAGCACACCTATAATTAGGGGGAAAGACCATAAAGATGATGATTTAGTAAAGGATTCTGAGAAGCAGAGATCAAATGGGTAGGAGGTAAACTGAGAGGCAATGCCATGAAAATCCAGAGAGGAAAGAACATCTAGGACTCCGTGGTGGGGTTGGGAGGTGAGGAGGAATGGTGAACAGAATCAAATGCAGAGAAGCCAAGAAGAATTGAAAAGAGGCATTAGAATGGATAATCAAGAAATAATTGTCAGTTTTGGAGAAAGCAGTCCCAGTTAAATGATAATATCAGAAGTCAGGTTGTAAAGGGTCAGAAGTGAGTAAAAGGAAAGGAAGAAGAGGCAAAGAAAAGGATGACATTTTTTATAGGAATTTGGTCCAAAAAAGGTATGAAAGATATGAAATGATAGCTTGAAGGCATATAATGTTGGAATTTTTTTTAAGGATGGCTAGTCATAAGTATATTTGTGGGCAGTAGAGAGAGGAAACCAGTGGAAAGGAAGAAATGAAAGATTGGGAGGGGGTGGGGAAATTAAGAGATGATTTTTATATCTGGTGATATGGCATCATTAGAACTGGTATTTTAAATCTGAGTTTTTGTGGTAGTGAGCTCCTTGGGAATTATTCAAAATGTCTTACAGTTTCCCAGGTGTTATGGCAATTTACATTCTCTAGATTGATAATCTTATTTTAATGACCAAGGATTTTAGAGCAGTTTATTGGGATGATGATAATAGTGAAAGTAGTAATAGTTAAAAATCAGGATTCATTTCACTCTAGGGAAATGCACTAGTTTCAAGGGGGAGGGTGATCCAAAGTTTTCAACAGGAACAAGAAGAAAAAAGAAGTAGGAGGCAAATTCTGTGGGGATTTGAATACCATGTTTCTATAGTAAGTCATGTCAACAAATATTTATTCAGCACAAATAATAAAGCTTTCCTGAGAGAGACATGACACAGCCTCCCAGGGAAATAATTCCAGGGTCTAATCAGAAGTGCATGAAAAGTGAAATAGCAATAACATATTGAAATAATAGTCCAAGACAATAATAGGAAAGATGTCAAAAGACAATACCTGACTACTTGTCAAAATAATCACACAGAATTGCTATAGCACTCCTCAGAGCAGAGTTTACTTCAGGCAGAAAATGATAACAAAAGGCTTTGCAAATGAGGTAACAAGACTTCAGTCTTAAGTGGGGAGGGAAGGGCATTTTAGGTAGGAGGAATGGCATGTGAAAATGCAAGAAGGTAGCAATGGGAAAAGATGAAGTAGTAGTATTAGTAGTGGTAGGTCTGAATCATATTATTTAGGGTTTTGAATGGCAGCATATTTATTTTGTCATACGTCTAGCTACACATAAACTCACATAAAAATATAGAACTACTAATATGACATATAGTGCTAGGTTCTGTGAGGTGTACAAAGATAAATAAAGCCTAATTCTTGTCCTCAAGGAGCTTTCTGTCCAAAGAGGATGCAGCAATACACAAATTGCTACAACAGAAGATGGATTATAAAAGCACAAAATGAAACTGAAGAAAAGTTCATTAGAATTTATAGGAAGGCAAGATTACCTGTGAAGTTCAGTTGTAAGACAAAGGTTAAGATGGCCAGGGAAGAGGCAGGATGCAGTGAATGACCTGCATTCACATTTAGTGAATCATACTTAATGACTCTTAATTTAATTAAGGTCTTTCCCTGGTCTAAATTTGTCTTCGGCCATCCCCGTTTGATGACTAAGGACTTCTTATGAGTTGAGAAAAACGAAGGCTAAAGTGACCATCATAAAGATATCAGTCTGGAAGGGGAAAACCTTCAGTTTCTGACCCAAACAGAAAACAATTCCTTTATGCTCATTCTAAGTCATTAAAACCTAAACTATGAGATACAGAGGCTTGGGTTAGGGCTATTATTGGCCATTCTATGAAAGTAAGAGTAATTTGGGTTTTAAGGTAGAGTCAGCTCAATTTAAAGCATGTTAAAGACTGTCCTTTCAGAGTTATATTTCAAGAAGTCACAAATGAAAACTTCAAAAGGGCAAAAAGTAAATTATCCAAGCTTTTTGTTTCGCTTTGTTTTTTGGAGGGGATGGAGAGGGCAACTGGGGTTAAGTGAATTGCCCAAGGTGACATGTCTGAAGCCAGATTTGAACTCAGGTCCTTCTGACTCCAGGGCTGTTACTCTATTCACTGCACCACCTAGCTGCCCCAATTGTCTGAGCTTTTTGAAAAGAAGTAGTCGAACAATGAAGACAAAGAAAAAGAAAGGCAACAATGACCTTCGAAGAAGAGGAAGACAAAGATTAAGGAAAAGAAAACAAAGACAAAGAAGAAGAAGAAGATGATGATGTGTCAGACTGAGGTTAAAGGTCATTTCAGGTGGGAAAGTACAAGGTATGCTCAAAAAATAGTAAGTTTGGCAAAAGCAACTGTCTTTTCATTGTGGCTCCAGACCCAACCCTTCATTCTCTGTTACCTCTAACCCAGCCCAACCCTTCATTGTCTACCTTCCCTTAACCTCGTCTAGAACCCTTCTCTGTTACCTCCAGGTCACCCAAGTCCATTGGCAACTGCTAGATCCCATCGAAATCTTCCCACAAATCTTTTTCTCTATTAAAGAGGTCACTCTTATCTACCAAATTTGCAAGTTCTTAAAAATACTGTCTGCTTCTAGTGGTCAAACAATAAACCTTGTTTCTAACTGAAAGAAAGCTTGAGTTGAATTCTTTTTTTCTTTTTTTGCTTTTTGGAGCTGAGTGGGCAGGGCAATTGGGGTTAAGTGACTTGCCCAAGGTCACACAGCTTGTAAGCATTAATCTGGGGCCAGATTTGAATTAAAGTCCTCGTGACTCCAGGGATGCTTCTCTATTCACTGCACCACCTAGCCACCCTGAGTTGAATTCTTTCTAGGCAGAACTTGTACCTTTTACCCTTGAGTTTTGGGGTTCCCAGAAACCTTGGATTTCAACAATTAGGTTATAAAAGTAGACTTGTTGTACCTAACATTGAGTCACGCTCCATCTTGTCCCAGTTCCCACCATTTTGTCCTCCTTTTTTCACGGAAGTGAAGTCCAGCCACAAAGAACCACCTGAGGCATATTTCTGGGAAATTGCCCAAGGCACAGTCACCCATCCTATTCTGGGAAATTGAAACTTAACTATAGTCTACATTCCACATAAGGCCCTAAACTGAGTATTAATCAATTGCTTCTCTCTGCTTCTGTAAGTTCCTGCTTATGCATAGACAAGACTATTACTTTGTGGTTTTGTATTTAAATACTCTGGCTCTAGCCCTGCTCTGGGCTGTTTGATTTGAGTCTATACTCCCAACAGTAACACACTTCAACAAATCCACATTTAAATTTTTAACTAGGTCTCCCCTGCACTTTTCTGCACAACATTTCTGGAGGCCCTAGCAAGATTTGGAAGTGTCCTTTGGCACTCCCCGAGACCCAGACCAGGAAGGGCCTCATCCTCGGGCAGTGGGCATCTTCTCACCCCGACTTCCAGGGGAGACAAACCCTGAGATGTTCCAGGGCCCCAGACTAGAGACAGAGAAGAACTAACCTGGCCCCCCAATGCCAATCTGCCCCTATTTGGACTCCTGTGGATGAAAAACAAAAACCTCTGGAGGTAAGTCAGGTTTCTGCTTCTGAGTCTGGTGGGAATTCCCTTCTGGTTCTGGTGGGGAATGGGGCTAGAAGTGGCTGAATGTTCAATGGGAACACTCTGATCCACTGGGTGACCCTGAGATGTTGGGTCTCTACCTGTTCCTGGTTTCTGTCCTGGGTCCTGGTTATGTTACATGTCCTGTTGTCTAGGTGCTGTGAACACTCTGTACCTGTTTCATTTATGTCCACCTGCCTTTCAGTATCTGTTCTGTCCATGTGAAGGACGAATACTTAAGTCTGCCCCCCTATAAGGTTCAAAAAGCAGCCAGGCTAAAAACAGTGTACCTGAGCTAAAAGATCGATGGTCTCTTAAAGAAAAGTTGTTGGCCGAAAAACAAAAATCTTTCTCTCTACTTCCTTGGACTCTGGTCAAGTTTTGGCAGCAGAAAGACAGACAAAAAAAAAGAGGAAAGGGAAAATTTCCCCCTAATATCTAAGAGAAAAGGGGTCACTTCATTGATCAGAGAGGCAGGTTTCAAAAATGCACTTTGGAATAGGACTAACACTTAACCTTTTCCTGGGTCACTGTGTAATACCATTGGAAATATAGATCCAGGTAGTTGAATTCATTCTGGTTACTATTTGGCATTAAGATAACTTGGGGAGGGGCGGCTAGGTGGCACAGTGAATAGAGCACTAGCCCTGGAGTCAGGAGTACCTGAGTTCAAATCTGGCCTCAGACACTTAACACAAAAAACTAGCCGTGTGACCTTGGGCAAGTCACTTAACCCCAAAATGCCCTCCAAAAAGCAAAAAAAAAAAAAAAAGATAACTTGGGGAAATGCATAGATCTAAAAGAAGAGAAAGACCTCAGAAATGAAACTTTGAGCTCTCCAATATGGAGAAGAGGGGACTAGGATCTTTTCCAGCGTCTCACTCACCTTTACTGGAAGGTTGAAAGCCCTTATTTTCAAAGAAGTTTTTAAAGGAGTGAACATCTGAGTAAAGCTTATGTGAGCAAAAGGTCAAAAAATACCCACTAGGATTCTCCTCCCTGTAGTCCTACCTCTAGGGCTACCGTGCCTTCTCTCTGTCATCCTGGCTCTGACTGAGCTGAGGATACAGTGAGAAGTTACAACTGCTAAGATTTTATTCCTTGTGGTCCCAGATCTTCCCAGGCTAGGGTCATAGTACCTTCTCCCTGCAGTGGAAAATTAGAAGAATAGTAGGGAATTTAAGTTAACCTCCTCCACTAGGTGAAAGGAACAATGGGGGAGGAGGCATACAAGTTACAATGGGGCCCCGCTAGCAACAGCCCTAGTTCCCTGGGTGCCCTGAAGGCCACTCCTTTAGGGAAGCAGATGAACTTCTCCTCTCAAAACCCCAAGCCCTTGCTCCCACACCACTGGAACCTGGAGTTTCTGCTCCAAGTTCCCTGAATACCTCCCAGCACTCCCCAGTTCATAGTCCCCCCCACAAACAAGGTCCCTTCCCAAATTGACCACACCCACAACCAGGCTCTGCAACTGTGGGGATATGAGAAAAGTAGAGGATAAAATGAGGT
The DNA here is from genome assembly GCA_028646575.1 of Pseudocheirus occidentalis. Classification (NCBI taxonomy): domain Eukaryota; kingdom Metazoa; phylum Chordata; class Mammalia; order Diprotodontia; family Pseudocheiridae; genus Pseudocheirus; species Pseudocheirus occidentalis. The sequence continues at coordinate 21,182,340 of CM053600.1, read as the reverse complement.
CAGAAATCAACAAGCCTTTTCACTTGGTAAGATCAATAATTTTTGCATGTGATTTGGAAATGCCATTAATGTCATCTTACTGTTTGTGTTATTATTATATTTCTACACTGCAGAATATCTGCTATTTAGAACACCAGGTATTTACACCTTTACTGTAGTTAAAAAGGAGGTTATAGCAATTTTAATCTGGATTGTGTTGCATATGAATTGGAGTTTTGCATTGTAAAATCTGATAATTAAAAGCTGTTATACTTGGGTTATAAACAAGTAGTAGCTTTTTGGACATTCTAGAAATATATGGTGATTTAAAGTTATAGTTTCTACATTATAAATGATTAAATGAATAATTCTCTGTGCAAGGTGAATTGGAAATACATTTTGTAGAATTCTTATTGAGCAAATAAGAAAACTTTAAAAAACCCAAAAAATACAGGGATGTGGTTTTCAAGTTTGCTTCATCTAAGGATGTATTCATGTTAATTTGAAGGTTTATGGATTATCACATTCACTATCTGTGTGAGATTCCAGAATGTAACTGATTTCTAGTGATAAGTTGATTGGTTGTGTGACACCAAGAAACCTTAAGTACTGTGTAACTTCATGTGCAATTTTAAGGTCGCCAGACTGGTAATTAATTGGTCTTGATTTCAGAGTTTAAATTTTAGAACATGGTAATTGCTCATGATACTATTCCAAGTTTGTCTTTGTTTAAAAGGAAGTTTTAGTTAAGATTGTTTAAACTTTTAAGATTGTTAACTAAGCTATTAGGATACTGATCACACAACAGCTACCACATACCAGGATATTAAAAATAAGATATGGGAAGCCTGAAAGACATCCTGGCAAGAAAAAAAAATCAGTATTGAAAACTGGGGACTTGTCACACGTAAAGTATATGGTTTTCCTCAGTCCAGAGGAAGAATATCATAGAGAGGACCAGGTCCCACCTCTAAGTCAAGGGTTTGACTCTCAACAAAAAGAAGTGGGGATTGTTATCAGCTCCTTCTTTGGGGTCCCTATTGATTTCTCCTTATTTATAAACTTGCCAGATCCCTAGAAACCACATAGTGGGCAAGGTTATCTTGCAAGAATAAAGCTTGTTAGGTGATGGAGTTCGCAAACAATGAACTTGGCTTACTGAGAAATGAAATCTCTTATGCATGTAAGTAATGGTAAACTTTTATTACTTATTGCAACTCCATAAGAGTAAAAGCAATTGTATCAAGCCCTAAGATGTGATTGGTGACACTTGCCATTTGAGGTAAAAAATATTGGTAATGCAACTAGTTTTATTTTGACTTTGAATTTAGATATGATTTCTGCATTAAATTAATACTTACAAGCTACTCAGAGGGAATCCTGCTACAGGGGAAAGTTTGCTTTTAGGAAAAGCCAAGAGGGCAATTTTAACCTCAATCTAAAACAGGACCCTCCTGGCTCAGTTTCCCCATTGTCTTCCTTTGAAAAGGAATTTTTTCCACCTTGCTATTCCTGAGTCTGGCTATGAGATGAAATTAAAGTGACTCTTATCTGAATTCAAACAGAGCTAAGGACACTGTATCCTGTCATATCTGGCATCTCCCTGCTTTTTCCTTCTATGACAAATTTCTCTAATTGGAGCAAGTGGTCAGTAAATATATGAATATAATGCAGGTATGTGAAATTTTATTGTTCTCAATCTGAATGTGTAATCGTTCCATATCCCAAACAACTGGGTAAATTAGTACATGGGCGTGTCATCCGCCTGCCTGCATAGTCCAGTGAAAGGTTAAATCCTTGGAATAGGACATTTTTAAATGATATGGGACCAATTAGACAAAGGGAAAAGAGGCTTGTGAAGGAAAGGCACAAACACAAGTTAATCATTTTCCCATATACTAAGGCTGGGAAACATTTGAACTGCTAAAGTCTATGTTAGATCTGAGCTATTCAGCCAAAAAAGGTATTTCTACAGCCTAAATGGTTTAGTAAAAAGGTACTTAGGCTAGTCAATTGCCTCATATATTTGTCTTTCTCCTTATAACTTTAGCCCCATATATTGAACTCGTCTATCAGATTTGTGTCTTTCAGATTACAGGCTAATTCACCTACAGTTGGCAGCAAACAGTGGATACCAGTCTATACTCACCCATCATCCCCTGGATGTGATCTATGCTTGGTTCCAGTCAATTCCTCCTCAGGACCCACTGAGACAAGGACAGCTCTACTCCACTTTTCACAATGAAGAGACTATGGAAGCTGAGGCCTTTGTTCCTTCTCCCAAATAAATCTAGACCCCTGCTCTTTGAGGGGGAAATGATGGGATCCTAATAAAGCTGTCCCCAGCCCCAATATTCTATTGGCCTGGCCCACTATGATAATGTCTCCGTCACCCAGCTAACAGGCACCAATTGTGAGTCGAAGGTTTGAATGTGAGTCAAGGATCCGACTCTGACACAAAGAGGTGGAGAATGTTGTACCTAATCCTGAGTTACTCTCCATCTTGTCCCAGTTCCCACCATTTTGTGCTCCCTTCTTCACAGAAGTGAAGTCCAGCCACAAAGAACGGCTTGAGGCATATTTCTAGGAAATTGCCCAAGGCACAGTCACCCATCCTGTTCTGGGAAATTGAAACTTGACTATAGTCCACATTCTGTATAAGACTCTAAACTGAGTATTAACCAATGCCTATAAAAGCTTGTGCTTGTGTTAATAAAATTGGTTCTGTCTTCCACCACTCTTGGACTCCTGTCTCTTTTGTGCACTCTCTCAGTAAGCTTACTCTGGGTAAGCAACTCTTTCCAGCCCTGCTGCTGGATAGCAGGGCCCCTCACAGCTGGCATCCAACTTGGGGAACATAAACAATAGGCTGAGTGGGTATCTTGAATCCTTGTCAGTTTTGCCCAGAGGTCACCCTTGAGCAACACAGGATCCTAGGACAAGGAAAAGGGAAGGCTTTGACAAGCTACTTTTGGTTTCTTTCACTTTCCTTCCAAGCAAGCAAGCAAACAACTATGGGGCAATTATAGATGAAGCAAGATATTCTAAAAATCAATCTCCAGTGTGGTATAAATTATATATATACATACATGAGTGTGTTGCTGAATACTGCTGAATATCTATCTTACTTCTATTATATTGTATCTCCCGACTTACTCATTTTCAGTTTCTATTGTATTCTATTTGTTCAGCTGTGTTGATACAGTAATTTCTTAATTTGTAATTTAATCAGGTTATTATGGTGGTTGGGGTGGGGTGGGGAAGGGCAAAGGTGGTACTAATGTCTTGAGCTTTGTTACTAGGAATATTTAGAAACCGGGTACCAAGAAATCTCTAAATTGCACCTGCTCTAGATCCTCATTGAAATCAGCCTAGTAAAATGTGTGTTCTGACATTTTGCATATAGTACATTCTAATAGACGTAGGCATATTTTCCTATTTCCTTACTATCCTTTTTTCCAGTAAATCCCATGTATATTCAATGAATTTATTTTTAAAATAAAGGGAGAGGAGGGAAAATACCAATTTAATGAATATATAGACATTAGACTAAAATAGGATACAAATATTCACTTAAAACATTTTTTTTTTGCTTTTTGGAAGGCAATTGGGGTTAAGTGACTTGTCCAAAGTCACATGGCTAGTTTTTGTGTTAAGTGCCTGAGGCCAGATTTGAACTCAGGTCCTCCTGACTCCAGGGCCAGTGCTCAATTCACTGTGCCGCCTAGCTGCCCCCAAATATTCACTTCTAACAAAATGGCTTTTCTGAATTGAGAAGCTACTATAGGCCTACATATTCTGAGCAATGTAGTAATGCAACAGCCTTATTACAGATTAACAAACTACTGCAGGGGTGTAGAAGCAGGAAAACTCTGTGGCTCCCCCCACAACCACCTCAAGTACCTATAAAATATGACTCTAAACAAACTTCAGAGCTACAGAACCCACAAAGTGACAGAGAGAAACAAAACTCCTGCTCAAGTTTTGTGCTAGGACAGGCTATCATGACTTTGTGTAAAGACTTATACAAAAGTGGGAAGACCAGAAATAAAATATCATGTGAATTCACGTAAATCTGTCCCTCTGACATGGCCATTCTTCTAAGGGTGATTACCTTCTTTGCTATAACTTTCTATTGTGGTAAATTTTAGGGGAAAGGGAAAGAGAAAGGGTTTGATGCCATCTTTAATGACATTCTCTCAAACTGTTGGAATTCAACAACGTTTATTAAGTGCCTAATATATGTATATATTATGATTGCTCTGGCCTCACTCTTCCAAAGCAAATTTAGCTATAACTCACTCCCAGGATTCTAGGGCTTTCCTTTAAGGAAAGTGTGGCACAAGAATAGAAGTACAAACATTTTCCCCCATAACTTTACATAATTTCTCTAATACGACCTCAGTCTTTGGGGAGGACGGGCTAAGAGTTTACATGGTTTCTCCATAGTATAAAGTCTTTTTATCTTTGTCTCTTTAAGGCTCTTTTCATAAGGAGTAGTTAATGATGAAAAGAGTATAAAAATGTTTTTGTGTAATGAAAGATATTTATATTGATTGTCCAATGATGTGGGATATTGTGTGCAGAAGAACATTTTGATTCCTAACAAGAATAGAAAAAGAACTTCATTTTTGGAAGAGCATTTTGGTACCTAACAAGAGTGGGAAAAGAACTTTATTTTTCTATTTACCGCTAATATTTGTGTGTGAAGAAAGAGTTTTCAGATGTGATTTGGACTGTTTTGGAGAAAAAATTATCTGTTGTGTAGGTGTAAGGAACTGGATCTCTCTGTCAATAAAGTAGAATGGTATCTCACTTGTGTGGGATAAAGAGGAATAAAAATATCTTTAATTAATTTTTTTAAAAAACCAGATAAATGTGAGTGTGAAGAAGCAGTTTCAAAAGTACAAAAGAGATGGACAATAGTGCTGAAGACCTTGGAGAGCTGCCAAACTTTAAGGTTTGAAAATCACTTCACAAATATCTCATTTGAGCTTCACAATGAACCAGGGAGGTAGTTCCTGTTATTATCCCCTTTTTACAGAGGAGGAAATGTAGGCAAACAGAACCTAAGTGACTTTCTAGGGTCACAAAACTGGTAAGTGTCTAAGGCTGGATTTGAACTAAGGTCTTTCTTCTTGACAAGTCCTACATTCTCTCCATTATGCCATGGATCATAGATCTATTTGAATACTCAAGTATACTTTAAATTAATGATTAAACAAGCATGTCATAGTCTGTAGTTTTATCATAGAGTATGGATACTGGAATGAAAAGATGTAGTCTCAACTTTTGGTGTCAAAAGAACCAATTCCCCTCTTTCTTTGGGTAATGTTATGGTTTGGGATGAAAAAAAAACCTCATCCATAATTTAATAAAAAAAAAACGAACATATAGGATAAGGACAGGAATTTATTCTATTCCATGGGAGAAGAGGGAGGTCTTCCCACGACTGATGATAAGGTAGAAACACCCAAGTTGTGGTGAACAAAGTTTTTAAACCTTAACACAGTAGGGTCATATTTCCCATTGTCCCTCACTCCCACTGGTTGGGGGAGCAAGCTTGGGCTGTCTCTGACTCCCAGTGGCTGGGAGGAGGGTCCCACAGAGGTGGAAAAGCAGACAAAGGACTGAAGGTGGGAGGGGCCAAAAGACTCCCAAATGTACTTGCTACTGGTTGACAGGAGCAATGGAGGAAGAAGAGGGAAGTTAACAATCCAAAACTGCCTGAGAAGTTTTCACTCCCCCCAGACATTATCAAAGTGTTACCCTGGGGACAAATTCTAGGGATCCTTATGTTTGGTGTTTCCTTGGTTCTTTCTGTCACGGTCATGTTAGCTTCTTATTACTTCTCTCCCATGAAGTTAAGAGCCCCACCTGATCAGTTGCCACCCACAGGCTTGGTAGGCATTCTCTCCAAGCTATCAACTAACTCCCTAATAAAAATATAGTACTGGATAGAGGGCCAGCCCCTGGAAGACACTCTGAAGTATGTTCTGCCAGACTGAGCTGTGAATTTAGGAACTTTTCTTATGCTGCCAAGCTTGCTTTACTTTCTTTTTCTAGCTCTGCTGTTCTGACCAGATTACTTGACCTTCCTAAGCATTAGTTTTCTCATCTATAAAATGAACGTATTTCCTTTTTCTTCATCTTTAAAATGGATATAATATTACCTATTTCATAGAGTCTTATTCTTTAAAAAAAAAGTACTCTGCAGACCTTGAAATGTCTTGCAGAAATGAGTCATACCTTGGTTTATTATAACTTGGTTGTCCAGAACTTAATTTCAGGGTTTGTTTTCCATATTTAATTTAGATTTTTATGTGACATTTTCTAGAATGACATAGTTAAATGCATTATGCTACAGGACTACATATGAGATAAGAAATGTCATTTAAATGCTAAATAGTTATTTTATCAGTTGGAATGGTGTTAAGAGAATCTCTGTCTCTATAGTGATCCATTTCCTTCATTTATATGTTCAAGGATAATGGTGAACCTTTTTTTTTTGTCTTCAAATTCCCCTTTTAAATTCAAAGACTGATCAGAAAATAGCCCAAGAGAAATCACCACTAAAGTTAGGGCACTAATCATGAACATTAGTTCACCCTTATGTGACTATAAATATATATAACAGACAGAATTAATTAAAATACTCATGTTTTCAAATCACTTCAAAGAGAAGCTCTTGCAGACTTTTGAAGACAGAGTCTTTGAAGGTCTTCAGGTTTTTGCAGATACACTATTCCTATGGGACTTTAAGATTTGCAATGCATTTTACAAATACTGTATCATTTGAGCCACATGACAACCCTGGGAGATAGGTAGTATTAGCATTCTTATTTTATTGATGAGAAAATTGAGGGAGACAGAAGTTAAGTAACTTGCCCAAAGTCACAGGGGCTAGCAAGTGTTTGAGGCAGGATTTGAACTCCATTATTCTTGAGTCCAGGCTCAGGGCTCAAATCCACTGTGGCATCTAGTAACCTCAGGTTTATGTATTCTTTATGATACCACCCTTATACAACTTTTGGTGGTTAACCTACATTCATAAAATCACAGAATAACAGCTTTTAGAGCTGGAGGTAACCTCAGAGGCCACTTAGTCTAGCCCTTCATTTTATAAATGAGGAAACTGAGGTGCAGGGAAGGTAGACGACTTGTCCAAGGTCAGTTAGGTTAAGGAAGCTTCAGAGACAGGGTTACAACCCAGGGCTATTTCTATTGGAATCCAGATGTTTTTCTACATATTTCTATTTCAAGCATTTAAAGACCTGCCCCATTGTTTGGGTTTGGGGGCTTTCAAACACAGAGACTGACAAAATTTAAAATGAAATATTTTATTATTTTGTCTCTGTGATTCAAGGTCCACTTCTGAAACATCAGAGACCTATAACTGGGTGTTCTGCACATTACTTTGGTTTGGATAAAAAAATCATTTCAGGAAAATTGCTATTAATCTAATATTATACAGCAGGTATGTGTCAGATGTGTGCTGATTTGGAGAAGAAATTTGAAAATATTAAGTTTTATTTTAATGTCAGAAAATTAACTTCTTGGTTTTGAGCAGACTTTAGGGAGTGGAGTAGGCAAAACAGGAAAGGAAGATATGTTAATTACACAAATGGAGGATGAGTTTTGTAGAATTGACTCTGTAGTCAGAGGCTCTGGGTTCAAGTCCTATGCCATGAATAAGATAATATTTGTAAAGGCCCTTGCAAATCTCAAGGTACTTTAAAAATGCTAGCTATTTTTCATTGCTATTAATTCTGATATTGGAAAAATTGGGGAGAACTATGAAAAGTAGACTGCTAAGAGAACTATAGGGAGAAAACCAGCTTATTGGGTGGGTCCCTTATGGAGGGAACATTTAATGACATGAACAAGAGCTATGTAGGAGAAGAGAACATGGATGGATGACCATCTCTGTTGTTGGAAGGAAGAGCCGCATTGATGATATCACCAGTCTATTGGTATACTAATGCCAAATATACTGTAAGGGGAAATAGATGGATGGGAATACAGAAAGGAAACCATCATGGAAGCAGTCATCGTTGCTTATATACTCTATGAATAACAATGAGCTTTCTCCATCATCTCACTGTGAAATAAGTAAAATATATCCTCTATATAGTATACTAATATAGTATAGTAATGTCCTTTGAAATAGGTCTTTGATGTATTCATGTTGACCAGCTTTCTTTTCTTTAATTATAATCATCACATCAAAATTAGTACTCAGGTTAAAAATATATGTGTGTGTGTGTGTGTGTGTGTGTGTAAACACACACACATATAATCATTAAAATATTTTATCAAATCCAATATTCTAGTAACTCAAAAATAAAATGATTTGTTTAAACAGGAAAATTCTTATTTTTTGCTACAAAGGAAATGGGATTTTACATATTGTGAAAATTAGTCAATGAACAGAATTTTTACTTTTCATAATTTCCAAAGTACTTTTTTTTTTAAAAAAAAAGGAGTTTCTAATGTGAAAGAAAATCATGGCTTGATCTGGTTAAAAAAAAAGCAGGAACAACTTCTTGAAAGAATAGGTGTTCAGGAAATACTTGCAAAGGTATTACAGTGTGGTCGTGTAGAAAATACATAAATCGTGGAGATCTACCTCTTCACCTTACTGTGTAATTTGGGGTCAATCACTTCGTAACCCTGTTCTTCATTTTCTTCATCTGTAAAATAAAGGGACTGGACCTAATCATTTTTGTGATTATTTGTTCTAAAATGCTAAAATACATAGTTATAACTAGGAATTCAAATATCACAGACCACACCCAGTGTCTTTCTCAAATGCCACAATCAAATTTTCTGGTTCCCCTCCACCCCCCAGCTGTTGGAGTCTTCCCTCCTTAAAGTTGCCTCCATCTACTTTGTATATATGTATCTGCCTATCTATTTATTTACAAAATTTTCTCTCCCACATTAGAAGGTAAGCTGCTTGAGGATGGGACTTTTCCCCCCTTTTAATTCCCATTTCTTTGCACAGTATCTGGGCACATACTAAATATTTATTAAATGTTTATTGATTGATTGAGGAAATCTTACCTTATTTCAAGCAATTATTCTAGCTAACTAGGAGCTAAGTTCTTTCTAGCCCAGAAATACTAGAAATGTCGTTTAAATTTGGCACTCTGGGGTAAAACCCACATACTCTAGTTTAGCCGTAGTATTGATGATACATTCTTGAATTAATTATAAAGCCAATGGAAAAAAAACAACTGGAATTTAAAAAATAAACTGCACCAAGTTGCCTCTTTTGTTCCACCTTTTTTTTTTTAAGGGTTTTTGTTTTTTCACTGAAAGATCTATTACTTTAGTCCAATCTCCTTTAAAGATAAATGGATTAACCTACAATGAGAAAATCCTGAGAAGGATCTTATTACCATTAGTAAGCAATATTTAAGTCAACAATCAAGAAGCTCATTTGACAACTTAAAGGATCAATACTATGAAGTCTTTGGTTACTTGAAGTGGAAAGTCCCAGCAGGGAATCTAACTTTTGGAAACAGGGAGAAGTCTTTGCTAGGATTATATCTTTGGTCTTGATTCTTTTGGGAAGGGGAACTAGAAAATGAATTCTTGAAATTTTTTTTGAAGATTTTATAAGAAAGTGGAGTAATTAGCAAGTGGTTATAGTTCCTATACTTTCTAAAGATAGTGATAGCTAATAAAAAATGTTTGAAGCACACTAAATTCTTTGAATAAGTGGAACTAACCATCTTCCAATTGGTTGATGCCATTTATAAATGAGACTAAGGAAGGGCATGAATCCAATCCACCATGACTAGCAAAAAACAAAACAAAACAATGAAAGGCTCAAGACAGAAGGTAACATTACCATTTGATTACACTATAGTACCGAAAACAAACAAACAAAAAAACAAAAAAAACAAAATTAGGGGCGGCTAGGTGGCGCAGTGAATAGAGCACTGGCCCTGGAGTCAGGAGTACCTGAGTTCAAATCCAGCCTCAAGACACTTAACGCACGCACACACACACACACACACACACACACACACACACACACACACAAACTAGCCATGTGACCTTGGGCAAGTCACTTAACCCCAACTGCCCTCCAAAAAAACCCCACTATAGCAAGCACACCATACACATTTGTGTGAAATTCCCATGGAGGCAGGTAGATACCAGAAGTGAGAAGAATAACTTTTACATGCTCATCTTTAAATTGGAAAAAAAGAGTAAGCACGCTAGATAAATTTATGGAGATGCTTCCTAGGAAACTTCTCCTACGGTTGCCTCAAAGATTCAGAATTATAGAAATAGAAAAACAGTTTGTCTGTAGAACTAGATAGATCAAAGCGATATTGCTTGACATTTTGTTGGCTGATAAGTAACCACATTGAGGGATAAAATGCTCACCCAGGACATCTATTTGTCACAGCATTTTTGACAAGTGAAATTTCCCATTAGGCTATAAATAAAAACAGCTGTGAAAATTCTGACTTGTGAACATGGGCTGAGTTTGGAAATGGAAAATCAGTAATTTGGGAAATTTCATCTCAAGATGTTAAGAAACATTAGAGACAACCCAATGAATTTTATAGTAATCATGCTTTTTTCTGAAATGTGAATCAGGACTTTGGGTTTTCATCTACAAAACTATGTTTGTTGTGAATGATCTTCTCCTGCTCAAATGAAAGAATAGAAAGAGTAAGGTTGCATTAGTTTCAGCCACAAGGAACTGCTACACTTTAGAGAGATTTCAGGCATTTTGAAGTGTGATCACAAGTTGAGTTTGATGAAAAGTACATCATATCTACCACAAAGTAGTATATATATATGTGTGTGTGTGTGTGTGTGTGTGTGTGTATACACACATATATGATACACATATCATATATACACATACATCATATATATGATATATACATATATATGATATACTCATATATACATACACACATGTATACACACACACTTGTATAAATATGGAAGGCAGGGCAATTGGAGTTAGCCCAAGGTCATCCCAAGGTCGAATAGAAATACAGAGATAAACGTTGAGGCAAGACAAAAGAATTTGGCAAAGCCTGGGAAGAAGTAGATGTAGCAGAGGAAAATGGAGGAAAAAAGCAAACCAATGCTGAGTTTCTGAAAGAGGAAAAGTAAAAGCTAGATCACAAGACTCAGAGCTGGAAATGACCTCAGAAGTTATGTAAACCAATTTCCTAATTTTATAAATGAGGAAACTGAGTCTCAAAGAGGATAAGTGGCTTACACTCACATATGTAACGCATAGTAGAGACAGCTTTTGAAATGAGGTCCTCTGAGGCCAGATCCAGATACTTTTGATTTTTGTGATTGAAGTTCATTCTTAGAATAAGAAAATGGTACCTCCAGAAGGGACCTTAGTTAGAGATCATCTTACCCCAAAAGGGGGTGTTTGGTGGGAACTGTTCAGGTGGGAACTGAGAGTGGGGAAGGAAATGTTAGGGCTGAAAAGATGGGAGGAAAACAAAAAGTAGGGATGAGGGTAGGGACATTTAGAAAATATACATAATTCTCAACTTTTCCCAATTATGATAGTTTTTAAAAATGTTCCTTTCGGGAAATGTTCCTGCCTAGGGTTGGTGATAGGGATATGTGTGTGTGTGTGTGTGTGTTTGTGTAATGATTAGAGTCAAGTGAATATATATATTTACTTGACTCTAATCATGATTTTACCTACATTAGAGCTAATAAAGACAATTACAAGCTTTGCCTACATAAGCTTCATGTATCACTTACCAACTTCTGAATGCTTCATCGAATCATTTTGTTCAAAGGTAAGGTATGCATTCTCCAAGTCAATTGATTAACGTAAGATTTATAGTTCACAGTGAATAAAAATCAATATGATTGATTGGCATTTTATGATTATACACATGCATACATACGTACATAGATAAAACTACACATATAGTTTTGGTTTTACCATTTATAATATATATACACACACACATATAACATGTATAGTTAAATCCAAAAGCCAAATTATGCAAAGCTATGTAAAAGGAAGCAAAATTAGGGAAAGTTTGTCTGTAATACTCAAGGCCCACCAAAAAGGTAGACTGAAAAAAAAATCAATTTTAAATCTGTTTAGTAAAGATAATTTTGATCGTAGAAAACAATGGGAATAAATCAAGTCCATACTCTTAGACGTACCACTGGTTGGTTGATGGGTTGTTGTCCTTCTTGCTCAAAGAGGAAATGACTGGTAGGGGAGGGAAATGAAGGGGGATCATAGGCATTCAACCCAATCCCTCAATTCCCAGAGAGTTAATGAGATGTATCTCCCCCCATATGCCCCTGAGGCAGATATAGAACTGAAGAGGTACTGTAAATTCCTTTTCCCTTTCATGAATGTGGTGGTAGAGGAGGTCTAAGATGCTGTTCATAGACAGTCTCTCCCCCAGTGTTACTTCTACCTAATCCTGGGGAGAAGATGGGGGTCCTCAGTCCATCTTGCTGTTTTGCTGGAGAAGTCTCAGAGGGGTGTTAGGTACTGAGCCAGCCACCAATGTATAAGGGGGTAGAATCAGGGCAGCCCTGTTGAAAAGACTTCCTTTTCTACCCCTGTGTCACTCAAAGGGAGGAGAGTGAAAAGAACCCAGAGATAGAAAGCCTAGGATGTGGGAGAGGATGACAAGCAAAACAACGTTTTTCTGATCCCAACAAATTCTTGCTTTTGACAAGAAGGGTGACAATTGTGGTGTCTCTGTGGTGTTTGTATCAGGATATTCCAAAGGGTCTCTTAGCAGGGGCATGAAAGTACTGTCTACTTCTATAGTGATTATAAGTATCCGTTGATTGATCAAAGTATTTTTTGAGTATAAAAGTCACTGTACTAGGCCTCATAGGGAGTACAAAGATGAATAAGACAGGGTTCCTGCTGGCTAAAGTCTATCAAAATCATCAACATGGTATTTAGTGTCTGTTGAGCTTTTTTTAAAAAAAGTGATAAATTGCCCTCTTTGGCACTCCTTTCATGTGTTAGAAACTAATGGGGTCAGCAGCTGCCAGTTATATAAATAAACCATTTAGTTGAGAAAAGAAACCGTCAATCATCTGACATTACCAATCACTGGTTTCAGAAAAGATTAAAAGAAGGGTAATCATTAACCTGGCTTAGCCTAGTGAAGTTATTCCCACTGTGAGAAATCCTGGGTATTACACAGTCTACTTTATTAGAGTAATCTGGCCAATTGAATACCATTTCTATGTAAATATATTTACATACACATATTTTGATTGAGGAATTTAATTAGTCTGTCGAAAGCAGGTCAACTTTGTTTTCTATCAACCTCTACTCAAGCAATAACGAGAGTCTTACTGTGAGACTAAACGATTTAAACAACAAATCGTGAAATTAAGAAAGAGACAGCATTTAATTAAAGAAGCAGCAAGAAAGACACGGTAGAAAGAATGGTGAAATAAAGTCCTTGCAGTCCCAGAATTGAAAGTGACCTCAGAGCTCACCTAGTCCAGCTTTTACCTGAATAGGAATCCTTATGCTAGATGTGACAAGTGTTTATTCAGACCTCACTTAAAGACTTTAAGTAAACATACCCTAACCTGCTTCTGGATGATGTTGTGTTATTTCCGTTTAGCACAACAATTCTACATGATAGTTCTCATATCCTTCCCAAGCTCCTTTCTCCATGTTAAATATCCACAGTTCCTTTAACCAGTTTTTATATAAATTATATATATTTATATGTTTTATATAGTGAACTAGAAATGCTTCATCAAGATAATTGCCCTGTTTCTCATTCATTCTTTCTTTAAAAATTTAATTCAAACTATTTTTTGGTTACATTTTAAGTTTCAAATCGTCTTAGTCCCTCCCTTCTCACCCCTCACTAGAGCAGGCCACCATTTCATACATACATACATACATACACACACATACACATATATACATGTAGATGCATGTGTGTGGGTATATACCACACTACGCATACTTCTATTTATCAGTTCTTTCTTTAGAGGGGAATAGCGTCTTCCTTCATAGGTCCTTTGTAGTTGACTTGAGTATTTATAAAACTCAGAATAACTTAGTCATTGACTGTTACTCTTCAAACAACACTGCTGTTGTCTTCACCATTCTCTTGGTTCTGTTCATTTCACTCTTTATTATTTCATGCATTTCACAATTTCCATGTTTTTTTAAACTAACCTACTATTCATTTCTCATAGCATAATAGTATTCCATCACAATCACATACCACAACTTGTTTAGCTATTCCCCAAATTCCTCAATTTCCAGTTTTTTGCCACCACAAAGAGAGATGCTATAAATATTTTAGAACATAGAGTCCTTTTCTTTTTCCTCTGATCATCTTTGGAAACAGACCTAATAGTGCTATTGCTGGGTCAAAAAGTATACACAGTTTTATTACTCTTTGGGCATCATTCTGAATTTTTCTTTGAAATGGTTGGACCAGTTCATACAATGTATTAGTGTCCTACTGTTCTTCATTCATTCTAGCTTATCAACATCCTTCCTAAAATGTGAACTCAGAACTGAACGCAATGCTCAAGATGTTGACTGATAAGGCAAAGTATGTTGGCTATCATTCTACCCCCAGCTCTACACATGGAACTGAAGCCTGCTTCACTACAGCCTAAAATTTCATCAGACTTTCTGGGTTATATATTCCACTCTTGAAATTGAGCTTGCCATCCGTAAACCTTTTTCAGATGAACTGCTGTGTAGCAAAGCCTCCCCCAACTTGTACTTGTGAAGTTTTTTTTAATATAAAATATAATCCTTTAAATTTATTCCTAGAAAATTTGGATTCTGATTGTTATCCAGTGTATTATCCACGTGTATTGATTATGTGTCCTCTATCAATTAATTATTACATCGGCAAGCATTACTCAAGCACAGATTTAGGGCAGCATTTTGGAGACAGAAGTCTAGAGAGTCAAGAGCAAAAACCAGAGAGGAATGAAAGGGTGAACCAGGCTGACCTGGGTACTTTCCTTAAAATGAAAGTTCTAGGAGGACTTGACAAATTAGAGGAAGTGGTTGCAGGGGAAGTGTGATCTTCCTAGGTAAAAAGGCGATTGGAAAATAATTGGCTAAGTTTGTCACCTATACAGTTACCCAAGTCATTGATTAGATAGATTGAGAAAGAGAGAGAAAAAGAGAAAGAGAGAGATAGGTATAGATATATAGATAGATATAGATATGGATATGGATATGGATATAGACGTAGACATATATATAGGTATAGATCTAGATCTAGATCTAGATCTAGATATGCATGTGGATGTGGATGTGGACGTGGATGTAGATATATCTATATGTAGATATAGATATAGATATAGATACAGATACAGATACAGATACAGATACAGATATAGATACAGATACAGATATAGATATAGATATAGGTATAGATGTGGACGTGGACGTGGATGTGGATGTGAATGTGGACATGGATGTAGATAGATATAGATTATAGATAGATAGATAGATAGATAGATAGATAGATAGATAGATAGATATAGAACAGGCCAGAGTCAAACTCAGGCATTTGGTATATTAAATATAACTGTCTTGTTAAATGAGTCCACACATCATTATGTTAAGGAACTTGGCACTGGTATAAAAATTTCCATCACTGAGGCCCATTAAACCTTTCATAATTTGCAGTGTTAGAGCCTCATTTGAGGCTCAGGATGGTTAAATGATTTTACTGTGGTTACATAGATGGGTGTCAGGGGTATGATTTGAATCTTGCTCTTCTTCTAAGTCCAACAGTGTATAATATTCAATGTTGCCTCTTCTAAATTGACATAAACTTAATTATCAATTAGTATGTTGGGGGTATTAAAACATGTATGAAGTTACTTAATTATACTATCATATAACCTGACTGCTAAATGTCTTGTTAAAATAAAGGTATTCAGTGGTATTCACCTGACTGATCTATCACACAGCTTGCTTCTTTAAAAAAATAACAAAACCCCCAAATCCCCCAAAACTTTACTGATGTTTTTTGGTCTTATGTCACAGATATTTTGTCACACTCCAATCAATTTAGCAATCATCCTCTTCACCCTAATTAGTAAAGTAAAACAGTTAAAGTCAATTGAGAAATAAACATTTATTAGGTACCTTCCGTATTCCATAGGCAGTGTGTTAAATGCTGGGGATATAATTGAAAAAGAAAAAGTCCTTGTCGATATAGCTTAAAATCTAACAGAAAGGGAAGACAAGGCACAAAAGGAAGCTGAAGAGGGAGTGAGGAAAGAAAGGGAAGGCAGCCAGCATGGACATGATAGAGAAGTGCCAAGGAGTGCAGTCAGTGATGAAATGAAGAGAAGTTTGGCCTAGACACCTTTCTTAAATGTGGGAGGTCTCAGAAAAACTCTTTTGCCATGTGCTCCAATCAGAGATGCTCAGGTTCATAGGGTACTGATGAGGTGTGAGTGCCAGGTTTTATGTGACCTTGCAGGATGATGAAGTTCCCAGGGGCATGATGGAATCATGCAAAATGCAACCAATACAGTGGTCACGTGTAATAATAAGTAAAATATTCAGCCTCCATAAATGTGGACAAGCAATTCATTAAGTACCTATTGTGGCAAGCGCTTCAAAAATTTTATCTCATCTGATCCTCACAACAAACATAGAACCTTGGTTCTAGGCCAGTTAGTCTCTGGGCCACAATGATTTTCACACCTTTTTGTACTAAGCCGATTAAGTGCTGGGGCACTAGGTTTTCAAGCTTTTTCTGTGCTAAGTCAATCAGGTACTGAGTCTTTGAAAATCTCAGGCACTTACCTTGGAGTGGTACTTGCTTGTGGGGAGATTTGCTTGTGGGTGGGAAGGGGCTTGTTTGAGGAAAGGACACTTAGGATGTAGGTGCTCCCAGGTCTGGTAATGTGTATGAATATTTTTGTTGCTTTATTAAGTCTGGCCTTTTTGTAGTCCCATAATGATGTTTTGCCTCAGCTTAGTGTACAAAATAAATGTTTTACCAGCTTGGCTTTGTGGCTCAGTCTCTGAAATACATGTGTGTTTTCATAGTAGCTGCTGTTCATATTGCATTGTTGTTACATTTGGCAATGAAGATGGGGACGGCAAAGTATAATACCTCTATTTGGAAACCCCTAAAAGGTGTCAGTTTCTAGGATCCATGGCCAAAACCATCTCTTATTCACCTGTGTAGATTGTGAAGGTCAAGTGTTAGATTGTAAAAGCCAGGATCCTGGATGGGTGGAATGTGAATGTAAGCAAAGTGGGATTTTTGTTGTTGTTTTTTCTTCTTGTTGTTGGAGTTCAGTTTCCCAGGCTCATGTTAAGTTGTAAACATCTGAATTATCCGTCTCCTTTGGACCCTGATTGTACAGCTGTACTGAACCACATAGGTTTTTGAGCCTTCTGGCTCTGAGCCAGAGTTGAAAGTGTATGTGTATGTATATATTCTGAGGTGAGATATTGCCTTGGGGCTTGCTCATGGAAGGGTGTTTACTCTGAGTAAAGGGGTAATCAAAGGTAATTAAGGGGTCTCATGTGAATCAGTCATCAAGCTTTGGAAAGGAGACCTCAGACAGAGAGGGGAGACCTCTGATACTAACTCTTGTGGGAACACTGGACTGATAGAAAGTAAGATTGTTAACACCTTTGAGGAAAACATGGGGTTTTGTGAGACTGGGATAGTTTTCTGTTATTTCCCGGTTGTATTATTTTGCTGTGCCCAGAGTCCAGACTGGAGCAGCCCCTCTCCATATAAGGCTAGGGAAGGATGAGCTGCCTGGAGTTGGTTGGGGTGGTCCAGGCTAGAGACAGAAGCTGGGGTCAGGACCCCCTGGAGCCTGCTGTGCCTGCACTCAAGCAGGAGCAGGGGAAACTTGCAATGGAGCAGTCTCTTCCCCTGTGAGGTGAGATATGGAGCAGGAGCAGAGAGCTGCCTGCAACAGGACCCAGGCAGGGGCCTGGAGTTGTCAACCCATAGACCTACAAGAGCAGGAGCTACAGGGATTAGGACTTTGCCCCAGGTCAAGATGAAAACTGCAGCAATGTAGGAGCCATGAGAGTGCTTTCCTGGCATGTCCCCTGAAGTGGTTTGGGAGCCAGGAGTGGAGTTGTATATGGTGGAAGGAGAGAAGTGCCACGCCTCAGGACTTGGAAGCAGGGGCTGGAGCAGAGTTAAGACTTGGGCTCTGGCTCATTAAAGCATGTATGCACCTGAGAGTTCCAGGGAGGAGCCTGCAACAACAGGGTGGGGAGAATTATACACCCCCAAGATGAGTTTACTTGGACACTCTGTTAGGATTGAGGGGATTTAACCTAGGGGTGGAGGGTGTTGTATTCTTTGCTACCCCTGAGGATGTGCTGTGTTAAGAGAAGACCCCGGCCCCAGATACCCTGGTTTTATAAACAAGTCTTTTGGAACAGTAACTGAGTGAGGAGGAGCTGGTTGCTCACTCCCCAAAGATCTTGATTTCCCAAGAATGTATAAGGTGGGAGGGTATGCTATGTTATGTTATATATTTTGCTGTGTTACTGAATAGTATGTTTTATTTTAGGCCTTGTGACCATCCTGGTAATAAGTTCTTATGTTGTTATGGATTGTGAATGCTTTAGTTTCTTGGCTCAAGGTTTAGTTTTGAATGAGTACTCATTAAACCTTGTGATTAGATCCTTAAAATTATTCACAGCAGCAGCCCTCACTCAGATGTGCTGCCTTGACTGGCATTGCATTAATCAAGGGAATGTAAGATCTTCCCTGTCCATTTATACCTGTGTGATCACACATATCTCCTTTCCTCCGTGGAACACGGGTTGTGTTCCCAGGTCCACAGGTATGTCAGTCACAGATGTGTTGCTGCTTTGAACTCCAGCCCAGTTTATAGCTGTGATCCATTGCATGCTGGGTCGTGTAGAGTCCATCAGATATGCTGTGTTGATTGGCATTACACAAAGCCTGTGAGGTAGATATTATTAGGAACCCATTTTCCAGTTGAGGAAATTAAGGCAGACAGAGGTTAGGTGACTTGCTTAAGATCACAAAGGTAGCAAGTGTCTGAAGTTACAATGAGCTCATCTCTTTCCTGAATCTTGACCCAGTGCTCTGTCTGCTGCACCAGCAAATCTAACAGACTTCATGCTTGCTGTAGACACCTTTTCTGCTCAGCACAGTTTTTTGAAAATCATGGATGCAATTTATAAGTCATATCCACCAGTTCTTTCAATACTCTAGAATGTAGTTAATCTGAATCTGGCATCAAGTTTAAAGTGTACCTGCATTTAATTTTATACATATAAAATAATAAATATGAATTTTATAAATTTAACATATATGAATATCTCCGAAGTAACCAAAGATGACTAAATCACACAAAGACAAAAACATAAAAACCAAAATAATAATGTCAAGGGCCAGTTTCTGATCTGGTCAAAACATGGGAAGAGTCTGGTCCAGGATTTCTCCCAAGCCAGCTCCCTGTAAAGGCTATATTATGTCTTAAGAGTGGCTCACCATCCCTTCCTGACTTGCAGGAGTTTAGGATGTGATAACTGAGCAATGACCCAGACATAGATGAGTGCAAGGGAACAAGGACATTAAAACATACAGATGTACATAACTGACCAAGGACATTAAACATTCTCTCATGGGAACCTAAGAAATATTTGCTTTATATTCATCATATAAACCCTGCTCTCTGATCAATAAATTGGAACTGCTATGACAGAACCTGCCTGGCTCATGTCCAACCATTCCACACTTTTTGGTTTGGCCCACGCCCATTTTGATGTAGGCATCATAACAACAGCAAAAAGCAACAACAAACTGAACTGTGTGTTTTCCTGATGACAAAAAATGGACACGTATGATATTTCCCCCTGGTTATGTATCTACGAAGTAATGAAATGCCTCCTGAAACTTGTAAAATCTATTTCTGATTACTATATTGGTGTAGGGACAAATGATATCACCAGAAGTAATCTAGAAAACATTGTGAGGGATTATAAGGAATTAGGCAAGAAAATAAATACCTGAGATAGGTAGTATTTTCATCAATTCTATAAAATAAAAGTTTCAGAGAAAAGGTTAGGTTTAACAACCTACTAGCAGTTTAAATAATGGTTTCTAAAAATGGAATTTGCATTTTTGGACCATAACCAAAGTTGTAAGAGTTATTGGCAAGGGATGGAGTTTACCTAATGAGGGTTAGTAACAAAATACTTTTTCTTGAAGTTTAGTGGGTTTGATAAAGGTTATAAACTGAAAATGGAGAGGGAGAGAATGGCTGTCAGGACACTAGATTGAGTAACAACTATGAAGTGGGAAGAAGAATGAAAAATGAAATGATTCATTCACAGAAGAAAATGGACAGGAATAAAATCTACTTCACTAGATATCTGTTAACAAATGCACAGAATATAGGTCATCATTAAAATTATCTAGAAATAATGGTAGAAGACACATTTAACATTGTAAGTTTCCCTTGAGACTTGGTGGTACAGGATTCAGAGTTGAACAGAACAATAGAAGGGCAGACTTTATTTGAAAAGATGAGATTAGAGGAGTAGTAGAATAACATTGTCTAACAAAAAGACAAAATCATATGAGGGAATCCATGAACAGTAGGACAAAATATTAGTATTTGTATGAGGATCAATGGAAGGAAAGTGGCAGTTATTTTTTCACAAAAGAGACAGATGTGATTTCTAGAAATAGATCACAAACTTGGTTATGGATAACTCTTGGAGTTCTCTGCTTACAGCATAGTAATTAGTAACTCTTTGAAATAATTTGATCAGAATTTTACTATTCAAACCAATGAAGCAAGCCAGTTTCATTGTATACCCTTCCTTGGTCAGACTATGTTCAAAATACTACCTTCAGACCTGGGCATCACATATCAGGGAAGATATTTTTTTAAAAAGTGGACTATGTCAAAAGGAGGGTAAGCAAAATAATAAAAAGAATGGAAACTATTGGACAGGAGGATTGATGAAAGAACTGAGGAAGTTCACTCTGAAAAAAAGAAAATTTGTAGGTGATAGACACAATGTCTATTGTTTTGCATTTGAAAGTTGATCATGTATAATATAGATTCAACTTGTTTCACTTGGCCCTGGAAAGCAGAACAGAAATAATAGATGAGGCAAAGAAATAGATGTTGTTTGCATATGAAATTCTTAGGATTAATCAATCAACCAGTCAATTAATGAATCAATCAATAGACATTATTGAGTATTTACTATGTGCCAAGAACTGTGTCAAGGGCGAAGATCATAGATGTGTGTAAAGCCAATCAGCAGTAGATTCCTGAGAGAATGCTACTGTGAAGAGCTTTTAAGATTCGGATTACACAGTATTAGTGAACACTCTGTTTGTTCTATTACAAAATCAGATTCAGTACAATGTTCACAGTTTCAACAGTTCACAATATTAT
>CM053600.1:21127544-21160417 GCA_028646575.1 Pseudocheirus occidentalis | reverse complement strand
CCTCTTTCATTGGTGAAAAATTCACCTCCCAACCTCCTCCCCAGTGAGACTACAAGGGGATTGGCCTTCACCAGGGGGAAGAAATAAACAAAGTAAGATAAAAGTAATTGACAGGAGAAGGGGGAGGGTAGACACTCAGGAGGGGGGGGTTACATTCTGAGGGGACTAAGAAGTTTTCACTAATTTCATGTTCCACACATAGCTACCCTATTATTCTGTGTGCCGTGCTGTGTCAATAGCCACAATGGAGGAAACAATCCTTACTGGAAAGAAATTTATATTCTAATGAAGGAAGATGAGTAGATAGATAAATAAATGAAGAATAAATATAAAGAGAATTAAAAAATACTTAAGTATATGGTAGTTTGAGAGAAAGGATATTAACAATTGAGGGAATCACAAAGGGTTTTATGTAGAAGACAGTATTTGATTGCATCTTGAAAGAAGAGAAAAATGCTTTGAGCAACAGAGGGAGTGAATTGAAGTCATGGAAGACAGTGTAGAGGTGTGGAGATGGAAGGTAAGGGCTGGGGGACTATGTATGAGGAACAGAGAAAGCTAGTGTGGCTGAATCTCAGATTGTGAGATGGAGAATAGTATGCAATGAGTCTAAGAAAATAGGTTGGGACCAGGTTTAAAAGCTAAATAGTTTATTCTTAAACCCAGAGGTGATAGGGAGCCCCCAGAGTTTACTGAGCAAGGGAATGAAATGGCCAGATCTCCACTTAAGGCAAATCATTTTAGCAATAACTTGGAGGATTGACTAAGATTTAAAAAGAAGCAAGAAAGTCTTTGCAATAGACCAGGTTAGAGGTGAGTAGGTCCTGGACTAACCTAGGTGATAACTCTATAAGCAGAGCAAATGGACCATATGTGAAGATGTTGTGGCATTTTAAAAGACAGGAAGATTTGGTAACAGATTGCCAAGGGAGAATCAGGAATTGAGGATAATGTCAAATTATGAATCCAGATGACTGGGAGGATGGTGATGCCTTGGGCAGAAATAGAAAAAGATTAGGAGAGACATGGATTTGGGGGAAAGTAATGAATTCAATTTTGGATATGCTCAGTTTTGGATGTCTTGGACTTTCGGTTTGAGATGTTCAATAGGCAATTGGTATTAAAGTTCAGAGGCTGGATACATAGATCCAAAAGGCATTGACATAGAGATAGTAATAAAATCCATGGAAGCCAATACAGTTTCCAATAGAAAGAGAGAGAAGAAAGGGGGTCCCAGGACAAAGCCTTGGGGAATAACCACCTAGGTCCAACCTGGGATACATGTAATACTCTAAGAATGAAGGAGTAAAGGAGAATTCGAATTGTGCTCTCTTCTATTCTGTTTTCTGATGTTAACACAAAAAGTGGCATTGAAAAGTCAGTCCACTGTGACTGGGTAACGTTTTCATCCCTTCATAAAAATCTCTTTGAAGGTAACTGTATCAATTAACTTTAAACATCTTTTCCTAAATAACAAGTATGAATTTCACTGTTGCTTGTTCTTTATACTGAAACTAGGTCACTGCCAGCTGAGAAAATATCACTGCTTTGCCGAAAAAGCCTTAGTCCGCCAAACAGAAGTTAGATAATGAACAACTGCATCCAAAGACAGCCAGGTAAACACAGAAACTGATTTTTGGTCCTTAAAAGTCACTTTGTGTGATAGAGATGCTTCTGAAATTTGGAGTGGAAATGGCATTTTTATTAGTCAAAGCATGTTCTGTAAGTAAAGGAATCTTGTGGTGGAGCCTTCCCTTTTCCCATATGAATCAAAAGGTGAGTGCAGCTGGTGGAACTGGGTTCTGGAAAGAAAGAACTCCAGGCTTGTTTCCTGTCTTCCTCTGAGGAGCTCATTCCATGGAAGCTTCAGCCTCCCTGAGACTATCTTATAGTCATATGACATCCATACCCCATCCTATTTGGGGAGCAAATGTTATTTGGTAAGGAATTGAATTGGAGGCTCTTCTGTCTTGTTTTGAAATTGGTCATGATCAGTGACACTGGCCTTCCAGCTATTTCTTACACACAACACCCTGTCTCCAAACTCTCTTTTCTATTGGCTACCCTCCAAGACTCTAATGCAATCCCTCTTCATATTGCAATTCTCGACTTCTCTGGGTAAAATCGCAACTTGTGCAGGAAGACTTATTCACTTCTGTACTGCTAGTGCCTATTGAGATTACCTTGTATGTACATAAGCCGTTTTTACATTTCCTCCTCTGTTAGAATGTGATCTTGAGAGCAGAGCTGGATTGTTTTTTGCCTTTCTTTTTATCTCCAGCACAGTCTCTGGAATATTGTTCAGTCATATTGTTCAGTTGGTCAGTCATTTCTGAATCATGAGTCCATGGAGGTTTTCTTGGCTAAGATTCTGGACTGGTTTGCAATTCCCTTCTCCAATTTTAGTGTTAAGTGACTTGCCCAGGGTTCTACAGCCCAGTGATCTCGTCATAAACTTTAAGGCTTAATAAATGCTTGTAGACCTATTGATTGATTTGAGTTGGGGTACCTAATTCAGTTTTTTTCTACTCATTTGCTAAAGATGTTTCCCACACAGTCCAGGTGAGAAACCAAAAGATATTTGGTACTCTTGCCTTTTTGTCCTTAACTGAGAAAATAGCTATTCACAAAGGGTGAATAAACTGCACTCCATTCCCCAGAGGCCAGATTCAATTCAAATTCTAATCACTTTGATTAGGTGCTAAACTCAGTAAATTAAGTCTCCCATTCTCTTCTTAGGGAGCATATTGACTAAGGGATGCCTACTGAGGCTTTGCTTTGGGGAGATGACACATATTTAAATATTGCAGGTATTTGTGGGATTTTTTTTTTAGCAAAAGCTGGTTGTAAAAAATACAAATTTTAAAATCAGCCATGTGAATAGAAGCATGTAAAAAGATGTGTGGTAAAAGCAGAAAGTGTCCTGTTTAAAACCAAAATAACAAATTAGAAAGCCTTCACAGTTTGACTCCTTCTTAGATAAGAACACTTGGGAAGAGAAGATAATAATGAGAAAAAGATGAAAAAGGAAAGGATGAAGGAGATAGGAAGTGTGCTGGAGTGAATAGAGAAGGCTGTTCCAAAGGCCATAAAGATCCGGGTTCAAGTTCCACTCAGACACATACCAGCTGTGTGACCCTGGGCAAGTCATTTGATCTCTCTACATCTCTATGCGCTAGGTAGTTTTCTGAAATGATAAATCTCTGGGTATGCACAGATTCCTCATCAGGAATTCTCTATACAATGAAATCACTGGTCTAGTAAAAAAAAAAATCTATTCATGTATTAAATTCCTGAAAATCATCATAACTAAATCTATATGCTATCATTTTAATATGGAGAAGTCTGTAGTCCAATATTGAAGGAAAACAGCAAATCCCAAACCATATTATTAACATGCAACACCTACCCTTGAAAGAATGAAATTTCAAGAGCAGGGTGAGAGATTTTCTTTAATGAGGCCAGACTACTTTGTCATGAGATTACAGCCCTTTGCTTTAACACTGGCAGCAGGAATTTATCTCGGCTAAAAATAGTTGAAATGGTTGCACCTTAAAATACTGAAAATGGATTATGGGCTCCTACATCTTACAAGATTCAAGAATTTTTTTTGAAAATCTTAATCAGACATTGCTCTTCTGCTCTGTGAACTGTATTACAGTCTGCTAAGTCAGGAGCAGCTGAAGATAACAGGGTGATTTCTACTTTGCTTAGTGTGTTAAATGATTATAATTAAGTCTTAAGGTCCGATGCATGCTAGGTAATGGAGAACACTGCTTATTTGTAGCTTAGGACTGATGACTTTGCTTGGTACCTTAGTGTCCATAACTGCATGTGATTATTTAGCTAGGTTTTATTATTTTTGTTGCTTTTACATGCCACAAAATCTGCTAGGAGAATAAAGATATTTCTTTTTTGAGAAAAGCAAAGAAGAAAGTATATAGCATAGTGACAAGTAAAATGATATTTTTAGTTGGGCAAGACCCCAGATTTCTAAGATAAGGAAAGATGTTATTTCTTCTTGGATTGAAAAAATTACTATGGTAGTTCACATGTCAAAATGCCTATGGAAATAGAGACGAGAACCCTGTAATAACAAGACTGATTGGGACCAAGGTGCCACTTTTGTAATAATTCACTGAGGTTATGCCCTAGTCAGGGGACCTTCACATAAATACCAGAGTGCCCAGAATATGGACCCTAACATTATAGGTAGACTACTTTTGGTGAACATCAGTGCCTTGGCTTGCCATATGGACCTGTCCCCTGGGCATTTGAACAAGTCAAAGAGGGGCATAGAAAGTACACACATGCAAGAGTGGGTAGTGCAGGCATGCCCTGAGAGCCGTAGCCTTTTAGTTCATAAATAAATTTGGGATCAAAATGAATTACTTGCAAATCACTGAACAGTTAATAAAATGAAGTCTTTGTTGCTTTTCAGTTCTGTCTCCCTCTTTGTGACCTCATTTGGGGTTTTCGTGGCAAAGATAGTGAAGTGGTTTTCTATTTCCTTCTCCGGTTCATTTTACAGATGAGGAAACTGAAGCAAACAGGGTTAAGTGACTTGCCTAGGGTCACACAGTAAGTATCTGAGGCCAGATTTGAACTCACGACTCCAGGCCCAGCACTGCACCACCTAGCTGCCCAAAAGGCAATCTACTTAACTCTAACATAGCAAGGATATGCAACAAGGATATAAGGACTTAGCCCTTCTCATGCCCATATGTAAACAGGGCAGAGGCTTCTTCAGACATCTAACCAGTTGTAGGAGGAACTGACTCCACATTAGTGAGATTTTTTTTATGCTATTAGACAGAGAAGAAACTACCATAAAGGAGATAGAGACCAATGAGGTCTGGAGAACTACTTTATTGCCTTAAGGGCATCTAATGCTTGTTGAGGATGATGGAGATTCGGGTCACTATAGTGGTGGGGAAACTTGAACTTCCCCAAATTCCCAGTTCTTTCACATATTATGGGAGAGCTTAATCCCCTTTTACCTGCTCACACTTCTCAGATCTATACTGTGCTGTTGAAGAAGGGCCAGGACTAGATTTGCTTTTCATTTTTAAATTTTCATCTCCAGAAGGCAGGTCTTCCATTATGCACCATCCCCAGGGGAGAAACTGCTTGCAGATGTATCCATGCTTGTCAAGCTCCATGAGCTCCATCCCCCCATGCTGAGCTGAGCAGAGCACACCCCTGGCTATAAGGCTGATGAAGGAAGACACTGGAGCAAACCTTTATTTCTAAGAAATTGATGCCACCCATAAAGATGAAACCAAAACAAAACCAATCATCATTCCTGACTGCCGCTTCTGTCCTTCCTAGTCATAAAAGACTTTTAGCTGTATCTCATATACCTGAGATCTTTTTCACGCAGACCAAGTAAAACGCTATTTGTTCATTAATTATTGTGGCTGCTACTTCATTTCCTCTTATAATTCTCTCCCTGCAAATGGGGGTAAGAGAAAGAGAGAAATTAAGTTTCATCCTTGTGCTGAGAAAGCCCAGCCTCAGGCCAAATTTGGAAGGTGAATTTTGTCTTCTAAGCTGTCCAATGCCAGACTGCTTATCCTGTGTTCCTTTCCTGCTAATCTCTACCAAGGTGTTTTTTGATAGCTAAGCTTTTAGATGATAAAGGCTAACTGCAGCAGGGGGTATTTACATTTAAATAAGGAACTCATTGACTGCAAGTATAAGGAATGAAAGGAATGGAATTATAATGGTAGGCAAGGCATGGCAATGAGACAATGAAATGGCAACTTGGCACTATGGGCCATAGCTCTGACTCTATGTGTTCTGGAGGGCAGAAGACAGCATTGACTCCCGACTCTGGAACTTGCTACCTTGGGACTGTCATTGTATGTCCCGTGAAATTAGTTTCTTGAGTGGAAATAAATGAAGTCGATGGATCATCCTGGAATTTAGTATCTAGTTTACAAAAATCATGTTTTTTGGGGGGGGATAAAACTTGGGGATAAACAAAAATCTAGTTTACAAAAACAATCAATGCTTGTTTCACTTCTTGGTTCCCTAAAAATAAGGGACTAAACTGATTCTCTCTGAGTTCTTTCATCTCTAGATCCATTATCCCACTGAGGGGTGTGGCAAATATTTAGCACTCTTCTCTGTCCTCCTTCCCCCCCCAAAGATATATAGAGAGAGAGACAGACAGACAGAGACAGAGAGAGACAGAGAAAGACAGAGAGACAGAGAGATACAACAGTTATAAGTTTCATCTACATTATACATTTTTTAAATCTAGACAGTCACAGTAAATAAAGCCTTGATTTGTAGTATTTACAAATTTCTAAGCAAAGATACTGGATTGATTTGCCATTTCCTTCTCCAGCTCATTTTGCAGATGAGGAAACTGAGGCAAATAGGGTTAAGTGGCTTGCCCAGGGCCACATGCTTAGTTAGTGTCTGAGGTCAGATTTGAATTCAGGAAGATGAGTCTTCCTGATTACAAATCTGGTGTTCTATCCACTACCCCAGATTTTAGCAAATTTTCTCTTGGGTGAATTCTCAGGCTCTCTCTTTTGACCATTGCTTGGAGATAAGAATGGACAAACTTATGAAAAAGATTTAAATGACAAGCATCTTATTTGTTATCCTAAAGGTAATAGGGTGCCACTGGAGTTTATTTAGTAAAGTCAGTATTGAATTTTTTGACAGGGTCAGACCCACACTTTAGGGAAATTCTTTTGGCAACCACATGAAGGATGGATTGAATTGGGGAAGAGACTTGACATGAGAAAATCTATTGTAATATTGCAGACTAAAAGATAATAATGTCCTGAACAGGATTTGTGGCTTCTTGAAAGGACATAAAGGAAAGCATATGAGAGATGTCATAGAAATAGAAACAATAAGATTTTGCAACTTATTAGATTAGTGCCATGAGTGATAGTGAGAAGAGAAGGTTATCCCTGAAGTTGAGAACCTAAGCGAGTAGATTATGGTACCCTATAAAAAAATAGGAAAGTTCAAAAGGGTTGGGGTTGAGGAGTGCTAGCTTATGAACTCTGTTTTGTGTATGTTGATTTTGAGATGACTATGGGGCAACCAGTTTGAAATATCCAATGGGCAATTGGTAACGTGAGACTGGAGCTCTGTTAAGAAAGACTAGGGCTAGAGTCGTAGATCTGGAAGTCATCTGCAGAGATGTAGTTGAACTTATAGGAACTGTTGAGTTCACTAAATGAGAAAATAATGAGAGAAAAGAATAGTTGAAGACAGAATCTTGGGGTATACTTACATTTAGTAGGCATGACATTAATGAATATACAGCAAAAGAGACTAAGCAGGGCGCTCTATGAACCTGTACAGAAGTAGTAATATTAGAAATAAATCTATTATTTATATATAGATATGTGTATATATATACATATATATATATATATATATATATATGATAGATATATAAATCTATCTTATTTCATCAGCTTTATAGCCAGGGATCAGGGTGAGCAGTAGAGAGAGAGAGAGAGAGAGAGAGAGAACATAAATCCCAGTGGTGAACAACAATGTGATCTGCTTCCAAAAGGTCACAAGAGACGAGGATTGAGCAAAAGCCATTAGACCTAGCAATTAAGAGACCACTGGTACCTGGAGAAAGCAGTTCCAGTTCAATGATAAGGTCAAAAACCATATTACAGAGGTTTTAGAAGAAATAATAGTTTAGAGGCATTGACTCTAGAAGGCTTCAACAGTTACAAGCAGTTAGTAGTAAGGTGAAATGAGGCAGCTGCAAATAAAAAGGGAATTGTAGAACCTATGGATTCCCTTCGGATTTGCTTTCTACAAAATAAAATGTAAGTAAACAATTCACATACTTTCAGTTACTCTCTCCACAGCTTTAGAGGTTGAAAAAAAACCTATTGATGATTATTTTAGCCCGTTGGTTAAAATTATGAAGAAGAAAATTTGTTATTTCCCCTTAAGACTGGAATGGACAGAAAAATATACATGGGGATAATCTGCAGTTAAATAAAATATTTACAGAGCCAATTTTTTAAAATTACCTCTTGGGTCATTCCAAACTTTCCCTATCTCCAATTCCTCATTCCCCAAAATTCCATTCATCTATTAAGGCAGAACCAATTCCAAGCATCTATTAAGGCAGAATAACATTGGATAGAAAATTTACCTTGGGGTCAGCTAGGTGGCACAGTGAATAGAGCACGGGCCCTGGAGTCAGATGGTCCTGAGTTCAAATACGATCTCAAACACTTAGCATTTACTAGCTATGTGACCTTGGGCAAGTCACTTAACCCCAATTGCCCTGCTTTCCCCCCTCAAAAAAGACAAAAAAAAAAGACAGAAAGCTGACCTTGGGGCCAGAGAGATCTGAGTTCAAGTCCTGATTCTAACACATATGGGTTATATGACTGTAGGGAAGTCTGTTCACCTCAGTGATCAAAATTATTCCCTAAAGCAGTGGTTCTCAACCTTCCTAATGCTGTGACCCTTTAATACAGTTCCTCGTTGTTGTTGTGGTGACCCCCAACCATAAAATTATTTTTGTTGCTACTTCATAACTGTAATTTTGCTACTGTTATGAATCATAATATAAATATCTGATATGCAGGATGTATTTTCATTGTTACAAATTGAACATGACCCACAGGTTGAGAACCACTGCTCTAAGACAATAAGTTATAGAAAACACGCTACCTAGCATTGGTAGAGGAAGCATTCTTACCAACGAAGGGATATCCCAATGACAACATAAGTCTAGTGTTTCCGAGGGGCAGCTAGGGTGGCACAGGGGATAAAGTGTCAGGCCTGGAGGCAGGAAGACTCATCTTCCTGAATTCAAAACTGACCTCAGACACTTACTAGCTGTGTGACCCTGGACAAGCCATTTAATGCTGTTTACCTCAGTTTCCTCATCTGTATAATGAGGTAGAAAAACAAATGGTAAACCACTCCAGTATTTTTGCCAAGAAAATACCAAAAGGAGTCACAAAGAGTCGGATATGACAGCAAAAGATTAAACAAGAAGTGTTTCCTAAATACAAAGCACTGGGGATGAGAAAGAGCCTTCATCATAATAAGTGCTACAGATAGAGATATGAGATGTTTGTGCTGTCTTAGAGCTATCTATCTGACTGTCTGTCCGTCTGCCTGTCTATGTCTATCGCTCATCCTTGCAGTACTTAGAAAGGATTTTTGAAAGCTCTAAGGACTACCACTCCCAGACTTCAAGATGAGTTCTGGGTAATCTACAGATGGCAGCTTCTTTACAGAATCAAAGTCTGTGTCACTGGATGTACTGTGGAATCTAGATGAATTAGTCCTTTAGGTGAATTACTTTACCCACTCAATGCACACATACACACATTCATGATCTTATTTTTTTATGGATCAATACAGGAGAAAATTTCACTGTGATATTTTAATCCCTTTTCTGTTCATCTTTTAGGTAGCATTTTCTTTGGAGCATCCGTCTCAGAGTTTCATTTGATACAATGGCAAAGCAATAACCCTGAACAGAGTTTTTCCATCTATTATAGCAATTTTGAAGATTACTCAAATTTCCCTTTCTCTGACCTCCTACCTTGAACTTGCTTAAACTTGCAGAAAGAAATGTTGATTTATTAGGCTAGGCTAGCTCATGTTTCCAAGTCAAATATGGTTCCCTGTTCTTATACTAAATCCAAATCCATGGAATGGCTTAGACAGCTGATCAAGTAGGTGCTACCCTAAAATAACCTATTTGTGTATTTCTTGTGTTTTTTGTGAGCCACCCTGAGCTAACCTGCCACTGAGACTGAGATTATCGCTCTAATTCTTTGACAACTGTTGCTTAGTCCTCTCAACTTACTTAACCTGTGAATTCTGGCTTGACTCAGCACTAGATTTTGTTTACTCATAATTTGGACCATAGTCCTTTTTTTCAGACGGGTTTCCTTCTTTGGACACTGTTCATTATCTCAGGCATGGGCTGTCCTCATTCCTACATCAAGCACCCTTTCCATTATAGCAAGTTCCAGAGAAGCATGGTCACCATATCCCTCAATGCAAAGCATCATAGAACTCAATAATTGTCCTCCTAGACGCTGATTAATGATGTGAAAAGGTGTGGGGGGGGTGGGGGGAGACAAGGAGGGAAGTTCCATATTGAACTTCTTGAGAACTAACTTCTCATGTTCCTTAAGTAGTTCCAGGAAGGGATATGAACCCCAGGTATTCTGAATTGTTTGGGGTTTTTAAAATATAATTCATTTGTATAAAGAGATTTAAGAATTCCGCAGAACTGAATTATACCTGATTTCCTTATGTGTTTTCTATACTTCCTATAACCAAATGTTTTATGATTTTCTTCAGGAACTCAGCATGGATTCAGTGCCATTCACCCTGCTGATAATAATTAAGGATAAATTAGCAGAAGCAATTACTAGTGAGTTTAAAGCTAATAACCCTATTATTATTATCCATTATATGTAACTATTGTAGTTTGTGACTCCCTGGCATTAAAACAGCATTATTTTTTTTAGTCTTAGAGTTCCATTACTTTTGAAGTGTATGGGTTTAGAAAAGTATCATCAATTTGCTTCATTGATTTGACTTCTTTATTTCTTAAAGAAGGTTAGTATGTGATCTGACAGGTGACTATGAAATACAATGGAATATAGTAAGAATGGATTCACTTTCTTCACTTTCTAATTCTTTCTCTACTTTTTGGCACCATAAAGGATTCGATGTTATGCCTGTCAGATAACTAAAACGAGGTGTAACAAAAGAAAGTTTCTTTTAAGAAGTTATATATTCCATTGTTTTTTTCTGAAAATACTACGTATCTAGCTTTATTAATTTAGTGCCTTAAAGTGAGTACTATTAGACAAATGCAACCCTATCCTTTCCCAACCAACTCCAAAAACTACTTTGGTTCAGAGTTGGCCCTGCATAGCCAAAGTTTCTTTTAGCTCTAACATACTGTGATTCATGTAGGTATGAGTCTAACATTTGATGATTCTGTGAAGACTCTCAACAGGGGGAGGGATGGGATTGAAGATCAGTCCCTGGGAATTATGAGTAGTTTGGAAGGTCTAGTCAGAGTCTGCCCCAAAACATTATCAGTTACATAGATCATTACAAAGCCTGTTTGGTCCTAAGTCTAAAATAGCCTCCGTTCTTCTCCCCATATATACCCAAATGCCCAGGTAAACTCTGCCTTCCTAAGAGGACACAAAACGTCAGATATGGGTTGTTGTTGTTTTGTAGTTTAACTAACATTGAGTGATCACATACATTAAATGCTCAAAAGTTGGCCATTCATTTTATGGACATTAACACATTTGACCTTCAGAACAAAACTATGAAGTAGAGCATTATTATATCCATTTTACAAATCATGTCAACAAGCATTTATTAAGCACCTACTATATGCTGTGTTAAATGTTGTATATCCAAAGAAAGGGAAGAAAAATGGTCCTTTCTCTTAAGGAGTTCATACTTTAATAGGGGAGGCAGCAAACAACAATGTACAAACAATTTATTTTGTAAGTCATTTCAATAGTATTTGACTCTTTGTGACCTTGTTTTTATTGGCAAAGATCCTGGAGTGGTTTACTTCTCCAGCTCATTTACAGATGAGGAAACTGAGGTAAATAGGGTTAAGTGACTTGCCCACGGTCACACAGCTAGTAAATGTCTGAAGTCATATCTTCCTGATTCCAGGCCCAGCACTCTATCCACAATGCTCCCTACCCGCCCAAACAATTTATCAACAGAATAAATTGGAAATGATCACAAAGGCCAGAAGGTGGTAGCATTAAGATAAGAAAACTGAGCCTCAGAGTGGAAAAGTGACTTACCAATGGACATACAGCTGACAGATGGAATTTGACCCCAGGGGCTGCCAAGTCTACATCCAGAAGTCTGCACACTTTGTCATACCTTTGATAACCCACTCATGTCATTTGTGGAACCCATCAAAAGCATCTGTTTGCAGGGTGTCTGCCCATGCTTGCTCGGCCTTACAACTTACAAAGCTTGAAGAAAAAAAAGGAATTATTTATTTTGGAGAGTTATATTGATTCTTTCAAACAATTTAAAAACATGTCATGTACTAGACTTCTTCAAGGGGGATTCTAGATACAGGGGGAAATTGGAGTTGTCATCTAACTAGAGTAAAAAAAATACCAAAAACTTGTTCCCATGTTGCTACAGCAAATTTCTTCTGAAGTGTAGAAGTGGATCAGCAATCCTTGTTCAAATTGCAGAGTTTTCCATTCCAATTTTTTTTGGAGGGGGGATGCTAGGCCCAAGGTCACACAGCTAGTATGTTAAGTATCTGAGGCTGAATTTGAACTCAGGTCCTACAGACTCCAGGGTTGGTGCTCTATTCACTGTGCCACCTAGCTGCCCCCAAGTTTTCCTAAACAACCCCGGTATTTACTACAGTATAAAGGAGTTAACCATCCGAATATGTTATAACACTTTGGCCTTTGGATAAAGGAAACTGATTGGAGATAGGGAGTTTCTACTGACTGATTAACATATGACATGCCATACCACTCTAGTCTTTAAAAGTCAAATTGGCCCAATTCTTCAGGCAGTGAACTCAGGATTTCAGCTCCAAAGAAATGAACTTTTGAGAATACCCTCTCTCTACCTTTCTATTGTGCCTGTTTGTAAAGCCAAGCACAAGCAACTTTCCAGAGGACCGCTGCTGTGAACAGCTTTAAGGTTTTGATCACACAGTGTAGTGATATCTCTATTTATTCAGCAGTAAACAAAACATTCACAGAAACCAAAGTACAGCATCCACAATGTTATAACATAACAACTTATCACCAAAGTGGCCACCTAGTTTTAAACACAGGATATCCTTCAGTAAGTCTTTAACTCAATCATTCTTAGGGAGGAAGCCCCTTTAAGAGACACATGGTACACACGTCAAAGTTCTTCACCCCTAGGTCACATTGTCTTAATCTCTCAGTCAAAAGTCTTTCTTCTTGATTGGAGATTAGTTTCTGATCATGCTTTGCTCAATCATCCTTAAGAGGTATAAGGTACAGAGTACAAAGTTCTCCTACCCCTAGGCCATGGTAAATCATGATCTTCTCAGTCAGCATTGAGTACCCAAGGAGAGGTCTTTTCATCTTGACTCAAGGCTAGCTCTCAGATTCCATGGTACATCTTCCATGGTCCCAGCTTTTGCCTTAATTTACCCAACTGTCACCTAGATTCAAAGGTAGGCAGCTCCCAGCTCCTTGTCCAGTTCCATATTGAAGCTCATGCTGTCCAGTCCACCTCAAGTACTTTGCAGTTTCTATTTCTGGGAAGACAAATCTTAACAGAGCCACAATAACATTCATGTACATTGCCGGCACCATCATCAATTCACTATTTGCCTGTGAAATCAACACAGTCCCACCAACAAGGTCTAAGAACTCAACACACATCATCAGTACAGTCCCAGGACCTCTGAAACCCTCCTCCAGGACTTCTGTAAACAGATAACAAGAAAATCCTCTTTCAAGGCTTCCAGGAAGGTTCCAGAGCCTCTGTAAAAAGTATTACAAACAAAAATCAACATAGACAGAACAGACAAACAGAATGCCTGACGTCCACAACCTTCCTCTTCTCAGTTCTGTACTCTCCCAGCTTGGGTTTCTCCTTATATATGGTCATTAACTCCTCCCTGTTCTACTCCTTCCTGTTGCATCAGCAAGTTCCTCCCATTGTAGGTTTCACAAGTTCTGTTTCTTAACAAAGACTTGATATAATCACAGGGCAAAGCTCAACTGAATTAAGGTGCTAAGTATTTGTTTGCTTGCCATTACGCTGTTGTAAAGTAAGGGTAGAGGGAGGAAGGAGAGGAGAGTTCCCTTTTTCTTCCTCATTGGCAAAAGCATCTTTCAGAAGAGATATATGACCCTAAGAGATTATGTTCTCTTAAGCCCTCCCTTCTTCCTAATATTCTGTTTCTTTGTTGTTTTTCCTCCATTTTCAAAAAGAACCAGTGACATCACAGGGTGATCTCTTGGTTCCTTCATGAATTGGATGTAAGTGAGGCAGAGTTGCAAAGTCATTAGCCTCACTCTCTCTTCCAGAGTCAACGAAGTCCAGTGGCAGGACGAAAGTCAAGAAGGACTCTAAGCACTCCACATCACCTGCTTCAGCCACCTGCATAGCTATTGGTACAAACTGTTCTCATATGCCCATTCTGCCAGGGAAAGTCTTTCATGTGCTTAGGGTAGACACTCTCCTAATTAATTGAACGATAATCTCGAAAGAACCTCCATCCTTCCAGTCACCTGCACTCACATTATAGGTATCATGCTCAACTCTTCTCTTCCTTATATGCCTCCCTTACCACTACTATCCCAGTGGAGGAAGTCAAGCTTCTACCTTTACTATTGCCATAGCCTTCTAGTTGATATCCCTGCCACAAGTCTTTCCACACTCCAGTTCATCCTCCAATCAAATGGCAAATTGATGTTCCTATCCCCTTATTCAAAAAACTCCAACAGCTCCCTTTCACCATCATGATCAAATATAAAATCCTCTGTTTGGCATTCAAATCCCTTCACAACCTGGTTCCCATTCCACCTCCAACCTCCTGCTTCTAGTCTTTTATACCTTATCTTCTCTATCCCCAACATATGTTCTTTATTCTGATGCAGTGATTCTGATGCCTTTGCTTTCCCTGCACAAGACACTCCATCTCCTCAATCTGGGCACTTTCATTGGTACATACATAGTAGGCACTCAATAAATCATTATTGATTGGCTTGGTATTCATCAGATCCCATGGGCTCAATTACCATTTCTTTACAAATAACTCCAAGATTTATGTATCTGTCCTTGCTCTTTCTCCTATGTTCCATTCCTGAATCACTGCTTTTTTATATATTTCAAACCAGACATCCCAAAAGAATCTCAAACTCAGCATCCCCAAAATGAATCTCATCTTTTTTTCCCCAAATTCTCTTCCCTTCTGAGCGTTCTTGTTACCATTAAGAGTATGACCATCCTCTGTGTCACTTGAATAGAACAAGCTTGGCATTATTTTCTATTCCTCACTATAACTGCCTCCACATTTCTAATCTTTTTCCAAATCTTGCTATTTCTGTTTGTAAAACATCATTCATATATGTGCCATTCTTTCCACTCACACAGTCCTTCCATCACTGTCCACCTACACTATCGCTATAACTTTCTAATTGGTCTCCTTGATTCACTCCTCTCCCAACACTAGTCTGTCCTTTGCTCAGTTGTCAGGATGATTGTGCCGAAACAGAGATCTAACCAAGTCACTTTCCTTCTTCTGTGCCTCCCTCTCATATCTAGGATCAAATTTAAACTTCCCTATTTTCCATTTAGAGCTTTTTCATAATCTAACCCCTTCCTACCTTTCTAGTCATATTATACTTTACCACTTTCAACAGTCTACGATCCAGGAATATTGTTGGCATCCTTGCCCCAATCCATCTTTCTCCTACATTGCTTTGCAGGGCTATCTCTCATGCTTGAATACTCTTTTTTTCCCCACCTCTGCTTCTTATTTTTCCCATCTTCCTTTAAAAAGATTAAATCTCACCTTCTACAGGAGACATTGCTCAGTCCCCCAGCATCCATTCATGTCTTCCCCACTCAGATTGCTTTCCCATTATTTTTTAAATTATCCTACCTAGTTGTTTACATGTTGTCTCCCTCCCCATTAGAATCTATCCCCATTTATGGACAAGATCTGTGGGTTTGTTGTTTTTTATTGTGGTTATTTATTTGGGAGGGAGATGTTGCCTTTTTTGGTATCCAAAGTACAGTGCCTGGCACATAAGAAATGATTTATGAATGTTGTTGACTAACTGACTGACTAAAGCTCACCTAAGAAAACTGGAAATGAGAAGGAGAACCACAATCACTTTTATACAAGGCTGATACCAAACATACCTAGTATAGTACAATTCTTTCTGGTCTCCATTAGGGAGCTCAAAGTTCCTGTATCAGATCAACAGGAAGTTGGATCAGTTCTCCTGTTTACCATACAAAAAGTGCTGGGTGAACACTGCATTGCTTCCTAGAGGGAACTGAATGTCTGTAGCCATAGCCTGAATAATTTGTGGTATTGGGAGTATTAAGCACTGGGGAACATGAGATTCCAGTGCTATATGCATTAATGTTACTTGTAATTATGAAACCTAGGTATAGGTTTGGAGGTGTGAGGTGAAGGATTATTTATGAAGAAGTACTTCCGTCCTCTATGGGACAGCTAGATGCCTCAGTAGATAAAACACTGGGCCTAGAGTTAGAAAGACCTCAATTTAAGTCCTGTCTCAGACACTTACTAGCTGGGTGACTCTAGGCAGGTCATTTAACTTCTGTTTGCCTTAATTCACTGGAGAAGAAAATAACAAATCACTCCAGTATCTTTACCAAGAAAACCCCCAATGGGGTCCTGAAGAGTAAGACAATACTTATAAACAACTGAACTATTGCCAGGTACTATGCTAAATGCAGGGGATGGTTGCAAAAAGAGCCAAAAGACAGTCCCTGCCTTCAGGGAGTTTACAATCTAATAGGTTTAGTCATTTAACTTCTGGGCCCCAGGCAACTTTCTAAAACTATAAATTGCAGAATACATCCTAATCTACATTTGATAGAGGGGTTTTCCTCACTGGCAGTTTCTTATGCCAATATATTCACTTGTCTAGACCAAACTATATCTTGGGTATCAGTGTGTGTGTGTGTGTGTGTGTGTGTGTGTGTGTGTGTGTGTGTGTGTGTAAAATATTCCAAAAGTCATTGTCCTTGACAGAGAAAATAGAAAAAAAAACCCAACCACCACCCTAATCACCCAAAATAGTTGTTCCACACCTTCTTTGATTCTTTGATTCTCTTCTCTACTCTTTAAAACTATTTTAAATAGTTTTTAAAACCTAACAACCCCCCAATTTTTTTGTTCTTGTTCTTAGCCTTATCCACCCATTTCAGCTCATTTTCAGAGTTTTTAGCCCTGAATTTATTCTAAAAGGCTCGTGCCACACTTTCATTTTCATTCTCTGTTGCTTTCCTCAGCTTCTATCTTCTGCATATAACTTTTTAAAGAATCTATGTTAGTTACTAAATTCTCTGTGCATCTACATTGGTTTGTTCAGAAAATTCTTATACATCTTTCTTACCAGAAGTAACCTAAGAATATCAGAACAAAGTGATGGGAGTTGGAGAGTCAGTCTTCTCAACCTTACCAATGGGATGTATTTGTACTTGTATTAAAGGTGGCTATAGGAAAAAAAAAAGCTAGCTGAATTTGAAAATGAAAATGAATTTGAAATGGTTAGCTAAATTTGTTTGCACCCTTATGGACTAAGAATAGAGTTTCTGGACACGAAGTTCTTTGCTACCCTTTAGCTTCTCTTTATTTATTTTTTCTGTTCACTCATCAGAGACTGGATACGTGGGAGGAGATTTTCTTGGCCAAAGGGATTGTAGCAGTGAGGGTATTGGTCGAGTGTTAAGAGTTCCTTAGAGTTGCCTTTTTAGTGGCATCAAGCTTGATCACTGGGGGATCTGGACTTATGTGGGGGTGTGGGGAAGGAGAAGATAATTTTCCTTTGAGATGTTCTTTCATGTATGTGGCTACCAGTTCTGGAGGGGACTAAGATCATCATATAGAGGTACAAGGGACCTAGATTTTTAATTTCACTATTAAAGTGACTTTTTTGCATGCTATGGCTCTGATTGAAAGGGATATTGCTTGTGTAGCGGCCCCGAACTGTGTTTCCAGGGAGAAGGGTGTGAGTCACAACTGTAGTGTAGTATTGAATCTTGGAGGAGTAGTGCTTTGTATCCCTTTGGATAGTACAATTCTCTGAGATGTAGGGGGCAGGAGGGGATATGGAACTGTCAACTTCAAGTGTATTTTTCTGAAGGGAGTTCAAACCAATGCAAAAAGATTGCATTGAATTTGAACTTCAGGATGCAGTGGAAAGTTGGATTCACTGGAGGAAGTGGAAAACTGTACTAAATGTTTATGTTCTATTGTGAACCTTTATGCATTTTCCACATTTGTTTATATGAGTCCTTTGTATTTTCTGTGGGATGAAATAAAGGCTGCTCCTGTATCCAACATACATATGTTGCTACTTTTACTGCTTATACAAGTCCCAAGAAACTTTCATTCATTTCTGTAGAGAGAAACCAACTATATTCTGAGACTTCCCAGAGTAAATTCAGGTGCAAGATGAATCAAAAGATAATGATTTGGGAGTCTGTCTCTCAGATCAGACAATAAAAACACAGAGGATGGGGCAATGGACTATGGATCACATTAGTATTATTCATTTTCTTCATCAATAACACTGGATTCATCACACTTAGACTCAACAAATCTGTTCCCGGTGTGATTGGAAATGATACAAAAGAAAGTGAAGAGCAAGAAGACCAGAATGAATATATGAAGACGAGGTCCATTCTTAAAAGTAACCTAATTTTTATGACTTTTAGGAATGAATTTTCAAAATTTACAAAAAATTAATTTTCAAAATGAAAAGTATTTAATGATTTAAGAACTGCAAATGGTATTGTTACCAAAAAAAGATATTTGAGATGGCATCAATAAATATGGAACAATATGCTTGATTTTTATTATCATAAAATATATATAAAAGTTCTTCACATTCATCAACAGTATATGTTAGGAATATATGAGACTTTCATAATAAAATTACACAACAAACAACATCTAAGCCATCATAAAACTGCTTAGAGTATCAGAGAATACAAGATCACTGGGTATTTATTATTTATTACTCATATAAAATTCAGCAGAGTAAAACATGGGCCACAAAGGTTTTTTTCTCAATAAGGTCTGCTAAGCGCATAATAGGAACTTATAAGTTGCCTTGAAAGATACAACAACAAAGACAATTGTGTCCAGCAATATGTGACTGCCAAAGGTGTCTGTCATTGACACAAAGCATATCTAATGCAGGATTCCATTGAAAGAGAGATTTTCTGTGGATACCACGGTCCTACAAAAAGTCTATTTGAGAATGGCACTGTTTTGACGGTACCAATTAAAACACTATGGATCCTCCAAACTGAGATTCATAACAATTCAGAAAAGTTGTGTTTAACAATTCATGAGGGAATAACCAAGTGGTTAAATGATGACTGTTGGCCAGTCTATGATGCATACTTTGGTGCATAGCCCATTGCTGTTGCTTAATTATATATATTGGTACATATGCTTAAGAAAAACACTGATAGACAATTCTTCAGGCCCAGAATTGAATAGAAAGAAGAGAATGGCCTGCATATTTGGGAAATTAAGGCAGCAGTTTAATTAATTTCAGCCTCCTACCTAAAATAAAATTTAAAAAAATATTTTAAATACCAATATTTTGTTGGCATTGCACATAACTGAGAATAATGAAACATAATATACTCTGGAGAATCTAAATTTCAAGTTACCTAAAGGGCAATGTAAAAATAGATATAGGGTAGGCATTAATGGACTGTACCTTATCACTAGCAATGATTTCTATTTAATAAATGCTGTAAAACTATCATCCAAAATATATAAGAACAGGAAATGGAATGGACCGGTCACGTAGTGAGAATGAATGATAACACACACATATCCCAGGTGCCACACATGATATTAAAGGCATCCTGGGGGGGCGGCTTGGTGGTGCAGTGAAGAGAGCACTGGCCCAGGAGTCAGGAGGACCCGAGTTCAAATGCGGCCTCAGACACTTGACACACTTACTAGCTGTGTGACTGTGAGCAAGTCACTTAACCCCAATTGCCCTCCAAAAAGCCTAAAAGAAAAGGCATACTGGGGAATACCCTATATAGCAGTAGCTAACATGGGGTTCAAGAACATTTTTGAAAAATATATTTTGATAATCATATTTCTTGATAATTAGTTTCCTTAGTAAATGTATATATATGCATACACACACATACACGCATTATATATGTATATATTCATATATGTGTGTATTTTTGTGTGTATACACAAACACACACACACACACACACACACACACACACACACACACACTGACAGTCTCTAAGCCTTGAACTCTTTCTGTTGTTACCTCACCCCTTTCCCCCTTGCTTCCCCAGCTTCTTTCAGGTCTCAGACAAAGTCCTGCCTTTTGCAAAAAGTCTTATATATCCTTAAAAGTACATATACACATACATATACATATACATATACATATACACATACACATACACATACACATACATATACACATACACATACACACATACACACATATACACACATACATATACACGTACGCATACATGTGTGTATACACATGCATGTACAGTACATGTATATGCACATATGTATAAAGTTATACACACATATACTAATAATAGGGCATGCTTTTGCCCTTTTCTCCCCCTAGGACTTGGCACAGTGGTGGCACATAGTGGGCAATTAATAAATGCCTTTTGAGTCAACTTGACTTGTACATGTTCACTCAACTATGGTGTGCCAGGGATGGGAGTGATGGGATTTAAACCCAGTCATAAAGTTTAACCACGCTCGTGACATATATTATTGCCTTTCATTGATTCTCTACCTAGTAGTAACTAAGTCTTCCACAAGAACATGTAAGCCATCTCTTGCATCGCATATTCATAGTCCCTCATCTTTTGTCAGAGAGGAAAGGAAGTATGTTTGATTATCACCTTTATACCAGAATTGTTCATTGCAATTCATTAGAATTTGGCTTTTGGCACTTTTTCTTCTTTTTCTTATTTAATCTTTTCTTTTTCCCAAAAAACCTGTAGAAACAATTTTAACATTCTTTTTTTTTTAAATTTTGAGTTCCAATTTTTTCCCCTCCGTCCTCTTCCCTCATCATCTAGAAGGGAGGGAGTCAGGAAGACTCATCTTCCTAAGTTCACATCTGAAGTCAGATACTTACTAGCTATCTGACCCTGGACAAGTCACTTAACCTTATTTGACTTAGTTTCCTCATTTGTAAAATGAGATGGAGAAGGAAAAGGCAAGCATTTCCCCAGAGTCACAAAGAGTCATATAGGACTGAATATCAACACCAACATCAAACATAGAAATTATAAGATCATAGACTTAAAACTGGAAGGAATCTTAGCAGCCATCAAGTCCAGTCTAAACTATGCCTGAGCCCATGCTGCTACCCACATCTAGAAGGCAAGCAATTTCACATAGGTTACACATGTGCAGTCACACAAAACACGTTTCCATGTAAGTCATT
Organism: Pseudocheirus occidentalis; assembly: GCA_028646575.1. Classification (NCBI taxonomy): domain Eukaryota; kingdom Metazoa; phylum Chordata; class Mammalia; order Diprotodontia; family Pseudocheiridae; genus Pseudocheirus; species Pseudocheirus occidentalis. Next base: position 21,139,190 of record CM053600.1, on the reverse strand, counting down.
CTGTGAAAGAAAATCTAAACAGAAAAAAAAAGAAAAGAGAAATATCTTTGATCTGTATTTAGGTTCTACCAGTTCTTTCTTTGGAGCTGGATAACACTTTTCATCATAAGTCCTTCAGAATTGTCTTGGATCATTGCATTGCTGAGAATAGCTGTCACAGTTCTTCATGATACAATGTTGATGTTACTATGTACAATTTTCTCCTGGTTCTGCTCAATTCATTTTGCATCAGCTCATGTAAGTATTTCTGTGTTTTTCTGAGAGCATCTTGTTCATTTCTTAAAGCACAGTAGTATTCCATCAAAATTACATACAACAACTTGTTTAGACATTCCCCAGTTGATGGGCATTCTCCTCAATTTCCAATTCTTTGCCACCATTAAAGAGCTGCTATAAATATTTTTGTACATATAGTACAAAAGTACATATAGTACATACAGATAAAATGTACATACATTTTATCTCTTCATGATACAGACCTGGTGAGGGTATTTCTTTGTCAGAGGTTTTACATGGTTTTACAGCCCTTTGGGTCTCATTCCAAATTGTTCTCCAGAATGGTTGAATCACCATACAACTTTACTATTAGTACATTAGTGTTTTAATTTTCCCACATCCCTGCCTACAACATTTGTCATTTTCCTTTTCTGTCATATTAGCCAATCTGAGAGGTGTGAGATAGTAGCTCAGAGTTGTTTTAATTTGCATTTCTCTTATCAATAATGATTTAGAACATTGGAGTTTTTTCATATAATTACAGATAACTTTGATTACTTCATCTGAAAACTACCTGTTCATATCCCTTAACCATTTGTAAATTGAGGAATGGCTCTTATTTCCATAAATTTGACTCCATTTTCTATATTCTTGAGAAACGAAGTTTTTATCGGAAAAACTCAGTATAAATTATTTTCACAGCAATGATGACCAACTATGTATTTCCCTCCATCCTATTTCCCCTGTTTATCTTTCTCTCTCTCCTTTTACCCTGTCCGTTCTCAGAAGTGTTTTGTTTCTGACTTTTACCTCACCTAAACTGCTTTCCCTTTTATCAGTTCTCCCTGCCCCCACTTTTCTTATCCCTTTATCTTCCTACTTTTCTGTATGACAAATAAATGTGCATATTATTCCTTCTTTGAGCCAGTTCTGACAAGAATAAGGTTTGTGTGCTCTGCTGTCCATTTCTTCCACTTTCCCCTTCAGCGTAAAATCTCTTTCAGGTCTCTTTTATATCAGGTAATTTAACCCATTCTACCCCTCCCTTTCCCATTCTACCAGTGCATTCTTCTTTCTTATCCCTTAATTTTATTTTTTTAGATCATCAGACCGCCACATTCAACTCACCCCCCTGCTTTCTGTCCACGTATACTCCTTCTAACTGCCCTAATAATGAAAAAAGATTTTTAGGAATTATAAAAATCATTTTCCCATGAAGGAGTATGAGCAGTTTAACCTTATCAAATAACATATTACTTTTCTTTTCTGTTTACCTTTTTATGCTTCTTTTGCTTCTTGAGTTTAAAAGTCAAATCATCTATTTAGCTCTGGTCTTTTCGTCAGGAATGTTTGAAAGTCCTCTATTTCATGGAATATTGGTTTTTCCCCTAAAGAATTATACTTTGCTTTATTGGGTAGGTGATTCTTGGTTGCTATCCTAGCCCTCTGTAATATCATATTCCACATTCTCTGATCTTTTAATCTAGGAACTACTAGATCTTATGTTAATCTGACTGTTGCTCCACAATTTGAATTGTCTCTTTTTGGCTACATGCAGGATTTTCACCTCAACCTGGGAACTCTGGAATTTGGCAATAATACTCCTGGGAGTTTGTATTTTGGGATCTTTTTCAGGAAGCGATCAGTGGATTCTTTCAATTGGTATTTTACCCTTGAGTTTTAGAATATCAGGGCAGTTTTTCCTAATGATTTCTTGAAAGATGATGTCTAGGCCCTTTTCTTTAAGGTAATTTAATACATTTAAAATTATCTCTCCTGCATCTATTTTGCAGATCATTGTTTTTCCAGCGAGATAGTTCACATTTTCTTCTATTTTTTCATTCTTATTTTGTTTGATTGTTTCTTGATATCTCATAAAGTCATTAGTTTCTACTTGCCAAATTCTAATTTTTTTTTAATTAAAAAAATTTTTTTTTGCTTTTTTGCAGTGGCAATTGGGGTTAAGCAACTTGCCCAAGGTCACATGGTTAATAAGTGTTAAGTGACTGAGGCCAGATTTGAGTTCAGGTCCTCCTAACTCCAGGGTGGTGCTCTATTCATTGTGCCCCCTAGGCACCCTCCCCTCCACCCCCCAATCCCTGAATTTTTTAAGGAACTCTTTTCATCATTGAGCTTTTGTACTTCCTTTTCCATTTGGTCAAGTTTACTTTTTAATGAGTTCTCATCAGGGTATTTTTAATCTCTTATCATTTCATCAAGTCTACTTTTCAAGGCATTCTTTTCTTCATTGGATTTTTGTGCCTCTTTTATGATTTAACTTGGTCTGTTTTTTAAGGGGTTATTTTCTTCAGTATTTTTTGTGCCTCCTTTATCAAGATGTTGACTTTTTTCATGATTTGCATCGCTCTCACTTCTCTTCAGTTTTTCCTATTCTTTTCTTACTTGATTTTGAATAATCTTTTTGAGCTCTTCCATGACCTGAGACCAGTTCATATATTTCTTTGAGGCTTTGGAGGCAGGATTTTGACTTTGTTTTCTTCTTCTGAGTGAGTGTTTTGATCTTCCTTGTCACAATGGGAACTTTCTAAGGTCAGAATTTTTTCTGTTGTATGCTCATTTTCCTGCCTATTTCTTTACTTTTAACTCTATGCTATGCCTGCATAAGAATGTTTTCCTGTACATTTTTTGTGGGCCACCCAAAATCCTTTGGCTGGCCACAGGTTGTGCTGGCCTGCTCTATGTTAAAGTGGGACTCTGCTTCCCAAGTGAAGGGGGTACTATCCCAACCTTCAGGTTTTTTGTGCAGGTGTTTTCAGAGGTAATTATGGGGACCTCTAAGGTTTTGGCTCTTCCAACATGATATGATCTCGGGAGAGGTGCGCTTAGTACTCTCTTATACTGTGCACTGGTTTGTGAGTGCACAAGCACTCTTTCTAAGGCCGGAACTATGACCAAGAGTCTCTGCTCCCCTTCAGCAGCAAGCTTGGGTGTGTGAGTGCTGCCACTCACACAGGAACTAAGTCCTGGTACTGTTTTCCAGATCCAAGTATAGAAAATGCAACTGAGTTGCGCTGGTGCCCACAAAGAGACCTCTGAAAAATGTCCTTCTGACTGGTTGTCCAATCCCCTTACTGTCTGTGGGCTGAGAGGTCCAGAAATCACCACTGTTTCCACTGATTCCAACCTTCTAAGTTGTCTTGAGCTAAAAAGTTATTTCACTCTACCTTTTTGTGGGTTCTGCTGCTCTTGAATTTGTTTAGAGTCATTATTTTTTCCATCCAGAATTTATTTATTTTTAGTTTTCAATATTTATTTCTACAAGATTTTGACTTACAAATTTTCTCCCCATCTCTCTCCTTCCCCCACCCCAAGATAGCAAACATACTGAATACCCTTTCCCACAGTCTGACTTGTCTTATATTCCCTTTACCGCCCCCTCCTTAACCTGTTACTCCTTAGTTTCTTGCAGGGCAAGATGGATGTCTATATTCCATTGCCTGTGTATCTTATTTCCCAGTTGCATATAAAAACAATTTTTTACCATTTATTTTTAAATTTTTGATCCCCAGATTCTCTTATTCCCTCCTCATCCACTCCCACTGTGAAGACAAACAAGTCAATATAGGTTATGTATGTGAAGTTATGCAAAACATTTCTGTAGTAGTTATATTGTGAAAGACTATATTTCCCTCCATCCTATCCTGCCCCACAAATTAATTCTGTTTTCTGCTTTGATCTTGTCCCTTTTCGAAAGTGTTTGCTTCTGACAACCCCCTCTTCAAATCTGCCCTCCCTGATATCATCCCCCCTCCTATTCCCTTCCCCCCTACTTTGCTGTAGGGTAAGATACCCAATTGAGTGTTTGTTGTTCCCTCCTTAAGCCAGGCCAATGAGAGTATGGTTGAGTTAGAATCATTATTTACAGGAATTTGGAAGGGTTTGGGGGAGAGATCAGGCTAGGCCCTGCCTTTACTCTGACCTCTTGGCTCTGCCTCCTCCAGCACTCTTTCATTAATACTACAACGCTTTTTCCTTAAGGTATGAGCTAGTAGGGGAAAAATTAATTCAAGGTAATCTCATGGTTTTCCCTCTTCACAAAACATCATGATCACATTTGTTTTGATGAGTACACAAAGCCCATAGCATGCAGCTTAATTAGTTTTCAATTATAATAGTTTATAATGTTGGCATAAAAACATACCTATATCCAAGGTTGACCAATTTAATATAACAGTGAGGAATATTTTCAGCAATGATGCTCAAAGTCAAAGAGGCTGGACTAGATGATATCTCAAGGTCCCTTTCAATTCTAATTCAAATGGAAATTTTTTGGTGGGGGGTGGGGGAATCATTACAAAGGGAGAAATATAAGGAAACTTTCTAATTTCCAATAACATTCAGAGAACCAAGTACAAGCACTACACACCCAGAGGACAGACACTGAGTTGACCTCGGAATTTTTTTTCCAGCTCTGAAATTTTATGAGCCTATTTGTCAATGCATCTGTGTTGCCCTATGGGATAAAATTTCCAGGCTTAATATTCAATTATCTCTCTGCTCTCTGTTATCAAACAAAACTTAAAAAATGCATCTTATTTGATGATCATCTAATCACAGAACTGAAGGATTTGGAGAAAAGAATGATCATCCAAAGTCCTGGTTCCAATCTAAAGATGTCTAACAAATGACTGACAGTTCTAAAAGAAATATACTTTATAATAAACAAAAAACCTTTCCTGCATTCTTTATTTTCACTGATCTTCCCCCTCCTCATTTTTTACTTTTAAAATTCCTTATTGTTACTTTCCTACTAACATACATTCATAGTTAGTAGAAGAATGGACATGTGGCATGGAAATTGCATGTGAGGCGCATATATATGTGTGTATATGTATATAAATATATATGTTTACATATGTGTATATATAAATATTTTATTTATATATGTATGTGTGTACATACATGTACATATACATACATATGCATATACGTGTGTGTGTGTGTACATATGGAACATATGTACCCAGGACACTCTCATGGAAAAGTGAATGCATTAGAAATGGATGTGGTGAGGTACCTACATGGAGCTCTCTTCTGATCTCTTCTGATGATGTCATCTCACTGCTTTTCTGTATCTGTTCATCTCTAGGAATCATGTCTCTCTTGTACCCTACTTGAGATTGTAACTCTATTCCAGGTGATCAGTAATCTATTTAGCTATCACCTGTGCTACCTAATACCTTGTCTTGTAGTGATATTTGTGCTGTGCTTAGAAAGCCTTTCTTCTTCAGGAGACAGCTATAATTCTCCTCGGTCAACTCATTCAACCAACGACTCTAAAATCTTATCAGCTTTCAGTTCTTTCAAACAAAGGCTATGGAATTCTATTTTAACTAATAGCTACGAAGATATTCCTCTCAATCAGTCTTATTGTAGAAGGTAAGGATGCTCAGGCTAAAGCCATAGCTGTTCTTTGGACTCTCTCCTCTGAATCTCTCATTTCAATTATTGGACGCCATGGTTAGAAATCGACTTTGATTTGTTATTTATCACATTTCTCAACTACAACAAATATCACAAGAGATCACTTCCTCAAAAAAGGAAATGGGAAATGTAGTGAAGATAAGAGAATCATACATTTATAGCTGGAAGGGACCACCAAGGTCCTGAATTCAAGTTACTTATTTTACAGATGAGAAAACTGAGTCTCAGAGAGACTTGTAATTTGCACAGGACAAAGAAGTATGATGGGTTAGATCAAAAAATTAAATTTTTCAGTCTGAGATAAGTAAGTATAGTAAGTATCAGAAATAAGTATCAGAAGCTGGAAAATTTAATTTTTTAATCTAGCCCATCATACTCCTTTGTCCTATGCAAATTATAGGGTTAAAGTGGTCAAAAATGAATGAAAAGGCTGGTGGTTCACAGTGTTTCCCCAGCAATTATTTACAGTCTGGTCTCTTTCTGGACTCTACAGTTTGGAGGAGTAGAGCAGTATACAATGTAACTTAACATTGGTCCCACTCCCATCCTAGGAATGACACTGTGCACAGCACTCTTGTAGGGAATAGCACTGAGCAGAAGAAACAACAGATGGTAAGAATCAGATCTCAGAGAGGAGATAGGACTTTCAGCCTCAAGAAGACAGAAACCTTTTAAAAAGAAAGATTGCAAATGGAATGACGACATGCAGAGATGGCACATACCACCCATTCAAACTCAATACTAACAAATGCCAGGATTGATTTATTATTCTTTCCCTGTGGACCTAAGGAATAATATTTTCAGGAGTGGTAGTTCAGTGCTTTTCTAACTGAACCCATGTTAAGTGCTTGATTTTGTTACTGGACAAAAATAAATTATCTATGGAAATTCAATAATCTCTACTTGAAAAGTACATCACATGGGAAAACTCTATAGCTGCATTTTTTAAACTGCATAATGTAAATGATATCATTCCTAGGGCTGTGAAATCCTCTCTTAGTGAATCTCAGAAGACCAGGAAAATTGTTCAAAGACTGAATTTTTTTGTACAGTTGGCCTCTTACCTAGTCTCTATTCAATTGGAAATCACCACTCGCATTCTGAAATGGTCATTACAGATCTGGAGACTTGGAACTCAGATTTATTGAGCTTAAACAGTGAAAAATTGAAGCACAGCTTTAAATGGACACAGTTTTGCTATAAAATGTTATTTCTCCATACATATACAGCCATTTCACAAGAATTTAATTTCTGATTCCCCCATAAAACAAAGAACCTTTAGATTTAAAAAAAATGCAAAATGAATTGTGTGCTGTCAACCCAGGAGAAACCTGTAGAAGCCCTCCTGGATTCCTCTTTTATTTCATTAAAGAAATGAAATTCCCTTAACAAGGTTAACTCCTTGTTATCGATAATCCTCATTCTAGCACTGACATTTCTCTTTGAAAACATGTGATCTTGTCTTGATCTCACCCTGAACTCTTTTGAACCCCCCTTTGCCTGCTATTATTGAGGTACCCCCATTTCAATGATAAAGTTCACTGATAATTATCACCCATTTAACACCTCATTGCTGAAGAAGTTAATACCTGAGCTAAAACCTTGGACTTCCAATATGAGAAAAGGAGCTGAAATGGACTAAGGGAAGAGGGTATGACATATAGTTCCCTGGAAGGAAGCCAACATAACCAGGTGGCCCTTCTATGGAACTATGCACATCAGAGAACCACATGGGCTCAGGAGAGGAGGAACAGCAGGATTCCAGAGATGGCAGCAGAGCAATGGAAATGACAAAACTACTTGTGAATGCACAGGAGGACTTGCCAGATAATTCTGAGTTCTTAGACCAAATGGGAGTTGGAGCAAAGGAGCAGTAAGAGCCAATGTCTCTGCACCAAGGAGCAAACTCTTACCTTGTAGGTGTACTGTGCAGGTCTGGGGAAACAGTTGAATCACTTGCAACCCCCCCCCACCCCGCCCCAGTTTGTTTCTATTTGTTGAAAGTGAGTAGAAGCTCAATATTAGCAGGGTATTATAAGTCTGGAGGACCCTATATGCCCCTGGAGCACTTGGGGACCAATAGAGGGCAGGTTTCCTTTACTCTCTGCCCACCTCAAATACTTTCCCATTTTGTGTAAGGTCAACTTGGGTAGTACATTGGTGTACAAATTAACTGGGACAGAATCAAATAAATTTACCAACTTAAAAACCTTACACATTTTTACTTCTTTAGAAAACTTCTAACAAACAATATGTCATTTTGCTACAATCACTTTAACATAATTTGGTGTCGAGTTCACAAGATTTTCACATTCGCTAATTCTTCATCACGAAGAATCTTTTAAAAAAATACTGGATATTAAATATGTCTTTGGTGAATAGTCTGTTTTTCCAAAGCTTACCGTTATTATAACACATACCTTTTTATTTTAGTTCTTTAATTAATTTTTTTCATTTTCAACATTCATTTCCATAAGATTTTGAGTTTCAAATTTCCATTCCCTCATTCCCCTTCCCCTTCCCCAAGACAGAATACAATCTAATACAGGCTCTATTTATGCATTCATATTAAACATGTTTTCACATTAGTCATGATGTAACAATGAATTAAAACCAATGGGAAGAACTACAAGAAAGAAGAAACAAAACAAAACAGTAAAAGAAAAGGAGAGCAAATAGTGTGCTTCTGTCAACATCCAAAGTTCTTTCTCTTGATGTGGATTGTATTTTTCATCATGAGTCTTTTGGAGTTGTCTTAGATCCTTGCACTGCTGAAAAGAGCCAAGTCCATCAAAGTTGGTCATCACACACTGTGGCGGTTACTGTGTACAATGTTTTCCTACTAACCCATATTTTTTGTAGGTTTTAAGCAAGGCTAGTTCCCAGATCGTTGCAGCATGTTTAATTATATTTGCCTATATTTCTTGGATGTATTTGTTAAGCTATTGTGAAGTGACATGGCACAGGATCATGCTGGATTATTCTTTTGTCATTTGGAAATTTCTGTTATTCAGAAAAAAATGTTTTTGATATATAAATGATTCTGCATTCCTTCATTTCAGAAAAGACTTCCAGAACTGTTGAAAGTATGGACATTTTTCTGTCCATAAAGTTGGCCAAATTTTACAAGCTGACCTAGACTTCTTACAAAAATGGTTTTGTTAAGCATTGGATTTTTTTTTAAAAAAAGAACATCACTGGGGGCAGAGCCAAGATGGCAGCATAGAAGCAGCAAAGGTTTGCAGCTCCCACAGAGCCATCTTAAATACCCAGAAAATACGACTCTAAACAAATTTTAGGGCTCCAAATCTCACAAAAATACAGAAAACACATCTCAGGCTGAAGGCAGCTTGGGAGGTGGGGCTCATTGTGGCAGGCTGGGAGCCAAGACCAACCCAGCCTGAAACTGAGGCCTGGCCCCACTGTGGTTGGGAGAAGCTGCAACTGGAGTCTACAGTAGAGTGGATCAGCAGCACCTGGGGCAATCTCCACATTTATCAAGCCAAAAGAAATAAGCCTAAGAGAAAGGTCAGTGGAATTCAAGCTAAATTTGCATTCAAGCTTAAAAAGCAGTCTGGCTGAACTGCCCCCAGGGCAAGGAAGCAGCCCGACCTAGCTGCTGAAGCCCCTGGCCTGCAGACTGCAGGATGGCCAAAGCAATTGTTCAAAGGCAAGGGCTCTTGCACTGAGTGGCCAAGATCCGGATCGTGGCCTTGGGTGGTGGTCCTGGGGTGCGCTTTCAGCAAGCCAAACCTGGTGGGGGCTGCAGCACTCACCTAATAGCTTGGGCAGCTGTGAAAACCCAGCAATTTGGAAGAGAGCCTTCGCCCTGGAAGCAGAGTTCCACAGAGCTAAAAAATCAAGCATTTAATTGACTGGACAAAATGAGGAAAAGGAAGCAAACGAAGAACAGCCATAAAACTCTAGAATCCTTTTTTGGGGACAAAAATGATCAAAGCATAGAATGGGAGAAAGACAACACAGTCAGAACTCCCACACCAAATGCTTCCAAGAAACATGAAGATTGCCTACAAGCCATAGATCGACTTAAAAAGGACTTTGAAAAACCAAATAAGAGAAGTGGAGGAAAAATTGGGAAGAGAAATGAGAATGATGTGAGAAAATTATGAACAGAGAGTCAAAAACCTGACTGAAAAAAACACCTTAAAGAACAAACTAACTCAAATGGCAAAAGAGGTCCAAAAAGCCAATGAGGAGAAGAATTCCTTTAAAAGTCGAATTTGCCAGGTGGAAAAAGAATCTCAAAAGCATTCTGAACAGAATAATTCCTTCAGAATTAGAGTGGAACAAGTGGAAGCTGATGACTTTATGAGAAACCAACATGCTATTAAAAAGTTACAAACAAATGAAAAATAGAAAGCAATGTGAAATATCTCCTTGAAAAAACCACTGACCTGGAAAATAAATCCAGGAGAGACAATTTGAAAATTATTGGTTTACCTGAAAGCCATGACCAAAAAAAGACCTTGGAAATCATCCTTCAAGAAATTCTCAAGGAAAATTGCCCTGATGTTTTAGAATCAGAGGGCAAAATAGAACTTGAAAGAATTCATTCATCACCGCTTCAAAAAATCACCAAAAGAAAACTCCTAGAAATGCCATAGTCAGGTTCCAGAATCCCCACACCAAGGAGAAAATATTACAGACTGCCAGGAGGAAATAATTTGAATACTGTGGAAACACTATTAGGATAACCCAGGATCTGGCAGCTTCTACACTGAGGGATCAAGGGGCCTGGAATATGATATTCTGGAGATCAAGGGAACTGGGATCAAAACCAATAATCACCTACCCAGAAAAATGGAACATAATGTTACTGGGGAAAATATGGTCATTTGGTGAGGTGGAGGACTTTCAAGCATTCTTGCTGAAAAAAACAGAACTGAACAGAAAATTTGACATTCAAACACAAGAAGCATGAGAAGGTAAACATGAAAAAGAAATCATAAGGAACTTATCAAAGTTGAACTATTTACATGCCAAAATGGGAAAACATTAATAGTATCTTACAAAACTTTTCTTAGTATGAGGACAGGCGAAGGGCATACAAATATATGTATACTTACACATATGTCAATATAGGAGGGCATATATGTGTATGAATACATATCTGAGCATGTATGTATATGTATACATACAGGGTACAGGATCAATTGAATATGAAGGGATGATACCTTAAAAGGTGAAATTCTGAGGTGGGAGGGGACTAGAATGAGAGGAAACAGGGTGAGATAAAATGGGGTTAGTCATCCCATGTAGAAGAGGCAAGAGATAACTGTTACAACTTTACCTTCATTTACTCTCATTGAATTTGGCTTAGGGGAGGAACGACATAAACTCTAAACTGGGTATTATGCCACACAGGAGAGTAGGAGGTATGGGGATGAGACAGGAGGGCAGGGTATGGGGGAGAATTGCTGTAAGCACACACTTCAGTAAAGGGACAGGAACAGAGTAGAGAATAGAACAAGTTGGGGGTGCAGGATAGGAAGGAGGGACATATAATCACCCTCTTACAATAGGGCCACTGTGGAGATGTTCTGCATAATTACACATGTACAGCGTGTATTGAATTGCTTGTCCTTCCATTGGGGTTGGGTGACATGGGAGGAACTGAAAGAATCTAGAATTTAAAGTTCTGCAATCAAATGTTAAAAAACAAAACAAAACATATATATATATATATATATATATATATATATATATACAAACACAATTTTTTTTAACTTTTAATTTATTTTCTTGGTTACATCATTCATTTCCACAAGGTTTTGAGTTACAAATTTTCTCCCCTTTTTGCCCCTGCCCTGCAGCCCAGAACATTGATCCCACTGTAAGACCGCTCCCACAATCTGTTCCCTTTTATGCCCTCCTCCAACACCCCTGTAGCTTTTTAGCAGGGCAGGGAGGAGCTCCCTGCCCCTGTCCCTGTATGTATTATTTCCCAGTTGCATTTGATTGTAT
>CM053600.1:21106424-21127044 GCA_028646575.1 Pseudocheirus occidentalis | reverse complement strand
TGTGGTAAGTGTGCCTCCAGTGCAGCCCCAGGGCCTGAGCTGTCCCGGTTTCAGGCGGGGCTCCCAGACTGCTGAGAAGAGCCCCACCTGCTGAGCTGCCTGTAGCAACAGATGTGCTTTCTGTCTTTTGGAGAGTTTTGGAGCTTGAAAATCTGTTTAGAGTCCCATTTTATGAGATTTTTAGTGTGTTTGTGTGGGAGCTGTGGTGCTTTGCTGCTTCTATGCTGCCATCTTGGCTCTGCCCCCTATACACACAAATATTATTATTATTAACTATATGCAATTGGGAATTAAGATATACAGGGACTGGGGTAGGGAGACCCTCCCTGCCCTACCAGAAAGTTAGAGAGCAGATCAGGACAGGGGCTTTACAGTGGGATCGCTGTTTTAGGGTTGGGAGTAGGGGAAAGATGGGGAGAAAATTTGTAACTCCCATGGAAAGGAATGATGTAAACAAGAAAAAAATTAATTAAAAAAAGAACATCATTACAAATTATCCTTTACCAATCTTCAGTATTTCATTATTGGTATTGTTTTGCCCATGACAAGCATTTTTTTCCTTCAAAACCACTGATGGCAACTGGGGTTTTTTGAGGGATGGTAGTCTCCCCATTCTTCCAAATTCAAGTAGCTTATGTCACACTGCAGAAAAGTCAGCAACCACCCCTCACCATTCCAGATCTTTCTAAAGATCCTTTTCTATGTTATAAGGGCTCTTTGGCAATAATTTGTCTCTACTTGGCTTTTTGTCCTATTTTCAACTTTCCTTTCCTTTGTACTTTGTGGAGACTGATCTTGTTTTGGTATGAGTTTGAATGATCCTTTAATTGAATTGTTTGCTTTTTGTAAACCAAGAGCCACAGCAATACCCCTAATAGTTATTCTTCAAGAGTTATATTTCCTTGTATTCTTTTTACTTCTTGATCCATTTAGGTTTATAACTACAAGAACTGACATTTCCCTAATGCCTACCTTCTTTGACCATTTTCTGTTCAAGACAGAGTATTCTTATCGGCTAGACTAAATGATATTTATAAAATGAGTCAAATATTCAATATATGATAATGAAAATGTACCCCAAAAGCATTGGTAATCTTTATTCCCTAGAATTTTGAGAACTTATATTTGGCACCTCTTAAAAGTAGTTGAATTCCCTATCACACAACTGAGAATCATTAGTCATTATTTGATTTTATACCTAAAAAAAGCCTTGAGAGCCAAGATGGCAAACTGAAAGCAGAGATTTGCTTGAGCTTGGCCCCATGCCCCTTCAAATACCTGTAAAAATGACTATAAACAAATTCTATAGCTTCAGAATGCACAAAATGACAGAATGAAACACACCTCCAGTAGAAGACAGCCTGGACGGCTGACAGGAAAGGTATATCATACCAGGGTGGGAGCCAGTGAAGCCTGGCATGGACTTTGCCGAGGGCAGACAGGGAAGGAGGAGGCCCCAAGGCCTGAATCACTGGCAGCTGTGGCAGTTTTCAGACTTCTTAACCCACAAACCCTGAGAACAGTGTGGAAGGTCAGTGATGGAACTCTGTAGGACCTGGGTGAAGGAGGAGGACCAGCAATCTGGCCCTATCCCCAGAGTGGTATAAGTTGAGGTGATGGTGGCATCAGCAGTAGCTGCTGCTTCCAGAGCTCTGGGCCCACAGATGGTGGGGCGTCCAGAGGTTGATAAAAAACCCCAGTAGCTTGGGACAGTACACCCATACCCACATCCACTGAAAGCAGCGTCCTGCCTTGACAGTGGTTAGAAAGTTAAGTATTTGCCTGGGAAGATGAGTAAACAGCATTTTAAAAAGTCAGACTGTAGAATCTTACTTTAGTGACAAAGAAGATTAAAACATACTACCAGAAGAAGACAACAAAGTCAAAGCTCCTACATCAAAAGCCTCCAAGAAAAATATGAATTGGTCCCAGACTATGGAAGAGCTCAAGAAGGATTTCAAAAATCAAATGAGAGAAGTAAAGGAAAAATTAGGAAGAGAAATGAGTGTGATGCAAAAAAATCATGAAAAATGATTCAACAGCTTGTTAAAGGTGACCCCAAAACATTTTGAAGAAAATAACACCTTTAAAAAGCCTTGCTTGATATGTTATAGAAAACAACATGCTATTTTTTAAAATTTGGTGGCAAGATATTATAGTGACTAAAATACAATCAGGTGAGGAACATAAATGTGTAAACTCATTTGAAAAAATCCATTGTATTAAACCACGACAAAAGAAACCAATGAAAGACATATGAATGGCCAAAAAAGAAGAAAAAATCCACCATTCAACCCACAGGAAAACTGCCAGCTCAATCCAGTTTCATCTAATCAAGGAAAGATTTTCTGAATCAGCAAGTATCAGTAGTAGCACACAGAGATGACAGCTGCTGTCACAAAATGAAGCCATATCAAAATTGTAATGTTTATCCCAACTAATTCAAACACCTCTGTACTGACTGTAAGTCTGAAAGACTTGATAGGTCTCTAAAATATGGAGGACAACCAGAGAGATGAAGGGGGAATTGGCTTGACCATTTATGGGCTTAGGTTCATCTTTTGGCTTTTTGGTTTTTTGGTCAGTGTTAATAAATCCTGTGCTTTATAGGTGATGTATTTTCTACCTGAGGGCTCACATGGGAACTTTTCTTTTTGTTTTGGATACCTAGGCATGGACCAAGTTCTGAATTTCCCAGAGGAAACTCTGTGTGTAGATATGAGCCAAAAAGAGATTACTTTAGAGTGAAGACCTTAAGAATGAAACTGGCCCAGAAGGTTGGTGCTGTGTTATGGATTATAGTAGTAAAAATGTAAAAGTGACCATTTCATATATTCTATATAAAATAAATCTTTTTTTTGTACCTAAGATACTTGTGCTATTCATGGTCCTAAATTATTTTTATTTTTCTGTCATTTATCAATCAGCTCCTAATTCCTTTACCCTATTACATATTAGTAAAATGATCTTAAAAGTAAATTATCATCTCATAAGTTGAACAATATGCAGTACCTACCTACATTGGAACCAGCTTTATAATAGTCTATTTTATAGAAAAAAATGAAAATTTTGATATATCTTCCCCAAAGCAGCAGAGATTATTATATTTTAGAACTTTATTACACCTCATTGACCTCAATATGTGCTACCCTTTTCAAGCCAATTCTTTAATGAAAGGGTAATAAAAATGCTCAATTATGTGGAAATATTGCAGAATCTCCCAGACAAATATATTTAATTTTTTTTTCAATGAAGGGAATGATATAGAATAACCAGCACTAAGCGTATATTAAAGAGTTTGTAAAGCATTTTGCTCTAGTTTCCATAATGGTAATTTATAATAATGAATCAATATAATCTATTAATATGTATTCATTGAACCATATGCAAAAACATTCTGGTTATTTTTTTACATATCTGCAAGCATTTATGTATAAACGCCTTGTCTGCATGTGTATAAAGTTGCTAACAGTGTTACTGTTTATATGAATGATTGTGTTACTTTCCAAGATAAATACCCACACAATCCATTGGTGAGCCAATTCTTTATAGGGTCTTTCATTGCAGCTCTGACTCTTTGACTCAGAGGCTGTAAGATGTCTTTAATTAAAGTGAGTCATTCTCTCTCCATTTGTCCAGGCTACATGACTCTGTCTGTAGCCATTGTTTACAAGCAGTCAGCAGCTGTTCTAAGTTATTGACCAGTCAAGCTTCCAGAGTTTAACAACTTCTTAAAACCTTGTCTTCTCTAATAACCTACTTCATCTTGATCCTAAAATAGCCTTTGTACTGTCTCCATCCTCCTCCCTGGCATGAACTACTCTCTAGTCATTGCTCTTGCATCCCTACAACAAGCTTTCTCTTTTAATTCAAGAGAGTAGGAAAGCAACAGAGAAGGAAGAATGACTTGTCAGCCTAGTTCCTACCAGCTAGCAAGGACAACTAACCTGCTTTAACTTGAGGTCAAAAGCCCTGGATCAAGATTTACCTACTTTGAGGAATTTATAACAATTAAATCAATATCATTTCATCTCATGATACTCCTGAGCAACCTATCCAGCTTTATAAATGATTCATTTTAGCATATATACCAAGACTAGTCACTATTTTCATTTTTTACAACCCATTTCACAAATAATGAAACACAAATCAAAAGAAATTATGCCTGATAATCTTTTTTTTTATCTAGAGTAAGTAGCTATTAAAGCACTAATTAAGTTGTGAATTATAAAGAAACTTAAAGAATACAATAATTTTAAAATGCATTTCTTCAATCTCAGAAAACAAGAAGGTGGGAAGGGAGAAAGTGACCACTTTACTATTGACACAGATTGTCCTGAATAGAATATCAGCATATATCAGTAGCTCAATCACTCTTGCCTTAATGCCTTCTACAGAGCCATTTTGGCTATTAATATTGTGGACAGTTGGAGGGTGTAGAGCCCTGGCATTAACATCATGGATACCATACCACTCCAATGCTCAGCCTACCAGTCTCTACATTCTTATCCCAAACCACTTGCTGGAGTTTCTCTCTCTCTCTCTCTCTCTCCCACCTCTTTCTCTTTGTTTCTCTCTCTGTCTCTCTCCATCTCCAGAAAAGAAGGAAAAAGTGCCTTCTATTTGGGATAATATCTTTCAGAAACTCATGTAGTTAGATAGGAAGAACCTTCTCTTTACTTTCAGAAGAATGTCTCCCAAAACTTCAATATGTTTTAAAACTCTGCCTTCTACTTATGCCCCAAGATTGTTACTTTCCCAGAAGAGAAGATGGAATTACGAAGGTGATTAATGTCAACTTCCATACCTCCCTATATGCTGCAGTTGAGCCTTTGAAGCTCATTAAGGTTTATTGCCTTTCAGCTCATGCCATAATAAATTCCTTAGGCACAGGAAGAACATTTGTGACTCTAGCCAGAGTTATCACATTCCAGTAGATTTTCAAGGGAATGGCAGATATTAACGATTAGAAGTCATTCACAAGTTTACTACTAGTAATAACTTAAAACTTGCACAGTTATGGACTTTGTGTAAATGGTTTATTGGTTACAGTTAGAGAACAAAATACAACATATAACTCATATTCCCATTTTGGCAAAGTCCAGAGTTTTATAAGTTTAAGAGGAAAATGTATTTAGCTACACATGAGATACTTGAAATCACTTCCTTCCTGAAGTCAAAGGTAAGCCTACTAGAGTTATCATTATTTAAAATCAATTGTTACCATGAGCTGAAAATAGCCTGTTTAACTTTTATCATTGCATGGAACTGACCAATTACAACGTCTCTTAATCCACATGTGTGAATTGAACAGCCCTGCTTTAGGGAAAAGATAAATTACTTAATATGGCATAAAACATAAAAAAGGAAAAAAAACTTTGAAGATAAATTAACTCTCATCTCAGGCTGCTTTAAGCAGCAGGAGTTACATTATTAAATTTCTTATTCCAAAACCAAGTCTAAGAAAAAAGAGTGATAAGTCAATGGAAGGTTTTTTGGGCTTATTTCATTCCATACCATAATCATTCTTTCCTTAGAATGTGTGTTGATGGTTTAACATGAGGTGCCCTAGATGAATCTATGCAAATTATTATTGAGAAAAAGAAGACAAAATAGGAGAAGCATTCTACCTTCTTTCATCAAAAGGTATCCTGTAACTGGCCTAGGTTTAGGATTTTATTATCCAATTTCTACAAAGCATGGCAGAATGCCAGTTCAGGTGAATATCAGCTTAGATGATGTTCCAGCATCAGATGTCAGTCCATTTTGCAGAGGCAGACTGTTTCTGAAGGAAAAGCTTTGATTGAGGTTCCTTTGGGAGTAGTAATTCTGTCTAAATCGCTTTGTTTGGAGCCTCAAATGCTTTGTGCATTGGAGAGTCATGACTATGAAATAATGAGACTATCTCCATAAGCCCCAGACAGTGCTAAAGCAACTTCTTTTTTAATACTCTTACCTTGTATTCAAAACATAGAGTTAAAGCCATACACAAGAACTATAAGCTGCGCTTATTTTTACTTTTATGAATTATGCTTATTTTTATTTATTTTATGCTAATTTTCCTTTCCCATGTCTCCTCCCTGTTTTTAGTACTCACTTAGGGTCTTTCACTTGTTAACAGAACCATCTGTCTTCCTGTAGCTCCAAAACCACACTGGGAATGTTGTGTTAATTTTGAAGAAACATGCCATGTTGATTTAGCCCAGGACCACCATTCTCCCACTTGACTGTCACCTATGACTCTGGACCCTTGGATCCTGATTAGAGCAAGCAGGTTCAGCCTATTTTCTGTACTGGTAATAGCATGTGATGACAGTTAAGCTGGGACAGAATAATAGCAGGGCTTCTATGGCCCTTGATTGGGCCCCTTCTCTACCCTGGCAGTGATAGAGTTAACTGCTAATAGTCTGTTCTTTATTCAATGGTACATGGGGTAGACAGATTAGGAGAGCCACTCAGGGAAACCTTCACATTTAATTCAATTGTTTATTTTCTGTGTTGAAAAGTGAGTTAATACTAAAAGAAAAATGTACAAAGTAAGATAGTGAGAGAGAAAATGCATGTGAGGTAGAGAGAGAAAGAGAAGAAGGTTTAGGGGGGGAAGGTAGGCAGCATAGAATAATTCTGGCCTTAAAGCCAAGAAGAACTGGTTTCAAATACTGCCCTGAAACATACCGGTTGCTTAACTCATGGCAAGTAGCTTCATCTGTCAGTGTTCTGGACAACTCTCTAAGACTGTAAGTTGTAAAGAAGGTAGCCACCTACATTGGAAGAGGGTATTTCCTCCTCTGGGAATATATATATAATATACAATATATGATATGATATATGATATGATATGATATATGATATGATATGATATAGCATGATATGAAATAATATATGATATAATATAATTATACTATACTATACTATAGTATAATATAATATAATATAATATGATATGATATATGATATGACATGACATGACATGATATGATATGACACGACACAACACAACACAACATAACACAACACAACACAACACAACACAACATAACATAACAACATAACATAACATAACATAACATAATATAATATAATATAATATGATATAATACGATATAATATGATATAATATGATATGACATGATATGACATGATGTGATGTGATGTGATATGATGTGATATGATATGATGTGATGTGATATGATGTGATATGATATGATATGATGTGATATGATATAATTAATATACTATAATATAATACAATGCAATACAATACAATATAATCATGTGAGGTATTGATTATCATTATCTCTATTTTATGGTTGATGAAACTGAGATTGAAAGAAATTGAGTGACTTACATAGCGTGACCCAACTAGCAAGTGGGATGTGATTTGAACTCAGCCTTCCTTACTAAATATCATACTTTCTTCAGTACACCAACCTGACCTTCATGAAAGTACAATTTTCCAAGTGTAATCCAATATGATTTCTTCCTTTTACTGAAATCACTATCCATCTGTAGTTCCTACTCTAGATTTATGTCCTGATATATTAATTCAGAAACCCAGACTTCTTGCTCTAAGACATGCTTTGGACAATAAGCATTTTTTTATCCATTGAGTTTTTCCCATGTAGATTGTTAGGTTGGTCTCTTTTGAATAATCATATACCTCATTGAGAGAGCTCTATGACATTCTGGGGCTAGAATTGTTATTTACTGTCTTGTTCATGTAGTTTTTCCAAATCTCTATCTCCATCTCCAATCTCTCCACATTGTTCCATTCCTATATTTCCTGCTGACTGATGAATATATCAGCCTCAGTATCCCAGTGGTATTTCACATTGAACTTATTCACTTTTCTCCAAAGCCCACCCTTTTCCTTAACTTCTCTATTTTTACTAATGATAACACCTTATTCCCAGTACTGGGTTGTTTTTTAAAGTAGAAGGCATATGTGCAGTCTCTCTTTCCCTCGCCTCTCACATTCCTCTCACTCTTCTGTTTTCCGTATTTGTCCCCTCTTCTCCATTCTCCTCACAGCTACTCTTATTCAGATCCTCAATCCATATTTGCTTACACTGTTGTAACAACTTCTTACACTGACTTTACCTATAGTTTATAACCTCTCTAATCCATTCCTTATATAGGTACCCAAGGAATAACCTGAATTATACTCATGCTATTCTTTTTTTTTTTTGAGAAGTCTTCAGTGACTCTTAATTGCCTATCAAATCATAGATGAATACCTTGTCTTGCATTCTTCCTGTATCCTTTGGTTCTAACCTTGTTGTTCAACCATTCAGTCATATCCAACTTTTCATACTGTCCATGGCATTTTCTTGGCAAAGATACTGGAGTGGTTTACCATTTCCTTCTCCAGTGGATTAAGGCAAATACATATAAAGTGACTTGCCCAGGGTCATGGCTAGTAAGTATCTGAGGCTGCATTTGAACTCAGGTCTTCCACAGAGCCACCTAGCTGCCTTGGTTCTAACCTACCTGCCCAGCTTTATCTCGTATTTTTACATGCTTTCACATATTCTACGTTCTGCCATAATAAACCACTCTTCATCTAGTTATCCCACTCTACCCCTATACATACTGGGCTCCCAATAATTTCTGAGCAATCTCCCAAGTTCAATTCAAATGACCTCTCTTGCATTAAAGCTTCTCTTTTACTCCCTGTCACATATTCAGGAAAATAGATTTCTATGAAAATTTGTCACAGTACTTTCCTGGATATAACCTTTAGACTTATTTCATTGTTGCTGTTGTTCAGTCATTTGGGGGTAGTGGGGCCCTTGGTTAAGATAGGGGAGTAGTTCCCTATTCCCTTCTTCAGTTCCTTTTACACATGAGGAAATTAAGGCAAACAGAGTTGTTACTTGCCTAGGATCATACAAGTAGTAAAAGTTTTATCTTGTTCTTCTTTCGATTATGACCGTGTGTATTGTCTGTCCTTTTCCTCATAGACTGTAAGCCCCTTAAAGTGGGCCCCCCTTCATTTCTATCTTGGTACCCAGGTGCCTAGCACGGAGTATTGAGTAATCATACACCTGACTGATAGAATTCTATGCTATTCTGGGGCTTGATTCTTCTTTTGGATTTCTGCAGATGATTCTTTTTAAGTCATTTCTATTGAATTGAAGTGAAAGATAAATAACATGATTCCTGTCTTGAAGAAGCTTATGATCTAGTAGGAACAATAATATGATAAGTCTATATGAGGAACAGAAAATGCTATAAGGTCATATGATGGAATTGTCATTTCTAACTGGGAGTCTCAGGGAAGGCTTAATGGAATAAGTGATAGTTGAGGAAACTTGAAATCCTAAGACCAGGCCTTTCTTTAAATGAGAAAAACAACAACCAGCTAAGACCACTTCTATTGCTTATTACCAGTTTTTAAATCATCATTTCAGGAACAGGATTATCTCTCAAAGAATTATTATCACTGAATCAATATTTATTGAATGCTGACAGTGTTCAGAACCCCTTCTAATTAGATGAAAATAATATGGAAGATCTCTTCCCTCAAATAGAGAATAGTCTAATGCTTAGGGCATAAAATGAAAATATTTTTTGAAAATACATGAGATCATATGAGGAATAAATCTATTAAATGTAACATACAGTACAATGCCACGGATTTGTATATAGAACTAGAGACTAACAAGTCTGGGGTGGAGATCCTGACATGAACAGAATTAACCTGATTCCAGAGAGGTATTAATCAGAGATTTCACAGTGGAGCTGTATTCCCAACTACTTAGTCATTGTCATACATTATTTACAAAGGACTGCATGGTTCTGTGTATAGTTTCTGAATGGTGTAATGGGAAGTTCACTAGATTCCCATTCGAAGATTTCACGTTTGAATCTCATTTCTGCAACCTTCTAACCTAGTATGATCTTGGGTAAGTCACTTCATTTCTCAAGTCCCAAATATGTACATATGTGGAATAGGGGGTGGGACTAAATTATTTCTAAGGTGCCTTCCAGGCTCAATATGACAGATGTACTTTTTTTTTTCCACAGTACTATACATGCTACCTCCAAATGATAAAAAGAAAGAAAATGTTTGAATGTATCCAACTTCATTTTTTTTTCCAAAATGGCATATAATTTCTAACAGCATATGATCAACTGACTCCCAAGTATTTATATTCTACATTTTTCACTAGCCACCATAAATATGCATATGTGCATATATTATAAATAGTTTTATACAATATAAACCAAACATTTTCAGATATATATGTGCATGTACACATATTTATCTTGTCAGAAAGGTAGGGAAGAACTATGAGAATGGCGTGTAGTGAAAATCAGAGAAGGAGGGTTGATAAGGAAATATGATAATATTTCAAATAATGTTTCAAACAATAATGTTTGATGCTTCCAGGAATTCAAAGAGAATGAGAAAAAAAAGGCCTTCAATTTTCTCAATAAAGAATTAATGAATTCTTTTGAATGAGCTCTGTCAGTAGAATAGTTAGAGAAAAAGCCAGATTCTACGACTTACTTCTTCTATATGACCTTTGCCCTTGGCTTCACTTAATCTGTTCCCTCCTGCACCTTCTCCTACCTGCCTGTCCTCTTAGGGTTTTTTCCCTTCCTTTTTTTGACGGTTCATTATCTCTCAGACCTTAAGTGTGAGTGTTTCACAGGCTCTGTCCTGAACACTCTCCTTATTCCTCTCCATATACCATCTTGCTTGAATTCAGTCAACATGAATTCAACTATACTTCCTATGCATATACGTCCCAGATTTATATATCTTGCCCTAATTTTTATGACAAATTCTGAGTGACCATCTGTGACTGCCTACTGAACATCTCTAGCTGGATGTACATTCAAACTTCACAAGGCAAGAGGGGAAATCACTTCTATTCTCCAAAACTATCCCTTCAAATTATCCTATCTCTTATGGAGGCACCATGATTTTCTCACAAATTTGGAATTATCCTTGATTTTTCCCTCTCCCTTACCAAGTATATTCAATTCGTTTCCAAGTCCTGTGGAATCCCCACCCCTCCCAACACACACACACACACACACACACACACACACACATATACACACACCATATTTAGATTCCCATTCTCTTCATTTATATTGTCACCACACTACTTCAGATCTTTATCGCCAGTCACTTGGACCATTACAATAACCTTCTAATTGAGATTTTTTCATCAGTATCTACAGTATCAAATTCACTCCTCCAACAACAACCAAAATAATCTTCTAAAGCAGTGGTTCTCAACCTTCCTAATGCCGCTACCCTTTAATACTCATATGTGGGCATATCTGCATCTAGGGGGACCTGCCTGGAGATGGACAGAGGAGCAGTTTCTCAGTTCCTAAGACCATCAGAAATGTGTGTTTTCTGATGGTGTCAGGGGACCCCTGTGAAAGGGTTGTTCAACCCCCAAAGTGGCCGTGACCCACAGGTTGAGAACCTCTCTTCTAAAGGTTATAACTGTATAATTCCCCTGCCCTCAAATATTCCATAACTCCCTATTATCTCTTGGATAAAACAAACTTTAGTGTGGCATTTAAGATTCTCATACTCTGGCTATGTTCTAACTTTCCAGCTTTCTTTTTTATATTACAGACAAATTAGGTGCTACCCATTCCACTAATTTGATGTGCTGTCTCCTTTCTCTATGTATTCATTCCTAGAACAAATTCCTTCATTGCCCCATACTTTAGAACACTTATCTTCCTTCAAGAGGCATATGGCATATTGTACAGGGAGTTCACGTTGGCGCCAGGAAGACCCTAAGTTCCAGTCATGCTCCAGTCCATATACTGACTATGGGACCTTAGAAAATTGCTTTATCTTTCAATGATTGAGGCAATTCTCTAGGACAATAAGTTGCCTAAGAGGTAATACCCTCCATTGGTAGAGGGGATTTCCCCATCTGGGAAGCTTCTATAGCAATGAAATCACTGCTCCAGCCTCTAGTGCTTTCCTTCCCTTGGTTCAGACTTCTACTTAGATGCCGCCTCTTTTTTGAGACTTTACCTGAACTCTCCAGTCAAGAGTCATCTTTCCCTTCTTAAATGTCTTTAAAGTGCATTGATGACTCTCTCACCTCCACCTAAGTAGTATATCTCCACACAATGTGTGTGCCTTGTTGTTATATTATTCAGTCATTTCTCGGTTGTGTCCAATTCTTTGTGACCCTGTTGGGAGTTTTCTCTGCTACTGGAATGATTTTCTATTTCATTCTTTATCTCATTTTACAGATGAGGGAACTGAAGCAAACAGGGTGAAGTGACTTACCCAGGGTCACATAACTAGTAAGTATCTAAGGCCAGATTTGAACTCAGAGACATGAATCTTCCTGAGCTGGCATGCCAGAACTGGCAATGCCACCTTGTTGTCCAATTGATTGAGTAAAGGGGACAATTGATGGAGTAAATGGAGTAAAATCAGTTGGGATGAAATTTAAGGTTGACAGAGTTTAAAACTGCCACAGCGGAGGGTCATTTTTCTCTCTTAGAATGAAGATTGGTACATTCATTGAGATATTTAGAGCAGAAGAATGAGGGAGTTCATGTCAGATGACCTCCGTCTACTCAGCAGGAGCCAAGGTCATGTGGGAGATGGAATAGAGTTCGGGACTTGAGGAATGAAGAAAAGTCTTGGAAAAGTCATTTTGTGGATTGTAATAGGTTTTCAATAAAAGATAAATAAAAGGATTGCTGTAGAGCAGGTATAACCCAGTTGAGGTCAGATGGTGTATGCAATTTCAATTCTTCAGAGATTGCAGCATTCCATGACGCCAGTCTGAAATATCTGTACTTATCCTTTGTCCTCCAGAATGATTACGGCTGTTGGTAGCTCAGACCTTTGTTTAAAACCGAAAGCATTAAAGCTGTTCTGTGATCATCTTATGTCACATTTAGAAAGATCTTGTCATTGAATTATATTTGACAGGGCAAGTTTATAAGCACAAGTGTTTCAAAATTTGTTCCAGGCTTTGCACAGGTTTCAGACCATAGTTCCTCTCTCCCCAAACACCATTAGTTTCACAATGCTGAATGACGACTGAAACTCATCTATTGAAAAAATGCTGCTTCTAATGAGTTCCCTATCACTCTTGTTTGAAGTGTGTTAACAATAATGATATGCAAAAGTCAATATTCTTTATTACCAGAGCACAGTGAATTTCTCAACTTGCTTGACAGTTTAAAATTGCCAATGGGAAGAACTAGATTTTCAAGGAGAATTAAATGGTGTTTATTGTAGTGAGTGATTATCTCCAGAAGAGCCATATGTTTTTTCTACAAGAGTAGAGGAAATAATTTAATTAGTCAGTTATTGTAAATGTTCTGATTTTTAATACATTAACTTGTGGCCTGTGGCTGATAGAAAAGAAATTAACGCTGATTCCTTTTGAATGTGGAATGAATTGGACTTTCCAGAGGAAGAAAATTAATTATAAATGCTCTCTATTTAAGATTGCCAGATTTAGATGATAAATGAAGCAATTATTAGATGTCGAGTATACAAACAGTAATACATCAACATTTCAGCTTATTAATTCTAACATTTACAATTGCGTATAACATATTTATCACATTTTATTGCTTAGTGATGGAACAATTTCATATAGGGGTTCCAATTTTTTTTTCACGGAGAATACTTCTGAAGATCTAAAAATTAACACAACACAAAGCATATGTTTTATTTTGAACTGAGATCAAGTCAACAAAAATTATGGGCAAACATTGAAAAAATATGTCTAATTAAATAAATGTAATTCTAACCATTCACTCAATAAATATCTCTTCAGAGCCTACAAAGCACTAGGTAATGGGAATGCAGTAGTGAGTAAGGCAGATATTTATCTTTTCAAAAAAACTTATCTACAAAAGAAAATAAGATGGATTTGTACAAAAATACAATACATGGAACGCTTGGGTTTTTGCACCTGTTACTCTTCTCCTCTTGGAGTAACTTGAAAAAGTAAGGTGTTATCTGGCTTAGGTTCATGCATTAAAAGATGGGGCCCATAAGGAGGAGAGACACAAGAGAAGAAAGGGAGTGTTGGGTTGTTGATGGGGGAGTGTGAAAAAATAACACATCCCAAAGAGACTTCAGTTCAAGAAACAATTATTAAACACCCGCTATCTGTAAGGTACACGTTAGGTACTAGGGTTACAAAAATTCAAAGGAGTTAAATTCAATTGAATTGATACAACCCACACAAGGGAAACTAAATTCCAAGTGAGACAAAATGATTTCAAAAGAAAAAGAGTATTAAGGATTGGTAGGAAAGGGTTCAGAAACAGCTTATGTAGAGATGACTGGCATTTAAACTGTCCTTGGAAGGAAGACAAGGATTCTAAGAGGAGATGGGGAGGGACAGACAGCCTGAGTAAAGGGGCAAAGGTGAAAGTTTCTATAGGATACTTCCACTAGGCCTGTTTAACTAGAGTGGAGAGTAAATTAAATTCATCTGAAATAAGTCTAGAAAGTAGTTGGGCATCAAACTGTGTGGGATCATAAATGACTGTTAAAATGGTACGAAGGTACATGTGTCCACAAGGTTCTGACTATATATGACTCAGAGAGAGCCACGAGGAGATATTTCTAGAGTCTCCTCTATCTGACCTCCAAAGGAGACTTTTATTCTTACCATGAGGGGAAGCAGGAGGTTGGGGCCAGCAGCTGTCCACTCTCCTCTCCTTAGACTGCAGGGGTGCCATACTAGAATTATATTTGTCTGACCCCCTAAATATTGTTAGTCTAGAGGAAATAATTTGTAGACTCAAGCTGAGTTCCTAATTGTTATCCCTCACTGGGGAAGAAGTGCCCCCAAGCTATATCTTTAAAGCTTGACTCCCCACCAAAGGCTTGTTCCGCAGTGAATACACATAGCAAATAGAAAATGAACCCATTTGTCCAAGTTAATAGCAAACAGAAATCAGAGAAGTTATACAGTTGAGAATACATAACAAACAATACACAGAATAGAGGTTGCATTTTTTGTTTTTATTCCATGCAGTGGAAATATTGTGGATTTATATTTATACTTATTATTCATTTAATCTTGGTTCAAAGCTTGGCTCTCCTACCCCTGTGAAGAGGGACAGGGTTTTTTGCTTGTTTGTTTTTTTGTTTTGTCTTTGTTTTTATCCTTTTGGAGGGGGAAATGAGCTTTCCCATTGGGAGCAAGCTATCTCAGCTCTCCCACAGGGTCCTAGGTCCTGCCATGGAGAAGTCGGGCAAATTAGTTATGATCAAGCTGTGGGCTCCTCATGTAGCTGCTTCTTCCTAGAGTCTTTCTCCTTCTTCAGAGACCCCAAAAGAGTTTGGAACTATGTGCCTTCTCCCTTAAAGCTGCAAGGTAGCAGAAGGGGATCTCTCTTTTCTAGACCTCCCACTCTCACAAACTCCTTTCCTCACTCAAGCACAGAACATTGAATAATCAGTCTTTACTAATGAAGAGAGTCCCATGAAAATAGGCTTTGAATTCTTTGCTTTTGCTGCTTTTTTTTCACAACATGACTAATGTGAAAATATGTTTTACATGAATACACAGGTATAACCTATATCTGGAGATTGTTTTCACTCTTGGGGAGGGGAGAAGGAAATGAGGGAGGGAAAAAACTTGAAACCCCAAATCTTATAAAAAGTGAAGGTTGAAAATTGTCTTTGCATATAATTGGAAAAAATAAATTACCATTGCATTAAATAAAAGAAAAGAATTCTGAATTTGGAGGAAATGAACGAGGTTGCATTTTTTGGTTTTGGCTTTGGTTTTACTCCCTGCAGTGGAAATATTGGTGGATTTATATTTACATTCATTTAATCTTGGTTCAAAGCTTGGCTCTCCTATCCATGTGAAGAGGGGCAGGGGTGTTTTTGTTTTTGTTTTTTGTTTTTTTTTGTTGTCTTTTTGTTTGTATCTTTTTGGAGAGGGAAAGCAGGGCAACTGGGATTAAGTGACTTGCCCAAGGTCATACAGCTAGTAAGTACTGAGTGTCTGAAGCTGGATTTGAACTCAGGTCCTCCTGACTCCAGGAGTTAGTGCTTTATTCACTGTGCCATCTAATCATCCCAGAGGGACAGGTTTTTTTAAACCTCTTTGGGCCTCAGTTTCATTATTGGTAGGATTAGGGGGTTGAGCATGATGACTACTAAGAACCCTGCCAGCTCCAAATTCTGTTATCATATTATTCTTTTATTATATTTATTTTAATATATTTAATATAAATGTATTTTAATATAAATAAATATAAACATATTTATTATATAGAATTATCTTATTATTCTTTCTTCTATATGCTGAACTGGTCTTGTATACAGCTCTAAACTGCATATATATTTCCACTTCTCCTGGGTTTATTTAGTCTAAAGCAAGGAGAATAAGGAAACTAACTCCCTACATGACATCAGGTAGCTTCCCATTGTGCTATAATAGAGCTTCTGGTTTATGGTTTATAATACAAAGTATAGTTTGGAAGTGCCTGAGAGGGTTTCTGAGAGTTCATAGAAAAGGATGACTTCTGGGAGGGGGAAGGAAGGAGTTGTAAGTGTGTGAAGAAAGGTTAAAAGGGAGAGCTCCAGGTCTTTTCCCAGTGTTTTTTGACAACTAAAATTTCTTTTCTTTTTTTTTTTTTTTTACATTTTTATTTAGTTTTGAGTTTCAAATTCCATCCCTTCCTTCCCCCCTCCCTGAGATGGTGATAACTAGAATTTCAAGGTTGAAATTCCTACATCGTAGAGAAAAAATAATATTACAAATAGGAATAAGGAACGATGCCGACCAGCATCTGATAGGCACCTAGAACTTAAACGCCTCATTATTTCATACAGAACAGAGCATTTTGCACTAGGAATGTGGTCCCTGGCATTCCCTTTAGCATTATAAAAATCCTCCACCAAAGTAATTCCTTTCCCGTGCCTCCCCTGGTGAAATCCTACATTTCTATGTTTGCTGCATTTTCCATCTCCCAAACATGGTCTCAATGGAAAGACAAAAGAAAGGCCTTGGGGCTCATCTGAACGGGCCATATCTGAACAGATATATCATTCTATCATGTTTGGCTCCTGTTACTGTTGTTCAGTTGTTTTGCAATTCTTTGCGACCTTATTTGGGGTTTTCTTGGCAAAGATATTATTTTGCCATTTTCTTCTCCAGCTCATTTTTACAGATAAGGAAACTGAGGCAAAGAGAGTTAAGTGACTTGCCCAGGGTCACACAACCAGATGTGAATTCAGCAAAATGACTTTTTGTGACTCCAGGCCCAACACTCTATTCACTGCCCCTTTTAGCTACCCTTGACAACTCTATACTTTTCTGATCTCCTTGAGCGTCCTGAGTCATCTCCATCACCTAAATTGAACCCAGAGGAACCTGAATAAAGTGAAGTTTATCTTTAGTGCCTTTCATTCCTTCTCTCTCTGTAGCAATCTTCATCACTCCTTCCACCCGTGTATCTAATACTATTATATATAGTCTCTTTAGCTGCCCAAGGACTTCACCCAGGCCTAATTTTCTAGGGTGCTGACCTTAGCTGTCGCAATAACTAATAAACTCTTTTATGCCAAGATGCTGATAGTTGATAAGATCATGTTCTAAAGGCTTATTAGAATCCTATGATCATAATTTCTATTTTAATGCTGGGCAATGTTTTCATCACAAACAAACATTAGTATTAAAACTGAGGAATAAGCAAGTCAACAGGTTAGTGGGGCCAACATTCTGAGGAGTACACCTTTCCTGACAGTCCCCAAATTATATACCAAACCACCATTTTTCTTTAGGCCTAAAAAGTCTAGAGCCAGTACACAGTTCCTTATGAAGGCATCTTATCTCCCCGATTGTCACAACTTCTCAAGGACCACCCCAAGAGCAAAGCAGAGCAAACCTCCCTACACTGCCATTAAACATAAGGGAATTGCAAGCCTCTGTTGCCGCTGGTGAGTATTAAACTCATGGTTCTGCAGCCTCCAGAATGTCCCCCTGAGAGAAAGGCACAAACTCCTTATACAGCAGAGAAGCTTTGTTCCCCTCATTAGCAAAACCTACAGAGTATGACTTCTTGAGAATAAGAGCAGGGAAGAATTCCTGAGCAGCAAAGCAGATTACTTACTCAAGGATGCTAATGAAGAAAAAGAAATTCCTACTTCAACCAGAAAAGTGATGCTGGTTTGATATGCCTGCAAAGAGGCAAGTCTGTGAAATGCTAATGAATTTAAACCCATTCACATGTAAATTTCTAGACATTTAAAAAAATAAAGTACTTTACAAGTGATTTAAAGAGTAATTGGCTTCTGGGTAACCTAGTCTAATTTAACTTCATCTAGCAAACTGTACAAGCCAAAAGATGAGTAGAAATGTTACATCAATACTAGAGTTGCCTTGAGGATGGCTTTGAGAGAGTTCTCTCTGTCTCTATCTCTGTCTCTCTACCTTTCTCCTTCCTTTTGGTTTTAAATTGTTTTGTTTTTCCATGAAGCGTGTTGCTGGGCTTCACCAGAAGGTAATAGTCTAAAAAGAGATTAGGTTTCACCAGAAACCCCCTTCCAATGCACACCTACACATTACTTTTCCTTTTGGCCTTGCATATAAAATCTATGTTGTATAACTTTAAAACATTAATTTTTAGCCTCTTGGGTTAAATACACAGTCCTGAGGGTAAATCAAGTTAGTAAAAAAAAAAGGACAAGGATAATTCATTGCCTAAGCAATGTCGAGAATATAGGGAGTGTTGTGTGTCATCCCTCCACACCCTGACTCACCCCCACCCCACATGCACACATCTTCCCAGCAAACTTAAGAGTCTGGTCTTCTCTGTTCAGGTGAGCTCCTAAAGCAAAGGGGTGTTTGTCTCTTTTTGTATCCCCAGTACTTAGCAGACAGGGGCTTTAATTAATAATAAAATAAGCATTTAATAAATGCTTATCGACTGACTGGCCTGGTGCTGAAAGGACTGAATGTGGCAGCATGTGTCATTTAAAAGAGTATGCACCTCCCAGCTCCACCTCTTTTGATTCTACTTCTCCAAGTGTCAGGCAGTGACTTGCTTTTTTTTATCACTCTTCCATTCAGGAAGTTTGGGGTTAGGCACCACCTCTTTCCCTCACCTCAACACTCCCATGCCTAGTGTGGACTCAGTCAGGAACGCTTCAGCCTGAACCTCGGCTAGCTACTGTCTTTTGTGTTTCCTATGCCCAAGTAGTTGACCAAACAGCTTTTTTGAGTTTAATGCGTCTAGACCTGGAAGTGAATCTTATGAGTTCCAAAAGTCCTAGGTCCAATGGAGGAGCATCTAGACCTCTGGAAGTGAACCTTATGAGTTCCAAAAGTCCTAGGTCCAATGGAGGAGCAATTGTTGGCAACATTGATGGGGTGGGTAAAAGTCAGGGAAAGCTTCTATAAGGAAGAAGATAACTGCTAAGGAAAGGATTCACCCAAGCTTTCTGGTATTACCAGAAAACATATACTGGGAGTAGCTTGGACAGTGGAATGCTAATGTGAGACCTAAAATATCTAATTATCAGCATATATTGTAAACTGCTTTACGTTCAGATGCAGTTTTAAATATCAGCCTCCCAAGAGACTAGAGCAGTAGTTATAAAGGAAGCTAGTGAATCCTATTTTGGAGTTTAAAATTTTTTTTTTTTTGGCAAATTCACTTTTACAATATGAGCATTCCTTTTGTGTGTAGGAATAAATTAGTTGTCCCATACCTGATTCATATTCTACAGTCACTGAGAACTGTTTTTTTTTTACTCCTTCTTCTTCGAGCAACCCTAGATGTAAGCCAATAATTAAAATTGTCCCTGGGATCTTGGGATGGAGGATTGAAAGAGTTATAGAGTATGAGAACAGTGACCGTAACTCCCAGAACTGAACTCAGTGTAAGCCGTATGACTAAGTACTGAACTAGCATCACAGTCCCCAGGACATCCCCAGTTATGGAACTAGAAAAGAGTCATGGCTTTAGAACCCTGTCATTTTACAGGTGAAGAAACTGAAATCATGCATGTTAAATGACTTGACCAAGATGGCAAGAGAACGGGAGGTATCAGAGTTGAGGATTTTGTCCCATATCACCTAGTGTCAAATCCAGCAGTCTAACCATTCAGAGGAAAGAGGAAAACAAGGCAGAACTATTGAATGTCTTTGTTCGCTTCTATCTTGTCAGGCCAGGAAAGGGATTTTTAAACTGACATGGATTGAGTTAGCATTAAGAAAGACCTGAATTCTCCAATGGAAAGTAGATAGCAAGATAGCATCATTTTCTTTAGCAGAGCTATGATGCATCGCTGTTAGCAGCACTTTTGAACATTTGCCTAAAAAGACAACAAAGGTAAGTGACTGCCCAGGATCACCCAGCTGCTATGTATCAGATCCAGGAACTGAATGCAGGTCTTCTTAGGTGGAGCAGTAGCTAAGACTAGGCTTACGGTCAGCAAGTCCTGAATTCAAATATTACCTCGGACACAGACTAGAATGTAACCCTGGGCAAGTAATTTAATTTCTATCTGCCTCAGTTTCCTCATATGTAAAGTGGGGATAATAGCACCTACCCAAGGGTGCTCTGAAGATCAAACGAGAAACATGCACATATCATTTTTTTTTAAATTTTATTTTATTAT
>CM053600.1:21078280-21105924 GCA_028646575.1 Pseudocheirus occidentalis | reverse complement strand
TCCACATCCTCTCCAGCACTTGTCATTTTCCTGGTTTGTCATCTTAGCCAGTCTGACTGGTGAGATGTGGTACCTCAATGTTGTTTTGATTTGCATTTCACAAATCAATAGTGATTTGGAGCATTTTTCCATGACATGCACATATCATTTTACAGACATTAAAGCGGTATATAACCATTAGTTATGATTCCTGACTCCAACTCCCTTTCCACTATACCAAGTTGTTTATCAATATTGCTTGTAAAATAATGTAAAATAAATCAATTTTTATTGATACAATACAATATATTGTATAAATACAATAAGTGTAAAATAAATCAATTGCTTGATTTTAATAAGTACAAGTGTCCAGGCCCACACAAAACATAAAATGAAGTATTTGATTCATCAGTTGAAGAAACATCTTTATAATTAACTTGGTCATGAGTTGGTAGAGAAGCTTTATTTATCATATTTGTGATATCATAAGATGGGAAGGATACATTGGATGACAAATTCAAGATCCAAAAAGATGTTGATAGGCCTAAAACCAGCAGGATGAAATTAAATAAAATTCTGCAACTGGACTTTTAAAAAGAACCAACTGTATAAATACATGATGCTAAAAATCGTATCAGAAGTGTTTTAGAGAGGATACCTATACTGGATAAAGACTGGACTATACAACTTCTAATGTACCTTTTAACTTTAACATTGTGTGACTAAATGTTATTTATCATTACAGAAAGAAATTGAAGGAATAATTATCTGCTTTCTCCAAAGGTTTATTTTTAAGGCTGTATTTATTGACATTTTCGTGTTTTTCCAAGACTAGACACAAGTATGTATGTGTATGTATGTATATAGTAGGCTCAAACATTATCTAACAGTAGATATTCTTCATCCACTTTTTTTCATCCTTTGTATAGGGAGGACAAACTTTTAAATGACACTGAATTTCATTTAGAAGACTCTGAAGTACCGCAAAACTTGATGGTAAAAGTACAACACTGTCTACAAGCAGGAACATGTGGGGTCATTTCCACATAAGGAAATCTCTCTTCTTCTTGAACTCTTAAATCTATTTCCTCCATGGGAGGGGTGAACACTGATGAGCACACATTTTCTTGTTTTATGCCTCAGATGACTGAAAAAATATGGATTTGCCAGCCATGTGTCAAGGGGGAGGGATGATTATGGAACAGCCCGTGTGCTCCTTTTTTATCATCCCCATAGCAAGAGAAATTAAACAAGGTTCCCAGCAAAGTTAGGTAGATTCTCTGTGGAGAACGTATGGGATGATGGGTTTTAAGATAGGGAGGCATTGATAGATTTAGGACAACATGACTGGAGGGAAGACTCACATCCATGTGACCACAACTCCTTGGAATATTTACTAAAAACCAGAAGGAGCTAGAAAAACTTAGATGAATAAATCTACTAAAATGAATAAGTTATTATTTTCTACAATCATTTCAACCCTTATTCTGAAATTATTCTCTTTTAAGTTTTTTGTAAGAAAATATACACTTTATTTAGAATGAAATGGGCTGAACAAGGTCATTTCCTGACTTACTTCATACATACTACACTAACATGTGAGCGCCGGAAAGCAAGCAGAAAGAACAAAAACGACCTGAGAGCTTGGGGGGCTGGATTCTGCTCCCTCTTTGTTTGTTGTGTGACCCTGGACAAGTCAATCAATAGCCCAAATTGCTTCATAATTAATTTAAAATGAGAGGACTGGATCAAATGATCTCCAAGTTTTCTCCCCACTCTAAAATCTAAGATTCCATAAACTAAGTTGGGAATTGGACTGCTTGGATTTTGGGTTTCGTTTTTTGTATTAAAAAGATACTAAAGGGCTCCTTGTGAGTTTTGAGAATGAATGGGCTTAATTTCAGATAAAGCTTAAATTGTGCTAGAGATTTAGAAAGTAAAACTCTATCCTACTATTATATTGCAGTGAACATCATTCAAGCAATTTGCTGTGTATGTACAGTAAGCTCATACTTAAAATGCTATTGAAAATAACATTTTATTTTTATCACAGCTCTGAACTCCAGGACAATCTGGCTTAATTCAGCCATTATTGTCAACTCAAAATGATTGTTACAAGCTTGGCAGAAATAAATGATCAGAGGATAAAGATAACTTTCTGAAGTCACTTTGAATTACTCCTTGAAGGCTTTGTGGATGCTTATTATTGTAGCTGGGTAAAAAGCAATCTCAGCAGGAGAATACAAAGTACAGAGAGTAACCAGAAAGCAAATGTGGGAAGCAACATCTTGCAGTCTATGCTACCATTGCATGAGTAGAACAAGACAATGGAGAATGATAAATTGAAAGTTTCATTGAGAATATGCAAAAAGAATATAAACTATTTTGTCAACACCCATTAACATCAATTATTATCCATTATTAATGTTTAGCTATCAAATTATGAGAAAGATATATACATAGGCATAGGTACGCGCCATGGATTCCATTCTCTCTTTTCTTTTCACCAGTCATATAATAATAGTGACTTGCTTCATAAATAATTAATGATTAAATGGCACTTTGGAAATATAAAATGCAACCTAAATACCAAAGGGTAAAACGAATCTGATGTGGCATTCTGCTACGCTCTCCTATTGTTTATTGACTTTCTCCAAGTTCTAAATATTTGATGCTTTTTCTAAGACCTACTTTCAAGCTTCTGCTGCTTTTACATGACCCTCTGATCATTACCATGATTCTAAAACAGAAAGAACTCAGCTGCACAGATCCCTTCATTTGACTTTGTTTCCTATTTGGATTTGGCTGTGAATATCCTTTATGGATTCCCACAAATAAATACATCTTTATGCAATGACTTGCTATAATTTGGAAGCCAGATTTCTCACAAGGCTTCGGATGGTTTTGTCCAGCTATTTGCTTCCATGTTCTTTTCACGAAAGTTTATATTGCAAAGGCTATGGGAAGAAAGTCTATCCAAAGATGGCATACATCAAGAGATTCTGGAATCCTGACTGCAACTTAATTAATTGCATATTCAATAGTTATTCTAGTGCAGGAAGATGATTGATTTGTGTAACATATCTCTATGCTGCTGTCTTGATGATTCCAGTGTTATCTGTTATTTGTTATACAAATAGTTAATTCATTTGAAGGGGGTATAGGAGGCTAAATCAAAGAGATTATGTGAGCATGTTGGGTTTTTTTTTTCTGAATTACAAAACTGACTTTTAATCTCAACTGAGCAACCAGTCAGTTACATCAAACAGTCCGTTAACACAGTGGAAGGACATTCATAGTTCCACAGCTTACTCTAGCACTTTGCTCCATATTCTACCCCACCCCATCTTCCCTCATCCGTGGTCACTGAAGATCTTTGCAGAGGCAACTCTTACCTTATACAGCCTTTGATGTCTGTTCCTAGTAGGTGTCTTTTATTACTGCTGCCTTCTTAAATGAGGAAAGGATAAGACCATCTGGCCCCATTTAAGTCTTCATGATTTAGCAACATTCAAAAATATCTATCAACTGTCTAGTTATTCCCAAAGCTCTAAGTCATATTGTACGTAAGGTAGTAAAAAACAAAAACAAAAACAAAAACAACAATCTCAGTGAAGTAGACTCAGCTTCTATATTCACCAAATTTCATGACACAAAACCCCATTGAATTATTGAGAAAGCCCACCAAATCAATGGGATTCACAGCTAAAGTTTAAACCACTAAATGACATAATTGCTATAATTAGTCAAATGATGTAATTACAGTAAACACATGATAAGTTGCCACTAAAGCATGTAATTGCAGAGCGTAATGGTGTTATTCTGATTTCTGATGATATAATATGATTTGGAAATATAATAATTGCACATAACAATATTAAGACTTTTTTTCATTTGTAACATTTCTTAGTAACTGATTTAGCTTTCTTAAAATTTCCTGATTAAATTTGAAATCAGAAAGAAAATCAAAACACTCCTTCAATGAAAAGAAATGTGATGTTTCTTAACCAGCTTTTTATGAAGCCATATGGACAGAAAGACATAAGGAAAATACATTTTAACAGAGAGTAAGCCATCTTATATAGATAATATACCATAAAATGAATGCTTTATAAGTATTGTAAATAATACTTCTTAATTGAAAGGTGTTTTAAAAGTCTGCGTTCCAATAACCAGGACTGGGAAAAAGGGTCAAAAGTTTTCAGCAAGAGGTCATTTAATTGAGAAGGGAAAGGAGGTTAAATGATCCGCCCAGAGTTCCACGCATAGCAAGTGGTAGAGCCAGGATAAATTGATTGTTTCAGTTTTAAATTTAGGTATTTTGCAAGTTAAAAGAAACTTTCCAAAGCCAGTAAACATATTCCAGTGATTTGGAGTTTGAAATTTTACTTGAAGATAATTTTTGTACTGTCTTTGAAGAAAGGAATTACAAGTGAATTTGTGAGATCTATACAGGATCCCAGGAGTGCAATTATATAGAATAGCTAAGAAAATCAATTATTTGTAGGAGTTTTAGAACATTAATTGTAAGATTTTTCCCTATCTGTTTTAATGACTTTCTTTTTTTCTTTCATAATTTAATGTTTTCTCGCAATTACATGTAAAAACAATTTTAATATCCTTTTTTCTCAAATTTTGAGTTCCAAATTCTCGCCCTCTCTTCCCCCGCCATTGAGAATGCAAGCAATTTGACACAGCTTATATATGTTCAGTCATACAAAACATATTTCCATGTAAGTCGTGAAAGAAAACACAGACAAAAATAAAACCAAGAGAAATAAAGGAAGTAAAGAAAAAGTATGCTTCAATCTGTATTCAAACTCCACCATTTCTTTCTCAGGAGATGGACAGCACCTTTCATCATAAGTCCTGAAGAATTTTCTTGGATCTTTAATGACTTTCTTGAAGCAACTATGTGGTACAGTAGATAAAGCATTGTAACTGGAGTCAGAAAGAGCTGAATTCTAATCCAACCTCAGACATTTAGTAACTCCCAGATCTTAAGTCATCTAACTTCTTCCTTCCTCAGTTTCTTCATCTGTAAAATGGGAATAACATGTATAAATGATATCAAACTGCCTATCATCTTAAGAAGATGGGTGAGGAGAAGGGAGAAAAATCATAAAAAACTTTCTTGACATGTCACTGGGGGAAAAATAAAAAAAAATTTTTTAAATAATTAAAAAGTTGGAATAACAGTAGCATCCATTTGCTAGAACTATTGTGAGGCTAAAATTATATAATGCTTATAAAGTGCCTTGCAGTTTTGTTAGAAGGGAGCATTCATTAGTATGGAGTAAAAATTACATAAAATTATATTTTCTAGAATACAGTGTATCTGAGTAAATGGCCAAAACAACTATTCATTCATGCATTTAAAAATATACATTAAGATACTAATAAAACCTCCTTCATTTGGGCTCCGCTAATAGGAACCTTGGAGATGGTATTTTTGCTTTGTTCTGTCTCTATGACTCTCCTGTTTTTCTTGCTTTGCACTGTCATCAAGTTCAAGATGGGGAGAGTAGGAGTTGGCCGTATGCCTGCCATTGCTGATCAAGGCAGGCAGCCAGTGCTCAGCAGAAATGAAAGTGCTGCCAAACAAAAGGCACCAATATGCCCATTTAGTTTTGGAATATAGATAGGCCTTGTAATGCAAGAAATAATAAAACTGACTTTATTTTGAAAAATATTCTATAACTTCCAAATTTTCAGCAATCTACCCAGGATACTCATCATCATCATTACAAATCAATATGATTTGGCTGTGCACAGTTAGGTGCGTATTAGTGTGAGTAAAGAATCCCCTGACATGGTTGCAAGTATTCAGATTTGCAGTACCCAAAGTTATAATTATGTAAAATATGGTCTTTGGTTCCAGCCCAATGGAAATATACAGTATGAATTCAAATAGTATGACCCATTACAGAGGAATCATTATTCGCACTACTCAGGACCTAATTGTATTGAATTTTAATAGGTGGATTCTTTTTGGATGGCAATATTTTTCTTCTCTTCTACATTTCCCTTATATCCCCTGACATACAAGGAAAGGAAAAAGAGTGAAAGTGTTTGGTTTCTGGTTCACTCTCTTGCTGAAATCAACATTCTACCTTCTATTTTCATCCTTCCCCTTCCTCCATCCCTTTTTTGCTTCAATCCTTAGCTTTGAAAATTATCTCCAAGTTATGTAGGAGATGGGGAGAATGGTAACCCAGGAGGGTTTTGTGAA
This sequence comes from Pseudocheirus occidentalis, assembly GCA_028646575.1. Lineage (NCBI taxonomy): Eukaryota > Metazoa > Chordata > Mammalia > Diprotodontia > Pseudocheiridae > Pseudocheirus > Pseudocheirus occidentalis. Next base: position 21,099,713 of record CM053600.1, on the reverse strand, counting down.
GTTTTCATCCTGGAAGTCTTCATGGAGACACTAGGGAACCTTGAATGTTTCATATATAGTATCACAGACTTTGAATTGGAAGAAGCCTTGTTGTTCTTGTTCAGTCTTTTTTCTGTCATGTCTGACTCTTCATGACCCCATTTGGTGTTGTGTGATATGAAAGAGTTGAGAGTCTGAATCTGAGGTCAGAAAAGGTCTTTATTCTTTCTCATGAGAAAGAACTCTGCCCACATGGCGTCTGTCAGGAGAGAGCAACAGGTTGAAGCCAGTCCATGGTTATATAACCTTCTAATGCAGAAACCCAACCCCCCAACTGGCCTCCACTATCACTGGTAGAGGGGGTGACCCACGACCTAAGTACAGGGAATCTCTCTGAGACAAAGGACCCGGAAACGTGTGGGTGTCTAATGAAAGCAGTCTTAACCTTATTTGGCATATCTTATTCTGAGGTGGCCCTGGGGAGGGATCTCCATTGCTCTAAGCCCCAGATTGCTGGAAGGTCAGCTGACTTTTAAATTTAGGACTAATGAATATTGAAGCCATTCTAGATTTGATTTTTCAGAATGGGGAAACTTCACTATATATTATCCCTCACAGCAGTTTCTTGGTAAAACTACTGGAACAGTTTGTCATCTCCTTCTCCACCTCTTTTTACATATGAGGAAACTGAGGCAAACAAGGTTAAGTGACTTGCCCAGGGTGTCTGAGGTCAGATTTGAACTCACAAAGATGAGTCTTCCTGACTCCAGACCCAACATTCTATACACTGCAACAGCTGCCTGCTCCAGGAAAGAGTCTTAGAGAGCATCTAATACAACCCCTTCTTTTTTTTTTTACAAATGAAGAAACTGAGGTACAGGGAGGTTCAATGACTTGTCCAAGATAACACAGTAGTATGACCAGGGGCAGAATTTAGAAACCATATCTTTTGTCTCTAAATGTAACACTCTTTGCATGCTTCATCTACACCTGCCTGAATTCAAGGGACTGGCCAGCAAGGTCTGGTGGCCCTTCTGGCTTTATAAATTCTTTGAACACTCAAGAAAGGTTTTTGTTGCAAAGATTTTTTGTTGCCTTAGTCTCCTGGGATTCTATTTGTTTCAGAGCTCTGAGCGCTCTCCATTGTTCTGAGTAATTGGTGTCCATTTTCTATTAAGGTAACTGGCATCATCTCTTTAAAATGCCTTTGACCAACAGTTGAACTGAGTGTTCTTTGTAACACCCTTCACCAGAGTGCCTTTTAAAAGCAGTAAGGATGTTGTCATTAATATGTAAATAGAAAGGAACACCTGGCATCATTCTCTTTCAAGAAAACAACCTTTTGATGTCTCTTAGCTAGAGACTGTCTCTATGGGCCAAGTGGACTGAAAATGTAGTCAGTTGAATTTTCTGGGGTTCAGTTGCCCATGTATATATGTGTGTGTATGTGTGTGTATGTATGTATATAGACACATACATACACACATACATATGCATGCATACATATATATGCATGTGTGTATGTGCGTGTGTTGTGTGCCTAGCAACCATGTTTGTTGTATTCGGTCAATAAGGAATGGGGAAAAAACACCAACAACTAAACGATTCCACCTGTGTGGCTGATGGGCTGGTCACTGAACTTGCTTGGACTCAGTTTCCTCATCAATAAAATGATGCATCTGGATTAGATTAACTGTGAGGTGTCTCCTGGGTTGCACAGTTCATCAGATCTTATCTTTTTACCATGGAAAGGGCCACAGATACACGGCCATGACTAGTTTTAATTTTGTGCTTCTTTTCTATTTCAAATGATCATCTTTGGGGGAGCAAGGGTAAGGCTGTAATTAAAAATGACTCATGTCAGAGGAAAAGACTTAATGCTCTAAAATTCCAAAGATCCAAACTGCTTGGAAAATAAAGACCTCTGATGAATTGAAGTTTACCTAGAAGGTAAGTAAAAGTCATTTTTATTTCAACATTTATTGGTTAAATTATTTCTAAGAGGTATTAATCTAGTTTTCTGCCTTAGTAAGTACAATAATGAATAAGATTCAACCTCCCTTGATTATTAAGGATCTTGGAGTACTTCAAAGTCACAGTTCTGGAAATCAATTATCACTGTAGAGTGTAGTACAACAAAGGGGGTTGGAGGCTGGGCTGAATATTTTCTAAGCTCAGAAATATGTAAAAAGTTCTTTTTTACTAGCTAGTCCATCACCAAGGATTTATTAAGCCCTTACTAACCTCTAGGCACTGCTCTAAGTACTGGGGAGACAAGGAAAGGGAAAACCAGTTCCTACTCTTCAGGAGAAGAATGGGGGAGAGAACATGAAGGTTAATAAGTAAACGCTCTCTCTCTCTCTTTCTATATATGTATATATACATATAGACACACATAGATATCTGTGTGTATGTAGGCTTACATATATGTACATATGGCATATACCTAGTTATATATTGCATGTACCATACACACATATGTATGTATTTCATATATATGTATGTGTATATATGTCAACCTATATCTAAAAGTTACTGACTTGGTAATATTTGATCAGCTAATTCATGCTAAAATACAAAGAGTTTAATGTACCACTGTTCCTAAATGTATTGCATTTTAAAAGAAGATTCTTGGATTCAAGAATATTTAAGAACCCTTTATCCTAATGAAATGAATATATAAAGGAGAGAGTTTCTAGGCAGGAGAAGTGGAACAGACAAGTGAGCTTTATGTTTGTTTTGTTTTGTTTTGTTTTCTTTGAGGATCTTACCAAGGAGCTCTTAAATAACACTGACTAGGCAACCATCTCTTCTGCTAGCATATGAGACCAGCCCTTGCTTTTGTGTATAAAGAGGTCAAAGGGTCAACAGCTCACCAATTATCCACTTTTGATGAGTTCCTTGATCAGTGCTCAACATGACAAAATAGGTTATGCAAGTGACATCAGAATAATTTACAGATGAGTCACCCTCTCTCTGCTAAGCCTTTTTTATCAGTTGAAAAATCCTAGTCACACCAAATGAAAGATTCCATTTGTTCAATTGCAGTCTTGAAATAGGCTCTTTTATAGGCTTAGACAGCAGGGCTGATTCCTCATAAGTACATATCCATGAGGCTGGAGAAGAGAGAATGTTTCCAATTTAGGATTAATTCATTAAGTGTTTTTGATAGGGCATTAAATCATGATCAAAACATCATTTTCTTCTTCATTTTTTTGCATTTTTTCTCACACTAGATGGCACTGTGTTGTTCATTATTACTCTAAGGAAATTCTTTGCAAAATAAAGGAAAATATAAAAGATTATGAAGGAAGCCTAATATGGCAGTACCCAAAATGCTTGCAAGTATTCGACTCATCTCATTGACATCTTGCAAAGAGAGAATTCACTTTTCATATATGTCTTCAAGGTATAATAACCCAGTGTAACTCCAATGAGACTAACAACTTGATTTTTTAGAATTTGAAAAAAAATTTTTTACATACCTGCCAGATAAAGAGTGAGAAATTTGGAAATGCAAATAGCCCACTCATGAAATTTAATGTTATGCACATATGTTCCATTATGAAAAGTTTCAAAAATATCTTTGGTTTCACACACACACTCACACACATGCACACACACAGACACACAGACACACACACACACACACACACACCCTTCTCCTATGAAGATTGTGGTCTGGTGTGGCAGAGATTTCTCTCCCTTCCCTGCCTTTGCTTTCCTTTCTTTTCACATGCTTCACAGAATTTAAAATCATGAGGCTGTTTTTCAATGTGCTTTCACTAATTAAGGATATCATTGTGGTTCAATTGGCTTCAATTCCGCTAACAAATTTCACCCGACCGAGAATTGCTCTTCTCAGCGGAAGCAGACTGAAATCAGAGTTCTTATTCTTAAGAACAAAGCACAAGGCAAAGCATATTCCTTAGCTTACACAGCTTTTAAAATTCCATCAGACTGACAGGTTTGGGTTGCTGCTTGGCACAGAAAAAGGAAAAATTATTTTTCACTGTGTTTTCTGCTATGACAACCATTTGGCTAAGCCAAAATAATAGTCATTATAGAAAAGAACTCATACAAAAGAGTCCTAAAGGTAAATAATTAAAATAGCTGATATTTAAAGAGTATTTCATAAACATTCATTTCACTTGGCCTTCACAACAATTCTGGGTGGAAGTTCAATAGTAGTAGTATTATCTCTATTTTACAGATGAAGAAAGAGGTTCAGAAAATTTAAGTACTCAACAATGGTTACAAGTGAGTGGCAAGGTCAGGTCTCAAAGCCAGGTTTTTCCACTCAAGCAAAGTTTCCTACCAAAGCATCTACTATGTTATAAGAAAATGTCAATGTTACCCTGTTCAAGAGTAGGTTTTTCTGTGTTCATTGGGAGTGTTTAGCCCTACTAAGTTCAGAGGATTTCTGAGACATGAAAGATAATTAAAACATGAATATAAGACCATGTAATTGGTCTTGATCACTAAACAGTATTATTTTTTTTCCTACGTCACCTAAAAACATTTGGGTTCAAAGCAATAACGATTAACTTTTTCCAAAAGAGATACACAGCTGTCCCAGTGTACTACTCACATAGCTGTTCATACATATCTGCCTTAAAAATATTCAATTTTCAGGATATATTAGCATGACGATAATACTGCCAGATAGGAGACAGCAGAGGACCTGGATTTGACTTTGCTATGACTAGGTCCCAATTAGTGTGAATAAAGACTCCTCTGAAGTGGTCATATGTGCTCAAATTCACACATTTCTAAATCATAATCATGGGCAACATAGTAATTGATTCAGTCCAATGGAAATATACAGTATAAATTCCAATAACGTGACTCCTTCAGAGGATTCATTGCTCAAACTAATCAGATCCAATCTATACTTTCTACCTGGGACAGGTTATTTTCCCTCCCTGGTCTCAGTTTCTTCAAACATAAACTAAGAGCTTTGATTACACAATCTCTAAGGTCCTTTCCAGCTTTAAAATCCTAAAGCCCTATGACTATATTCAATAAACAGGGACCAAGTGGAAATTTTTAGCATGAAAATCAAAATTCAGTCCTTTGAAGTTGAGACTGGCTACCACTTTGAGGGAGCAATCACAGAAAAGAGCCAATTTAACAAGCTAGGATCAGAGACACAGATCAAGATCCAGGAGTACAGGTAGCAAATGGGACTTAAGTTAAAAATATAAAAAAACAACATAGGAAGACTAATCCAGGTTGCTGTGTCGGAGTCAAAAACAAAGCAAAAAACTGGACCACCATGTTTCAGTTTTTGAAGCTTGAAAGAGGTTGGACCAGAGAGATGAGTCGTTACCAGGGTAGAATATGCAAAGAACATTAATGGTGTTTCCTTCTCCTAAGGACGCTGTTTCACACACCAACTCCCTGCGTGGACCAAGTGCACTGTCATTAAGTAGTTCTTGTTTTAATCCATTTGAATAATAATTTACTGAACTATGTGCAAGAAACTGGGCTAAGCACTATTTGGAAGGCAGAGATGAACAAGACTCTATCATCAAATTGCTTATAAATAAGTAGAGATACACAAATAAATATAATCCATGGTAGAATGTGATAAACACATAGTAAGGGTACCAGCAATGTTATCTGAGGCAGGGGAGATTACTAGCCAGAACAGAGTACATGGTAACAGGGCTCTTTAAATGAGTTTTGGATAAACAGTTAGGATTTTGACAGGTAAAGAAGGGGGAAATGAGCAAGAAAAGGATATTCCAGATGGAGGCATTCTAATGTGAACCTTGGCCCAGAGGTACTGCAGCTTAGGGAATATTTGGAGAACAGTAAAATGTTCACTCTGACTAGAGGAAAGAATGGTTCAAAAGGTGGGAAATAAAGCTGATAAGATAGGTTAGGACAAGATTACATAAAATTGAGCTGATATTGTGAAAAAATAATATATGTTCTGTAGCTATTATCTCAGCAAACAGAAATTACCCACTCTCTCATATGAATTTATTTCTTTGAAATACAACCCAGTTTAATCCAAAGGCTATGAATAAATTTACACCTAAAGGACAGAATTAGATGGACCCAAAGATTCCAGGACTAGATTCAGCCATAGTAAAATGAGTATTAAGTTGGTTCCCCTTCTCCTACCAAATTGAAAAAATGAAAATGGGTATTTTGAAGTGTTGGAGTATGTCATCAGTGAGGGTTTTGAGAATTACATTAATCTTTTCTTCTAAATTGTGTCTTCATTTGGTAGAAGCAATGATAGAACAAAAGGTATAAATATTAGTAGTTACAACATGGAAATCCTCTCCTTTTCCCCCTCTTTTGTGTGTTCTTGCTTCTCTTCTTGACACCTTCTGGTTTTGAGTATGAGAGTTTTACGTCACCAAGATGAAGTCAAGGAGCCAGACTGAATAAAAGGTGAAATAAGATGGTCCTACATTTGATGCAATGAAATCTTAATTTCATTTATAAGAGATAAATGGCAACTTTTAAAAATCACTTAACACCGAAATTAGTGTGGTACCTCAGTTCTACTACCTACTATAATTAGTGATTTCTCATTAAATATGAAAAGTGTCTTTTGTAAGAATCCTGTTGCAAGAATATTTAAAGGTAAGTACTTTTGAAGTGGGGGGAAAAGATCAGGTAGTCATGGAAATAAGCCATCATAATAGAATACCTTATGTTCATATATCACCTTGGCAAGTGATTTTATAATCGTTTTAAGTTATTAAATAATGATTTAATCATGATCTGACATTTTCCTTTTCTAACCACTTAGAAATCAAATGGTATGTTTTCTAAGTATATCTTTTTAACCTACAGATTTATATTAACACCCCCTTATAAAATCTTATATGTAGATTATGTAGCTAAGAAATTAATATCTCTATTATGTTCCTTTATCATCTTAATATGAACATAGTAAAAACTAACATTAGTGTATCCATTTTGTTAATCAAGCAAAGGTGAAAATGGGTTAAATTTCAATTGAGTACTGTACTTTATTCAAGTATATAATTCCTATTTTTGCTTATTAAGTAGTCTATTATTTTAGACTTGGATGCATTAGATGAATATGTTTTATGCTCCATAAACTTGATGTTCTTTTAATTTTTTAAAAAATTACATTTACATTTTTCAATCAGTAACAACCTGCCTTCTTTCTTTCCCACCTACCCCATTCTTATTTGAGAATAAAAGAAAAACAAAGGCCCTGTTACTAATGTCAAGAAAAAACAAATTTGTACATTAGCAATGTCCAAATATATGTGTGTATGTGTACATGCATGTGTATATGTGTATGTGTGTATTCACACACATATAAATACACACATATGTGTATGTGTGTTTGTCTTTAGCATATTGTTGCTGTTGTATAAATTATTCTCCTGTTCCTATTAATTTCACTATGCCTCAGTTTATATAAATCTTCCCAGTTTTCTCTTAGGATCTCTTTTCCCTTCATTATTTCTCATGACATAGTAGTATTCCATTCCATTCCAACTCTACTACCTACCAAAATGTGTTCACAATTCTCCAATTGATTCCCATATAATTTTCATATTATCACTCTTTGTCACCTCAAAAACTATATTTTGCATATCCTTAGAATTTGTCGTGCTTAGAACTAATCTTTCCCTTAATCTAAGCTCCCTTTAATTTCCCCTTCCTTCCTTTCCCTCCTAGTACCCTCCTGTTAACTGAACTATGGATATTCATGTATGTATTCTTCCTTCCTCTAACCAGTTCAGATAAGAATGAACTTGAAATATTATCCCCTCTCCTCCCCCAATACCTCCTTCTCTTTATCTACTTTAGCACCCTAATTATGTGAGATAATTTCCCCTAACCTTCTTTCCACTTCCCTAGCATATTGCCCTCTATGTCATTTCTTCCCTTAAGAGAGAGAGAACAGAATCACTCATAGTTTTGTCTAATTAGACTTCCTCTGTGACCCCTGGAGAAGACAATATTGAAAGGAGACATGTACACCATCTTGCAATATCTGAATTAAGAAATTTATTATTTTTAGTTCTTTAAATTGCTTATTCACATTTGCTTTTTAAAATGTTTTTCTTAATCCCCATGTTTGAACTTCACAGTTTTTACACATCTCTGTTTTTTTCATCAGGAATGCTTAGAAGTCTTCTATTTCACTAAAGATTCATTTTTATCCTGGTAGGATTACACTCAGTTTTCTGGGTAAGCTATTCTTAGCTATAAACCCTTATCTTTTGCCTTGTAGAATATCATATTCCGAATTCTCCATTTCTTGATAGTTGTGGCTGCTGAATCATGTGTGAAACTGAGTCTGGTTCTTTAGTACTTGAATTCTTTCTTTCTGACTGCTTATAGCATTTTCTTCTTTGACCTGGAAGCTCTAGATTTGGGCTATAATGTTCCTGGGAATTTTCATTTGGGGGTTTATTCCAGGAAGTGACTTGTGGATTATTTCCATTTCTACTTTGCCCTTTGATTCTAAATGATCTGGGGAGTTATAAAATTTCTTGAGATATGATGTCTAGACTTATTTTTTCTCATGATCTTCAAATACACAGATTCTTTTTAAAAAATAAGGGTTTTTAAAAAATATTTTCTATTTCTTATATTCCTATAATATCCCATCTATCCATGTCATTCCCACTCCCTAAGAACCATCCCAAATGACAAAATTTTAAGAGGAATTAAAAGTCAGAAAAATGATCAATATATTGAAAAAGTCCAAAATATGTGTAAGATGTAATACCTGTGGGCTTCCCACCTCCATGAAAGGGTAGATTGTAGGGGTGCTGTCTTCTCTTAAGCCTTTGTTTGGGTTCCTCTTGATCTTGATCTTGATCTTTCTGATTTTGTTACATTTACTTTTGATTTTCTGTGTGCTGTTATTTCCATGTATGTTGTGATAAGCACTATGTATGTTGTTTTCTCGGCTCTGTTTATGTCCTTCTGCATCAGTTCATATTACATGCATTACACACATCATTTCTTACAGCACATTAGTATTCCATTACATTCACATATGTATATGTTGATCGATATATAAATTGTTTATGTATCTGAAATACCAAACCCGTGTCAGAGAAATCTAATACAAAGATATTTTCCCTTTCAACCAATTCTCTTCTTATCCTAGATCCACTAATGTTGTCAGTGCAGAAGCTCTTCAACTTCAAAGAATTAAAATTATGGGTTTTAAAAAAATTTTTGTAATTGTTTCTATCTCTTCTTTGGTTAAGACTAAATCTTTTACCCATCACTGTGAAAGGTTTATGATTTATTTTTTAATAGAATGATCTTTAATATTAAAATCACATCCATTTAGAATGTTTTGTGGAGTATGGTATAACACATTTGGTCTAAACCTAATTTTGGTCAGATTGTTTTCTAGTTTTCTCAGAAATTTTTATCCAGTAGGGAGTTTTCCCCTAGGTAATTTATGTTTTCCACTTTGTCAAACACTAAGCTATTGAGTTCCATTGTTTCTGAATCTCCTTCGTCTAGTTTATTCTATTGATCTTTCTGTCTGTTCTTTAACCAATACAGGATGGTTTGGATGACTGCTGCTTTGTTCTATAGTCTGAGCTCTGGGATTGCTATTTTCTCTTCATTCTTAGTTCTTTTCATCCTCTCCCTTGATATTGTAGATCTTTAGTTTTTCCAATTGAATTTTGTTATTATTTTATCAAGCTCTATAAACTATCCCCTTGATAATTAGATTGGTGTAATATTAAAACATAAACTAATTTAGATAGTATTATCAGTTTATTATATTTGCATGGCCCGACCATGAGCATTGAATATTCCTCCAGCTATTTCAATCTTCTTTATTTCTTTAAGGAGTGCTTTGTAAACGAATCTATACAAGTCTTTTATATGCTTTGGGAGGTTTATCCCCAGATATTTTAGTCGTTATCTGGAATGGGATTTTTCTTTCTATTATTTCTTCTTGTGTTTGTTATTACATAGAAATTTTGTGCATTTTTCAGGATTTCTTTTCTAGCCGAGACCTTTGTTAAAGCTATTAGTTGTCTCAGTTAATATCTTTTCCAAGTAAACCATCATATCATCAGTAGAGATAGTTTTATCTCCTCTTTACCTATCTTTATTCTTTAATTCCTTCATCTTGTCTTATTGCTGTTACTAACATTTCCAGAGTTAAATAAAATATCAATGGGGAAAACGGGCAGTCTTGCTTTACTTCCATATTTACTGGAAAATGTTCTAGTATATTTCCATAGAACAATGATTTCTAATTTTTTCCCCCTCATCTGTTTTCCACATCAGCTGTTTTTGCAATGATATACTTTACCTGTTGTATTTCTTTTGACTATATGTGTATATACATATACATACATACACATACACTAGTTTTAAGAAATTAATGTCAGATCCCAATACCACTGCTCAACCCTCGAGTAGTTTCGTTTTTTTTTAATGAGGAAGCATGATTAAATAAAACAAACCACCACAAAAACCATATCTGATCACATACCCTATTTATATTGTATATATACACACAAATGTATATGTACATACATGTATACATACATATGTATTGTCTTATGTAATCATTGGCTACCTGTAGTGGCACGCACAGAAGTAGTTCATACCCTGTTTCTGCTATTGAATTAATACCTTGTTTCAGTTCAAGTTTCTTTTGAGCCTTGTATCAAGTCCGTTAAGAAAGAGAATGTGGGAACCCCACAACTTGTGAACCCCAGAACTCATGAAGTCCTGCAACAGGAAGCTATACCATATATAAGGAAGAGCACAAGGTGGATAGTCATAACTTCTTGGGATAAGCATTGTGGAGGCAGTGCAGCTGCTGCTGGACTGAAGACTAAATTGAGAATTGAGTAGAACTGAGAAGAGGACTCTTGTGGTGGCAGAGTCAAGTAGGACAAAACTTGTGGTATCCTGGAACTCTCTGCTCTGTCTGTGTTGATGTTTGTTTGTGATATTTCCTACAGAAGCCCTGGGATCTCACTGGAAGTCCTGACAGAGGATTTTCTGGTTGTATGTTTACAGAAGTCCTGGAGGACAATTTTGGAGGTCCTAGGACTTTACTGACTATTTGTGCTGACCTCTTGGACCTTGTTTGTGGGTATATTTTGATTTCTATGTTGATGATTTGTGTTGATGGGTCTGAGTTCATTTCATAGGCAGATAGTGAATTGATGATGGTGCTGGCAATGTGTATGAATATCATTGTGCCTCTGTCAAGCTTTGTCTTCCTGGAAACAGGAACTGTGAAGGACTTGAGGTGGAATGGACATGTGAACTTCAATATGGAATGGGAACTGGATGAAGAACCAGACAAGGAACTGGGAGCTGCCCGCCTTTGAACCCAGGTGACAGTTGAAGCTGGGACCATGGAAGAGGAACCATGGAAGCTGAGAGCCAGCCTTGAGTCAAGCTGAAAGAAGATTTTACTTGGATACTGTGTACTGACTGAGAAGATTATGATATACTGTGACCTAGGAGTAGAGAATTTTGACTTTTGTATTTTGTGATTGAATTAAGGATTTTGTGATTGACTAAATGAATGTACTTTGTTGAAAACTATGTGACCACTTTGGTGAAAACTATGTGGCCATTTTAGTCATAAGTTGTTGAGTTGTGACATGGTGAATTCTGTACCTTGATTTTCTGTGAATGTTTTACTCTGATTTGTTATTGAATAAATAGGGAATTTGCTATACTATGTAATTAGAACCTTGAAAGCTGTTCACAGCTGCAGTCCTCTGGAAAACTGCTTGTGTGGGCTTTACACTACCCTAATCTAATTTCTCTTTTGCAAGCTTCAGACTAGGCTAGAAGCTAGAAATAAGCTCCTATTCTGTTCTTGCGATCTAAGGTACATTGTCTCTGCTTGCTTCTAAACTTGCTCCTTTCTTGGTAATGGTTTGGGAGAGCCTGGAACAACCACCTATTTGGGAATGCCAGTACAGTTACATTCTCAGTCCACCCTAGACCCTATGACTTGGAATTGTTTAGTGGACAGAAAAAAGCTGTCAGTTGGAACTTCTTCTTCTCATAATGTCCTGGTATTTTCCTGGAAACTTCTCTTGCCCTGGTATATAGCCTCTCCCTGTGTCCTGGAATGCTCAGCCCAGTTGTTTCTCACTAGATCCATCTGTACTGTCCACAGATCTTTCTGTCTGCCTTCTAGTTCTAGCCTGAGCTGAATAAATGACTCACTGTTAGTTTTTCTTAGATATTCCTATCAGGATTCATTTGGTGCATTTTCTAGTTATTTTTGGAGGACTTTTTGGGGGGGTTGCTTTACTGCATCTGTTACCCTGCCACTTTAACCCCACTTCTGACCTGATAATCTTTGTTTAAGTGTTATTGGCTAGTTTTAAGAAATTAGTGTCACATCCCAAAACCATTGCTCATCCCTTAAATAGTCTTGTTTAATGAAGGAACATGATTAAATAAAACAAGCCACCACAAAAACCATATCTGACCACATACCCTAGTCTGTACCCAGGCTTCTCTATGTTTCTATTGAAAGGAAGGATGTGGTATGTTTCATCATAAGTTCTCTGGGGTCAGGATTGATTATTGCATTGATATTAATTCTCATATCTTTAAGTTTTCTTTTTCCTTTGTATTATTGTGATTATTTCATATATTGTTCTGTTAGTACTGCTTATTTACTTTTGTACCCTAAATGTAAGCATAGTAGGTATTTAATAAGTGTTCATTATTTCCAGCTAATGGAACGAATGGAAGCAGCTCTGAAAAGCAGTGGTAGAAGTAGAAACAGTGAGCCTCCAAGGAGGATAAAAGTCATTCTTCAAGTTTCCCCTCAAGAGGCTTTTGTCTTCTCCCTACCTCTTCTCCCAGGTCTTCATCCCACTTCTATAATTGGTCTTGCTTCAGGTTTGGAGTTTGGACTAAAGGTGGTAGAGGGGCAGCAGAGTCTATAACATAAGGTAAGTTTCCCTTCCTTTCAGGCAGTATCTGGCTCTTCTGACTTGCAAGTTTTACATTTTTATTCCAAGCAGCATTTTAAGGAAGTCAGAAGGAAGTAACTATCTCTGGGAAAACAGCCAAGAGATCAAAGGAATCCAAAAAAGTAGGTCAGACATTATTGGTTGAAGTATCTATCAAAGCAATTCGAGGGAGCTAGGTTTAACCTGTTTGCTGGGTCAGTCTTCTATTCAGTCTATGAGGGATCCAGTGGCATGGTATCAGGAGTTCCTGGGCAGGTCCTTGAAGGGCCTGAATCAGTGGTCTTGGGTTGTACCCTCAAGCTTACTTTATCATCTGGATACACAAACACACACACACACACACACACACACACAGTTACTTATCTAATTTGGTTCAATCCAATTGCTCAAACATTTAATAAGTGTTTTACAACATACAAAGCCATGATATCAAAGACAAAATTGGTCCCAACTCCAAAAGAGCTTACATCCTACTGAGGGAGACTATATGTAGAAAGAGAAGAAAGTTCAAGATAGTTTGGGGAGGGAGAATATACTGCGGGAGAATATAGAATATAGCTGGGAGAGAATGTCTCTGGAGGTTTCCCACAGGAAGCTGAGCCTTGGATGAAGCTAAGGATTCTAAAAGACAAAGACAAAGAGGGCATAATACAGGTTGGGGCAGGGAGGGGAGGGGAAAAGTCTTTGCAAAGGTTTAGATGCAAGGGTACAATGATTAGTTATAGAAAAGAAAAAAAGAAAAAGAGCAGTTTGAGCATAATGTAGGACATGTAAAAGAAAACAATTGGATTTTTGGTTAAATGGGTGCAAAAAGGTAAATTAATAACTAATGCAAATTTAAGCGTTCTTCAAAATATCTTATTTTCAAAACAGAAATAGAAATATTTCATATTTGACATTGCAAAATTTTACTTTCTGTTTCTACTGTTAAATACCTTCATTACTACAAGCTAACAGATACAAAAACATGTTTAGTCAAAAGTTATATTTTAAGGATCTATTTATCTCCTATCAATGAAACTAAAGTAATTTGCTAAGTGAAAAATAAGCAGTAATTAGGGAGTGTAGGAGTATATACATTAAAGGTAAATAAAATCCTTGAAATATGAACATTCTTCTTGGCAATTTACTTTTTTAGTAGTACATACCCCCGGACTTCTTTTTGTGGTCCTGTCCCCAAGCCTCTGGCCAACAGATAGCTCTATGGACAATGGACAGTTCTCTGGCCTCAGGAATGGCAAGGGGACATCTTGTCTAACAAATCTCCCCTTTCCCCAAATAACTGGACTGGATCCTTGGCATTCTCTTAGCCCTTCAGAGTATTCTTATTGGTTTATAGCGGGTCATTGGGAAGTGGAGGTGAATGACATTTCCTGTTCATGTTTCCCTACCATTATGGACAAAAAAATAACCAAAATGCTAAACAAATTATTGTGCGTTGGGAAGGGAGGTTCAAGTATGATCATTCAGAATCCACACCAAGAAAATGAAGAGAACCCCCCCACACACACACGTCTTATGTCCAAGTGAGGTTTCTATATGTAATTCTGTATTAATAAATAGAGATTGTGTTGTTCAGTGGTTTCAATTGTGTCTGACTCTCTGTAACCCAATTGGGGGTTTTCTTGGCAAAGATACTGGAGTGGTTTGCCATTTCCCTCTCCAGCTCATTTTACAGATGAGGAAACTGAGGCAAACAGGATGAAGTGACTTACCCAGGGTCACATAGCTAGTAAGTATCTGAGCCCAGATTTAAACTCATGAATATGAGACTTCCTGACTCTAAGCCCAGCATTCTATCCACTGCACCAACCCAGCTGCCCATAAACATAGATACAGATAAGATATAAAAACTTCTATGTCTTTATTTATCTATACCTCTATCTATATTGATATTGTTATAGATGTTGCAGTTAACCTAGAGCATTTGTCAAGGAAAGATCAAGATCTGCTATCATGATCTTGGCTGTATTCGACTAAACATTCATTTATAAAAGGAAATCACTCCTCTGCAGAGATGACTAATTAACTCATAAGATGTTTCATGGCAAAACAAAGAACAAAGGTGTGATTAAGTTTCTTCATGGCTTAAATTTCTAATGTAAATCTGGGATTTCTTAAGCCTCTTTCCAAATTCTCAAGCATGCTACAGAGGTGGTAAACAGGTTAACATTCACTCAAAGATTTTGTTTAGTACTTCCCGTGCTGGGGTATTATATATATGGAAATGGGTCAGCAAGCAGCTAACGGTGCTAGAACATGCCCAGTTCCCAGTCCCCAAATCTTCTCTGTCTATGTATTGACAACAGCTGTTCTTACATGGGAACCAATGCCTCCAATTATAAAGTACCGTATGTTAATAAATCTAGTAATTCATATACACCGGCAATAATATTTTTAAAGAGATTATTTTCTCTCAGGTATCAACTAATCTTTCTACCATTTGACCTATTGTTGTTCTTAACCTTGATATTTAATAATCACCAAATGAAAACAAATATAATTTAGAAGAAAAATGTTGTACTTCCTCCTGACACCTTCAGTGAGTACTTCTGTTAATGCAGCCAGATTTGACATTAACATCTTAATAGCCCTGATAGAATCACTTAGGAGACCAGCTTGATGTAAATAGGGAAAATGTTAATGAGTATAAAATGTGAGTGATTAATAAATGTGATTGAAATGAAATGACCTTTACTCATTCACTGGGCGATTAACGTAATCAAGGAAAACCCAGCTGTGATGAATAAATGCCATGTGGTAGACCTGGCTATGATTTGCTATCATTGCTGGAAAAATACAATACTTCTCACATTTACCTGGGGGAAAAGGGCTTGAAACATAGATTTTTTTAAAAAATCAGTGCAGAACTTTCACATACTGCCTTAAAACCCTTCTATTTCAGAAAGTCTGAAGGTCTAGCATAGAAGAAATTAAGAGTCATTAAAAGAAAAAAACACACTCAACATCAAACACTAAGTGGAAAACACATATCTACTTTGTTCACCATAAAAATTGTTTTTAGAGTTCTGCACAGATGCTGATATGTTAACTGGAAAACAAGGTGCTAGGTGATAGCATGCAACCCTTCAGTCTTTCTAATGTTGGACAAGATGAGGGATAGGCAAGGAAATCACTTTGGCTCCAGAAAACAGTAATATTACATTTTTATGTGCATATAATTTTAGTGTCAAAGAATTCTGTTCTCCAGGGTCCATGGTTTCTTATTCTGAGATAAGTCAAGTCAATGAGGAACCAATTAATTGATAAATGTTTATTATGCACCTACTATATACACCAGGCACTGTATTAAATGCTGAGAATACAAAAAGAGACAAAAGAGAACCTCTGTCTTCAAGGAGCTTACAAACAAAGGAAAGGATTTTTGGTAAATCTCCAACTTTACCCAGGGAACACAAATGCTTCTTCCCAGATTCTTCTTGAAGGGAAAGGGTAAACTTTTTGTTCCATTGTAGAAAAGAAAAAAACCTTTCTCCAAAAGAAACAATGAGATAAATGGACCAGTCTACAGTTAATAGTCAAGTAGAGGCTTGATCAAATGGGCAAAGTTTAGATATGGGAAAATGGGAATGGGAATGGGATAGGATGGGAAAAATCAGAATCTTAGAATCTCAGAATTGGAAAGGATCTCACAGGGCTTGTAATCCAATTTCTACCTGAACAAGACTCACTTTTCCACTTTACTCAATTTCCCTTGAAAACCTCTAATAGGGGGAAACCCAGTCTTACACAGAGGAACCCATTCCAATTTCAGAAAGCTCCAATTGTCATGAAGCTTTTCCTCACATTGATCCTGAATCTGCCTCTGCTATTTCCACTCCTCACTCCCTGTTCCACCCTCAGGGGCCCTAGAAAAATAGGTCAAATCACTCTTTCATATGACAAGCTTTCAAATTCTTGATGACAGTTACCAAGTCCTCTCTAGGACCTTCTATTCTTCTGGGGGGGTGTGGGAGGGGATGGGGTGAAAAAAAAGATCTTTAGTTTGCTCCTCTTAAAGTAAGGTCTCAAGTTGTCTTAATATCATAATTACTTTCTCCTGGATACTCTTCAACTTGTCAATATGTGTTCCAAAGTGTGGTTCCCAGGACTGAACACAGTAATCTTAATGTGGTCTGACCAAGGCATCTACTCTGTTCCACATAAGGTACTTTTCTTAATGGAGCCTGAGACTACAGTGGCTTTTAAGGGGGGAGAAACACTCCATATCATACTATTGATTCACTTTGGTCTATTAGAATCCTTAGCTCTTTTTATCACAAAACTTATTGACTAGGCACACCTTTCCTATCTTTGTGGAGTTGATTTTTTTTAAGCACAAATATAGGACTTTCTCTATGTAGATATCTCTCACTAGATTTAGTCCTTATTCAGTATCTTTCTAATCTATTGTGAACATTTGAATCCTAACCATGTCATTTAATGTACAAAGTGCACTTCCTAACATTGGGTCTTTATCCTAACTCATCTTCATCCAACTCATTAATGAGAATGTTAAAGAGCATGGAGTCAAGCAGAGATCTCTGGGGGCCTCCACTAAAAATCTCCCTCCAAATTGACCTCCGCCCACCAGTGACTTCATTTTGGGTGTGGTCATTCAAAATTTTCTGAATTCACTTAAATGTACTACATCTTCTAGTTTATATCTCTCAATACTTGTAGAAGGATGGCATGAGAAATTTCTCATTTGTGATACTTTGCTGATATCTAGTTACATGTTAAGTCCATATCCTATTCTGAAGACAAGGAAATGAAGTTAGAGGGAATCTTGTTGGGAAATTTGAACCAGAATGTGGTTAGGTATAAGGGCATTAAGTGGAACTCCATCATGAGTCTTCCTGTCAGAGAGGCATGTGAGGACAGAATCTTGGTTAACAGTTACATGGTACACTGGTATCCATCTGATTATAGATTGATAATGGGGAAAAACTTATTGTAATATATTGTAATGACTTCTCAGGAGGAGATACAAAAGAATCCATTTCTTCTAAGTAACTTCTTTTTCTGTTATTTCTTTATTAAATATGATTGGCCAGTGTCTTCATGCTATTCCATGATACTAATAAAGATTCAGTCCACGTGTTACACATGCAGAAAGAACCAAGCATAGTGGCCAGATGAGTCAAGAAATTGATGGGAACTCACCATCAACAAGGAACCATCCTCTGATACAGTGGTTCTCAACCTTTCTAATGTCACAACCCTTTAACATTTGTATATGGGCGTATCTGCATGTGGGCAGACCCACCTGGAGATTGATAGAGGAGAGGTGTCTCTGTTCCTAAGACCATTAGAAATACGTGTTTTCCAATGGTCAGAGGCGACCCTGTGACCCCTGTGAAAGGGTTATTCAACCCCCAAAGGCGTCACGACCCACAGGTTGAGAACCACTGCTCTGATAGCTAACAGACTGATTAGAGACCATGGTATGGTCCAGAGGAGTGTTGATGCTGGTGAGGAAAATTTGTCGATTACATATTGAGTATAACAGTTTTCTTTTATCAGCTAGTATGGTATAGCAGGAAGAGCACTTGTTCTGGATCCAGACCTCTTGGATTCAAACCCTACTTCAGTCCATTTCTGCCTGTGAGACCTTGGGCAAGTCACTTTAATTCTCTAGGTCTTAGTTTCAACATCTGTAAAACAAGAGAGTCAGACTAGGTTACCTTTGAGCTCTAAAGCTTTAATCCTATGGCCTCAAAAAAGAGAGATTCGTTGCAATTCTTTTTCTTGTAATTGTTAGAGCTCTTATCCAAAAGAAGTGCTTTCCCTACCTTTCTTAGATTCTGGGTCTCTGTGAAATCTTCCTTGGGAGTCAAAAGTTGCAGGCTAAGCTATGGAACACATATCATTCCAGTAAGTAACTGAACCCTGAGGAGTACTCTCCTGGATTGAAAGGAAGTAATGCCTCAAAAATTGTCTTGGTGATTTTACTGAATATTGAAGTTAGTGCTCTGTGTAACAACTTCCAGAGCTGCTTCAGTTTAGTATTTCTCCTCTTTATCCTGCTTAACAACATTTCAGAGGAACTGAGAGTCAAGCACAGCTTTCCAAAGTAAGAAATCTAGAAAAGCCATGAGAAAGAATCAATTCACCAAGAAGAACCTGAGCTGTCTGAAGGAAAGTATCTCATTTGCAAAGTGATTCAAAAGACAGCTTACTGATAAGATTTAATGTCACTGCCAATCTGTATTTAGGAAGCATGTGTCTTTAAAAGTATTTTTTGGAGGTGGAGCCAAGATGGCAGAGCAGAATGAAAAACTAGGCAGCAGCTCCTGCTCCAATCACTTCTAATACATGTTTTAAAAATGACTTTAAACAATCCTTAGAGCTACAGAACCCACAAAGTGACAGAGGTAAACAATCACCCACTGAATGCAGCCTGGCAGGCTGGCAGGAAAGGTCTATCATAGCACAGTCTTCCATGACCCAAGCCGCGGTTCTGGCCACGGGACTATCCAGACCATCAGTAGCCAGAATTGACTTTAGGAGAGTGAATAACCAGTAGCTACGGAGGTTTCCAGACTTCTCAACCCATAAACACTGAAGACAAAGAAAAATGTCAGTGTGGAACTCTGTTGGAAGAGGGGTGAATGGAAGAGTATGGTCCAGCCCCTGCCCCACGGTGAGAAGCAGCAGAGGTGTGGAAGCCGTACAGCCACCTCCACATGGCTGCTTCAGGAGCTGTTGGCCTGCAGATTGTAGGGGAACCAAGCAACCATTCAGAAGGTAATCACTCTTGCTTTAAACTGCTTGGATCTGTATCACAATCTTGGGTGGTGGTTCTGGGGTATGTGACCAGTGAGCCAGAGCTTGTGGGTGCTGCAGAGAAGGTGCCCTCCTAATAGCTCTGGCAGCTGTGAAAACCCCAGTGATGTGGGACAAAGTTCTCTCCCTTCTGGAATCAGAGTTCTACCCTG
This sequence comes from Pseudocheirus occidentalis, assembly GCA_028646575.1. Lineage (NCBI taxonomy): Eukaryota > Metazoa > Chordata > Mammalia > Diprotodontia > Pseudocheiridae > Pseudocheirus > Pseudocheirus occidentalis. Next base: position 21,079,834 of record CM053600.1, on the reverse strand, counting down.
GAAAAGAGCTCAAAAGTCAAGTAATTGGCTGGCAATATGAACAAGCAGAGTAAGCACAAACAGACCATAGAATCCTTTCTGGGGGACAAAAAAGATCAAGGCATGGAGTGGGAGGAAGACAGTGAAGTGAGAACTCCAGCATCAAACATCTTCAGGAAAAATATGAATTGGTTATAGGCCATGGAGGAGCTCAAGAAGGATTTTGAAAATCAAGTAAGAGAAGTGGAGGAAAAATTGGAAAGAGAAATGAGAATGATGAGCAAGCCAACAGCCTGCTAAAGGAGATGCAAAAATACACCGAAGAAAATAACACCTTAAAAATAGACTAACTCAAATGGCAAAAGAGGCCCAAAAAGCCAAGGAGGAACAGAATGCCTTAAAAAGCTGAATTTTCCTGATGGAAAAGGAAATTTAAAAACTCACTGAAGAGAATAACTCCTTCAAAATTAGATTGGAGCAATTGGAAGCTAATGACTTTATGAGAAATCAAAATACTATAAAACAGATCCAAACAAATGAAAAAATAGAAGGCAATGTGAAATATCTCATTGGAAAAACCCCCGACCTGGAAAATAGATACAGGAGAGATACTTCAAAAATTATTGGACTACCTGAAATCCATGATCAAAAAAAAGAGCCTAGACACCATCTTTCATGAAATTCTGAAGGAAAATTGCCCTGATATTTCAGAACCAGAGGGCAAAACAGAAACTGAAAGAATTCACCGATCACCTCTTTAAAAAGATCCCAAACAGAAAATTCCTAGGAATATTATAGCCAAATTCAAGAGTTCCCAGGTAAAGGAAAAATACTGCAAACAGAAAGAAAAAATTTGAGTACTGTGGAAACACAGTCAGTATAACACAAAACCTATCAGCTTTTACATTAAGGGATTGAAGGGTTTGGAATATGATACTCTGGAGGTCAAAAGAACTAGGACTAAAACCAAGAATCACCTACCCACCAAAACTAAGTATAATGCTACAGGGGAAAATATGGTTATTCAATGAAATAGAGGATTTGTAAGCATTCTTGATGAAAAACCAGAGCTGAACAGAAAATCTGACCTTCAAATGCAAGAAGCAAGAGGAGCACAAGAAGGTAAACAGGAAAAAGAAATCACAAAGAACTTGTTAAAGTTGAACATGGAAAAATGATAATTATAACTCATAAGACTTTTCTCAGTATGAGGATAGTTGAAGGGAATATATATGTGTGTGCATATATGTATACACATATGTATGTATAGGAGAGCAGATGTGTATATAAATATGTGTTGAGTGTGGGCATATGTATTCTCATGTATACATAGAGGGCAAAGGATGAGTTGATTATGATGGGATGATATCTAAAAATAAAATAAAGGGGTGAGAGAGGAATTTATGGGGAGAAGGAGAAAGAGAGATAGATTAGGGTAAATTATCTCATATAAAAGAGGCAAGAGAGAAGAGCAGGAATGTGAAAGGAAAAAAGACAACCTTATTCTCATTGAATTTGGTTTAAGGAGGAAATAACATACACACTCAATTGGATATTTTATCCTACAGGAAAATG
>CM053600.1:21061526-21077780 GCA_028646575.1 Pseudocheirus occidentalis | reverse complement strand
CTGTGCCACCTAGCCACCCCTTAAATGGTATATTTCAGTTCTACATAACTATGATTCTAGAAAGCATTGAGGTAGTGGTAGTGTATTTGCCAAAGGACTAGCTTTGGGAGTAAGAAAAATCTAGGTTTAAGCCTACCTGATATATATTAACTATATTTTAAAATTTTCATATCTAATTGCCTTTTTAGCTATCCTCATGCTTTTTTACCTCTCTGCAACATTTGACACTATTGATCACCCTCATCTCCTGGATACTCTCTTAGCTTTAGATTCAAATGACAGTATGCTATCATGATTTTCTTCCTATCTTTCTGATCACTCCTTAGTTTGCTTTGTTGGATATTTGCCCAGGGTATAAACACTAACAGTAGATGTCATGGACCCCAGGACCTCTAGGAGTGGATCTTTCTTGGGACCTCATCTTATTCAATATTATTTCGCCTAGTGTTCTCATTAGCTTCAATAGATTCAATTATTCCATCTATGTGGATGATTCTCAGATCTACTTACATTTATTCTAGCAAATTAGCCCGAACCTCTTCCCTAAACACAAGGTTTCCATCTTCAACTGTCTATTAGATGTCTCAAATTGAATGTCTCATAGCCATCTTAAACTTAATATGTTCAAACTGAACTCATTATCTTTATGCCCAAATTATCCCCTCTTTGGAACTTTTCTCTTACTATTGATGTTACTGGCATCTTCCAAGTGACCCAGGCTTGCACTCTAGGTTTCTTCCCTGAGCTAAATAGAATAGCCCTGGTGTCTGCCCCTTTTCTTAAATACTCAGATGGATATCTGATCTCATTGTTCTGAATATTCCTTCCAGTTTTTTGGAATTCATTCATGCCAATTACTTTAGGTTGTTTTTGCTCATGTCCTCCCATAAGTTGACTTGGGTGTCCATCCAAACATTCTGGGGACTTTCCTCCAGTTCTGACATTCTGAAGGTAGCAATTGAACACATGGACTATTAAATGATTATCCTGTATTGTAAACACATTACCAGACCACCTTTTTCCATTATACATTTCTTTACACCCTTTCTCCTTCCCTTATTTTTAATGTCATAACCTATGCGTATCAACCATATACCTCTTCATTGTTCATTAGGTGATCCCCAATTTAATATTTTTGGAAAAAAACATCATGTTACATGATTCTTGGCCTATATATCATAGAATATATATTATATATAAAATAGCCTATAATATCATTGGAAGGATATTAATACTTTATATTTATATTAATACTTTATATTAATTAAAATTAATTAAATAAAATAAAACTAATTATATTAATATTTATATTAATATTTTAAAATATGGTCATTTGTTATAGCAAGAAGCTTGGAGTCATGAAAAGAACTGTGAAATTTTCCAAAACTTTGCAGCGTCATCAACTCTGGACCCAATTTATTGCTCATCGGCAGCATCTTTCTAAGATCTATCTATATTTCCTCTATGTTTGTACAAAAATATGTATTTACCTACATATCTATCCCATCTCTGTGTCTCTTTCTGCCTCTGTCTCTTGATTTGATCTGGGCTGATCTTCATTGATATAAAATATGTTAACTAAACATGGAGATATTTGAGTTTTATGGATTGCTCATTCAAATGCATCTCATAATCTGAGTATTAAGTACACAGCCTGTTTGCTTATAGAAATGGGAAGGTAAGCATGGAATCAACTATACTACAATTGAAAATATGTTAAGTGGGGATGGCTAGGTGGCGCAGGGAATAGAGCACCGGCCCTGGAGTCAGGAGGACCTGAGTTCAAATCCGGCCTCAGACACTTAACACAAAAACTAGCTGTGTGACCTTGGGCAAGTCACTTAACCCCAACTGTCCTGAAAAAAAAAAAGAAAATATGTTAAGTGCATGAGAGAAATACAACTAACAGATGGGAAAATGGGAAAAATTAGATAGAGGATATGCCATTTGACCTTGACCTTAAGAAGAGGATTTTTTGGTCTTTTTCCCCACTTTTACTGACACCTTTTATTTCTGTACTATTGTCACCTCTAGCTGCCTCTCTTTGATCCTATGGCCACACCCTGCATTGAATCCTCTCCCAAGATACATGAAAACAATAAATCAACCAACACCACAATAGTATCTAATAGTGCAAAATGCATCTTCACTCATGTCCCCCCTTTCTTTTCCATCTCTGCTACTAGAGCTATTCCAAAGGAGCTTTCGGTGAGCCTGCAGAAGGTGATCTTACAGTCCATTACTCTTATAAAGTTTTTCAAAACCCTGTACACAAAGTTATTTGTGGAATAGTTCACAGAAAGTTGGCTATAAAAGAAAAATAATAGGATGCAACTTTTCCTCATTTCTATATGAACCCCATCAAAAAGATTTAAATAACAGAGAGACAAATAATAAGGATGATAATACGGTAATGATGATTGATGCAATGCTTTGAGATTTGAGATGTACCCATTTGGCCCTCCCAACAATCCTGTGGAGTAGATGGTATCATTATTTCTTTTTATAGATTAATTTTCTGAGCCTCAGAGAATTGACTTGTCTAAGGTCTTTCCGGAAATGTTCAAGGAACATCTGAACCCAGATATTCCTTACTTCAAAAGCAGTATTCTATCTACTCCATCAAATTATTGTTTTAGACTCCAACTTTAATTTTTTGGTGTTGATTCCTGAACTTCCTCTGAAGGAACTCTGTCTCAGGTCTAACCTGAACTATCTTCCTCAGTAATGCTATTAGTCTCTATCTTTGTTCCAGGAAACCCATCCAGTATCAGACATCATTCTCATTTTCGACTGCCTCTTCCACAAACCATTCTTGACCACTAAGTAACAGGTACTCCATTTCACCTGTCAAACTTTGAAAGATGATTATTCCTCAGTTAGGTTCTACACATCTTTCTTTAATGAAATACCTCCATGGACGTGTTGCTGACAGTATCCCACAAAGACTGTCAATTCTAATTGTACATTGAAAATTTTAGGCTATGGAGAAGATAGCCTTGGTAGGGGTTAATACACGGATGCAAATTTCTTTAGACTAATAGCTCTATATGTCTTTTCACAGACTTCACAGCATAGTCTACAATCAGCTTTTTAAGTTTTCCATATGTACAACCTCATCTGTATAAAATAATTCCTGAATGGCTCTCTCCAGAACCTTTGATGATGTCTTTATCTCATTGAATGAGAGTGTTTTCTCAGGTGCTGGAAAAATGCATTCTAACACCTTCTTGGGCCCTTGTTGTGGTGCCAGAAGACTTAAGGCAACAGGGTGCAGTGGAAAGAGCCCATCATTAGAAATTGTGAGACCTAGGCTCAGCTACTAATTAGCTGGAAAATGCAGTTCTACTCTGAGCTTCCAGTTTCTCATCTACAAAATGAAGGGATTGGACTAGAAGCATGGTCCTTCAATTTTTGGTTCTCAAGGTCCTTTTGTACTCTTAAAAATTATTGAGAACCCTCTCCCCACTCCAACCCCCTTACCCCTACAAAAATAAGACAAACACAAAAAGCTTTTCTTTATGTGAATTTTATCCAGGTGTGTGCTGGAGCCAGCTCATACTGGCTTACTGGATTGTAAGAAACAACTGTGATATTTTCAGCACACCTTAAAAGACCACAAAATGGTACAAATCAGGGTTTGATATATTGTTTTGTTGAGTGTCTAGATTTAAGAAAGTGAGGGAGAAAATGTTCAACCTAAAAAGTGTGCTATGTGTATTTTTTTAGATTACTTATTAAACACTTACCAGCATAATGTTGGATATATCTATTGATAGTACAGTATTAAAAATTAAGACACTGGGGCAGCTAGGTGGTGCAGTGAAAAGAGCACCAGCCCTGGAGTGAGGGGGACCTGAGTTCAAATCCGGCCTCAGACACTTGACATACTTACTAGCCGTGTGACTTTGGCCAAGTCACTTAACCCCAACTGACCTCCAAAAAGAAAAAAAAAAGACATCTTAGTATTCTTATGAAAATAGATCTTGGGAGAGTCCCAGACCACACATTAAAAACTGCTAGAGGAGAGGAACTCAATGGTCTCTTCAAGTCTAAGATAACATCGTTCAATCTATGATAAACTATATAGGCAAGCTTTAATTAGAAGAGCTATTCAGAAGACCTGCTTCATTCCATTGGTAATTAGCAAAGTGATGGAAAATCTAGAAGCATTCATTACAAGACTATAACACCAAAAACCGTAAAAAAAAAAAAAATCCTCTGCCAGCCGTAGCCCCACTACTCAAATATACTTATCTATCTTTCACCTCTTTGCTTGAAGTGGTACTTAATTGTCCTTTTACCTTATTTTGATTAATCATCTACATCAGTCATTCAACAAGCATTTATTAAGCACCAACTTTGTGCCAAAAGCAGAGAGGTGATAGAGTGTGCCAGGTGGTAGGTATACTAAGACAAAAGAGAAAATAATTCTGCCCTCAAGGAACTTACAGTAAGTCCAGGCATAGGAGGCAAAATGCACATATATTTGTATATATAAAATATTTACAAAATCGACACAAGACGATTTTTTTTTCAAAAATCACATTTTCCTTTAGAACAGGTAGCTAGTAGGTCTGTTGAAAATAAATTGCAAGTCATTTAATATCCATTGAAAAGGTGCAGGAATAGGCACATTTTTCAGTTTTACTCTCAAATCGGGCCACGTGGCTAAGTTTCTACAAGGTAGAATATGATGCTGAGTTCTTTTGTGTTAGCCTTGAAGGCTTATGACAGCTTGCTATAGGTTTCTAACTGCCTGCTCTCCTCTCTGGGAGGCAGACAATTGAACTGATTTTAATTTTTTATCCACTTTAAAATCCCTTTGAAATGTTTTAAGATGCTTTCCATGCAGAGGAAATTTAACTAGGATGCTACCAACTCTAAAATATGCACATCTTCTAAAAGTTGAATATGATAATTACCTGCAAAAGAACTTTGGAAACAAAATTGGGAAGGGGGAAAAAAGACCTGTAAAGTTCTCAGCTTATTCAGAATCGTGATTATAATTGCTAGAATGAATATACCACAATATTCAATAAAAGAATCATAACAGACCATCAAATTTCCCATTATTGTTTCATTTATGTCCCATCTAGTATACAGACACTACAAAGATTTCCCTATGAGATTCGAAACTTCCTAACTTGATTTCCATACACGGCATATGGCATAGGGGGTATATATTGGTCAGATTATATCAATTGAATAACCCAAACTCTTGATGATAGGGCTCTGCTTTTCAAGCCCTTTTCTAGTCTGCATCAGTACAATAAAGGGGAAAGAGCCGGACTAAATGACGACTTCCAGACTCTAAGAATTGTGATCCATTTTCTTTGCATTCGATGTCCTGACATTAAAAAAGCATTTGACAGGCCTATTGCTCTTAAGTATAGTTTAAAAATTCCTCATGGAATAAGGAATGATTGTCACGATTAGGTTCAAAATTTACAAAGAAAAGAAGGAGAGAAAGAATCTCTGTCTTGGGAATATGATAATCATAAGAAATGTAGTCATTCACTTTTCCTACTACTAGGACGTGAAAAGATTTTTGTCATGTATTGAAAGATAAAAATTGAAACCAGCCTAATGACTTCACTTGACTTTATTGTCATCAAAATAATAGTTTTCAAAGGAACATGATACTCTGTGCAATTACAATGAACCTAGGTAGGACTGGGGCCAGTCCAAGTACTTCTGATGATTTGTTTTGGTATTTCCAGCCTTGTCTTTCTGGGGCTGGCTGACCCCTTTTTTTCTATTTTGACACACATAGTCCCCTTATATTCATGCTGTTCCTCCCTTCAATCTCTTGCTGCATATGTTTTAATTCTATTAGAGGCAAGTATGCGTTACAGTGGTAGAGCACTGGACCTGGAATCAGGAAGACCAGAGTTCAAATCCAACCTGAGGATCAAATAAGATAATGTTTCTCAAAAGCACTTAGCGCCCACCTCAACACATAGTAAGTGCTTATATAAATGCTAGCTAGGAGGAAGAGTATTGGCATTTTAAGACAAATCTAATTGCAAAAATAAAAACTGTATCTTTTTGTTTAAAGGCCTTTGGCATTAGGGAAAGAGAATGTTTGGTTAGGAGTGTGGGTGGTGGGGTGAGGGAATATTTGGAACCCCTGAAATTGTGCCTCCTCCTTCTGTGTTCCAGGCTGAGCTTGAACAAGAGTAACGTGAAGTCACACAATGAGGGGTTGGATTAATAGGCAAACATCGTTATGGGATGATGTAAACATTTGCAGACTTAAATATCTCAGTTCTGTTCCTTCCTGAGGGTCACAGGTGGGATCTATTTTCAGGACATGCAAAAATATTCATTTATATCCAAGCTCTAACCTTTCAGAGGAATATATAAGCAAATATTAGCCAGTAACTCTCCCAAAGTTTCGGAATAACTGCATTTGCGGTGCCAGCTCTTTGAGTCATGCTCCAAAAGTGCAATGGTTTGCTATGGAACAATCTGGACTCTGCTGTTCCCGAATCCAAACTTATAAATTTAAGTGTCATCAACAAAGATGGATCTGTTCCTTAGCCTTCAATTAGTGACTTCTCTAACTCCCACAGCTGTGACTCCCTTAATGAACAAGAACAAAACAGTACCTATTATATAAGCCTAACAATGTGTTGTTATTGATCTTTACCATTAATATTATGACTCTCAAGCAAGGAGGGGATTGATCAGTCAGTTGCAGATTCTCTATGCCTTTTATTCTCTAGCTTTCCCCCTTTATACTGATCACCAGTCCCTCTTTCAGAGTACTGGAAAGGAAAAGAACCAGAGAAGAAATTCAGCTCAAACTTTGCAATTTCAGTAAATGATGTGGGGGTAGGAGAGCAAAACAATTGACTCACAGTCTGCTTCTGGGGATGTAGGAAATTATAAGATTTGTATTTTAAGTAAATTAGGTTGTTAATAAGCTTATCAGTTGTGTTTGTATTAATAGAACTATATGAAACTTAAATGAAGTTGAAGTTTTAACATTTTGATTTAAATGAATTTTGGTTGGTTAGGAATTTCAGTGATACTTCAGTGATCTTTTATCCTTGTTCCCATGGAAAATGTAAAGTTGTCTCTAGTTGATTTTGAGCATTGGCAGAACATAATGGGAAGAGTTCTAGATTTGGAGTCAAGAAAGAGTTGGGGTCAAATTTTGCTTCCAGCACCTAACTAGCTATGACTAAGAGCAAGTGACAACCTCTTGGATTCAGTTTCCTTATCTGTAAAATGGAGATAAATACACTTGTAGTATCTACCTCACAAGACTGTGGTAAGATCAAATCATACAATAATATATGTAAAGTGCTATATGCGACTGTTAATACGTAACTTGTATCATTTAAGAAGATATAAAAATCTAGGTTTGTAAATAGTCATCAAATAAGGATCAAAAGAGAAAATCTTTGTAAAACATTTAGCATAGTGTCTGGCATACAATCAGTCATTAATAAATGCTTATTTCTTCCCCTATCTTTCCACATCCCATTTCACAATTCACATATTTCTCAGGTGGTTGGAAGGCTACCTAGGTTGAGTAGAATGCTGAACTTAGAATCATGAAGGCTTGAATTCAAATTCTTCCGCAGTTAAAATCACACAACTGTATAATCCTGGCCAAAATATTTAACCTCTCGCTCAGCCTCATTTTTTTCATCTATGGATGGAGGTAATAAAAGCACTTATCTGTAATAAGGCTGTAATGAGGCTAAATTAAATATTATGTGTATGTCTCTCTGTGTTTATGCACACATGTATATATATATGTGTGTGTATCTACATATAAAGTGCTTTGCAAACTTCTTATTGTAAACTTTACAAGTAAACTTTTGTAAACTTTAAAAATACTTTATAAATATTATCATCTTGAATATTCAAGATACATTTGCAAGATATTTATTATGCCCTCCATCTAAATCAGTGGTTCTCAACCTTCTTAACCCTTTAATACAGTTCCTCATGTTGTGGTGACCCCAACCATAAAATTATTTTCATTGCTACTTCATGACTATAATTTTGCTACTGATATGAATCATAATGTAAATATCTGATATATAGGATGCATTTAAATTGAACATAACCCACAATTTGAGAACTGCTGGATAAATTAGTAGCTTTCTGTATTCTGAGAGCTTTGGCTATACTTCCAACGTGAATATATTGGCATTTCCCAGTAACAGGATAGAGACAGACTCTGTGATTTCATTGGCTCCAAGGTGAGGAAATTGCTTCTATCAACATGCAGGTTGGCACTTGCCTTTCTAGGCTGAAGATAATTATCCTTGCTAGGGAAAACAGAAGCAAAAGTAGTTCATACTTTCCTCCATTTGCCCTTATCACCATCCCATGCTCTCCAAGAAGTTTTCCTATCCCTTTTTTGATATTTCTCTTCCCCCCTGATAATGAGACCCATGTGTCAAGTGGAACTCCTAAATCACCATCTTCTTAGCACATAATAAGCATATAATAATGTTATATTATAAAATACATTTAAAAATTTTAAATGCATCCCTTTGTGTTTACCTATAAAGGAGGTCAATGGCTGAGTCATGAATTTTTCTGCTCTTTTTAGCCTTTTTAATTTTTATGTACACCAATCAGAAACCTTTGAGTGGAGAAGAGAGAAAATGTTCCTATGTATTTTACTGTCTATCCAGGGACTAATCACCTCCTACTTCCTTTCAGCTTCCTAGATAGGAACTCCCATTCAAGGTCTCAACTTGGCTCAAGGCTCAAGGCAGGGGTAGTAGTAGAGCATCCAGAGCTCCTAAATCTAGAGTTCTGGGTCTCTGAGCACCTGGTCCATGACTAGGTGAACTATTAGAGCAGTATATTAGGGAAATTATTTGGGCAGTGTTATAAAGGATTGAATGGAAAAGAGAGAAATCATAAGCAAGGATACAACTTATAAATAAATGAAAAAGCATTTTAAAATGCTTAGTATTTGCAATGCAATATGCTAAACACTGAAGACACAAAATAGAAAAACAAGATGGCCCTTGTACTCAAGGGGTTTACATTCTAAAGGAGGAAGGAGCATCCCTGGGAGTGTTTGGCTGCAGGGAAGATGGCAAGGCCCAGAAGCCCTTAAAGGAAACTACAGGTCAGATGACAAGGTCTAGTAGTCCTAAAAGAAAGTAAGACAGTTTAATTAGCATATAGAGGGAAGATAAGACCAATGCACAAACATATTGTTGGTGTTATTTTAATTGATAAAACCATATCCATTCCCAACATTTAATTACTTTATACAGCTAAGGAATTTCATTGTGAGAATCTCTTTTCAGCCTTCAGCAGCTATGGCTACCAAAGAAGAATGGGCCTAAAGCTTATTTCTTCTAGTTTTGCTCTTCTGGCCAATAAAAGTAGACCAGACCTGTTGGAAGGACTAGTGACCTGAAGAGCAATGTTATAAGTGGCATTCTCCTTGCCTTGGTTTTCTGGTCTCATATCAGTGCCTTTCCATGAGAAAGATGGAGATATTCTTGCCTATCTCATTGATTCTGCCTCCTGTGTCCTTCTACCTCCTTCATGTGCCTCATTACTTATTACAATAAATTATCCAGAAGTAATGGCGGCTTGAATTAGTGAAGTGGGAGAGAGGAACAGAAAGGAGGAGAGAGATACAGGATATATAATTGAGGTATGATTGACAGGACTTGGAAACTCTTTGATTTAGAGAACACAGAGATGAAAGAAGCTCAGATGATACCAAGATTATTAGCTGTATGATTAAAGGGATGGGGATTGAAGAGACAAAAATCGAGAACTTAAAGGGAGGGAAAGGTTTGGAAGAGATCATGAAAAGCTGAGCTTTGGGCACATTGAATTTAAGGTATTCACATAGAGACACTAAGAACACTGAAAACTTGAGACCAGAGATCTGCTCAGGGGATAATAGAAAGAAAGATGCAATTGTTACAGCATGAAAATTGAAACCATGAAAGAATAGACATCACCCAAGGAGAAAATGAAGAAAAAAGAAGAAAAGATGACCAGAGACAGAACTCTACTAACATGCAGATTTTAGAGCTGAGATGAAGGTGAAGAGTCTGAGGAGGAGAAAGAGAAAAGTAAATCAAAGAGGTAGGAAAGAAATCATAAAAGTAAAGTGCCAAGAAAGTCAATGGAGTTGGGAATAGTCCATAATGTCAAATGTTACAGAAAGGTCAAAAGAGCAAGGAAAGAGAAGGCCACTGATTTAGTGATAAAGACTTCAATTTTAACTTTGGAAAGAACTCTCAAGGAAGGAGCAGCAGCAAGTATAGACTACTCTTTCTAGGATAATGTGGCCATGAAGAGGAAGATATTGATTGGGATAGTTTGAGTGGCTAGCAAATTGAAGGAAGTAGCAATTTTTATTTTTACTTTTTGCATACAAGAGACCTGAGAGTATTTGTAAAGTGAGAAAAGAAGGATTCAATAGAGATGAAGACATTGAAGATATAGTAAGAGGAAGAGTCTGATAAAAACAATAGCCCACTGAAGGTGGGGGAAGTAGGGATCTGCAGGAAGGCAAAGTCCAGAAGGAGTTCCCAGAGTCTTGGGTTGAGTCAGATTTGGATTAAGATGGCTGGCAAAGGACAGTCCTCAAATGGAGGTTTGAGGACAAACTTACCAATCAGAAGCAGGAAATCAGACAGGTTTGGAGGATTGTTTGCATAATGTTTCTTTTGTAATTTCATATGTATTTCAGTTTCTTTTTTCAGTTACTCAGAGAAAACATCCTTATTTTCTAATTCTTTGACTTTCCCCTTAATGGAACTACTAACATAATTTAAAAGTTATTTCTTGCATTTATTCTAACAAAGTGACCAATCGGCCAATATGCATTATTTTTTCATTTTATTTTATTTTTCATTTATGAAATAAAGCAAGCATTTCCGTTACATGGTGGAATTTTTTTAAAAAAGATGATTGCACATGAAACTGCAAAACTGTTATGAATAACTTGCTATTCCCTTTAAATATATAATAAAGTTAATTGTGTAATTTTCTTTTTCTTTTATTTCTTCCCTCTGTCCTCCTGCTCCCCTCCCCCCATGGCTTCCATTAGACACAATATGTAAATATGTAAAATCATTCTATATATCCTGATGAATGCATCAGTTCTTTCTCTGGATGCAGATAGCATTTTCCTTCATAGGTCCTTTGTAATTAAATTGCATACTTATAATAAATAAATTACCAACCGCTCCCTATATGTCAGGTAGTGGGCTAAGCCTTGGGGATACACAGAAAGCAAGGAAATCCTCAATAAGATTACATTCTAAAGGGAGAGAAAACAATACATAACTCAGGACAGAGAAGATAAATAGCAGGTGAACCTATTTAATTCAATTCAATAAATATTGTCAGGCTCCTCCTACAAAGAACCATGAATCATAATACACAGTACTTGCTCACAAAGTATTTATAATATAACAAAGAAGTAAGATTTAGCTGCAAATAACTACAATACAAGATGGTACGTAGGTGGAATATGATATTATTATTATCAGTAATAGTAAGGATCACAGAGGAAGGACCACATTATGGCCTGAAGTGGCTAAGAAAAATTTTCCCAGAAGCAAGAACCTGAGCTGAGCCTTGAAGAATGAATAAAATGTTTATGTAGCAGAGATGAAAGGGAAAGGAGAGCATTCCAAGCAGAGATAATTCTATGAGCAAACGTGCCTTATCTCATTCTAAACTTTTTATTCTACAAAAATGAAAAGTGAAATGTTTGCCATCCTCTTTTTTTAATACATTCTTTCAATAGTAGCCATTTCCAAATTTTTGAGAGAGGTAGAGTATCTGTTTTTTGTTTGTGCTGGTGATCATTAAATCCAGTTCATGAGAGAGCAAGCTTCATGCATTGTTGGATTAATCCTTTCAGAATCTCTAGGAGGTAAATGGCAAACAAAAAATGCTATTATTTACTGATTTACCAATGGAAAGGCAGAGGGGAAAGGGCCAAGAATGTGAACTACTTGAATTTGTCTATGCTAATGGCTCCCAGTACTGAAACTGAAACTAGGTTGATGAAAACAAACTATTTCACTATCCACTTGTAATTCTTTGGCTCAGAATCTTACCCACACATATCTATTTGCTGATTTCCAAATAACCCCATGGCACAGAACTGCCCAGTCACTCCCGAGTGGCTTTTGTGCCCCTTCACCCCAATCTCAGAGTTGTGACGCTCACCGCATCAGACTACAACTTCAAAATAAATTGAGATGAAGACATTCACTGCCAAATGCAACAACAGAGATAATCAATCATCTGTAAACCAAGGGCATACTCTGAATAAATTGTTCATATAGTGTTATCCAGACATCTCAGAAAGTTTTTGCTCCAAACAAATAATCTCCAAATGAACAGCAGAGGAGAGTCTGCCACAAGCTAAATGGACACGGATGTGAGATATAGAGGAAATAATACAAATCTACTGCCTTTCTCTTAGAGTTATTTTTAGTTTCTTATCATTTAGATGTCCTAACTCTGCTCCTTTTAGAATTTATCTTATGTAAGAAATCCTAAGCACATGATGTCTTTGGGGGTAGGGACTAGCTTTTCTCATTCCTTGCAGAATCTAACACAGCTGAGTAGATGTTAATTACAATAGCATGATAATTACTGGAGTCCAAAAATTGAAGCATCAATTTTCCTATTTATATCATATTCCATTAGCTATGTTCATAAAGATTATCAGTTTGACATTATAATGGAAGCTTTCTTCTGATAACTGATTAATAATCAGTTGGGGTTGTCAACTAAAGACATTCAAGAAGCCAAGATTATTCCTATAGTATAACAGATCAAGCTTCTACATCCTATCTCTGACCAAAACAGAAATGAATCCTATAAAGAGATGGATAAGCATAGACAGGATACTTTTTGGCTTGGAGGGGACCTTTATAACAAAATTTATGAATATTTGTATTTCTGACTGGTTTTCCTTGTTTGGGAGCTAGTGCACAACAAGTATAAATTATAGATTGGACTCAAAATATCTCACCATCCCCTCCCTCCTAACCTAAAAAAGCTGCAGAAAATCCTTGTACCTATTTGAGCCTGTTAGACGACAAAACATTTGCCTTTGAGAAGATGAATCACTTTGAGGAAACATTTTCATTTTTTGTGACTCATTTGTCCCATTGTATCACAGAGGCAACATGGCACTGTAGATTGAGAGCTAAGCTCAGAGCCAGGAAGGCCTGGGTTCAAGTCTTGCCTCTGACACAAACTTAAATTGTAAGCCCCTCTGTTAGATTGTAAGCTTCTTGAGAGTGAGGACTGTCTTTTGCCTCTTTTCGTAACTCAAGCTTAGCATAGTAGGTGCTTAAGAAATATTTACTGATTGATTGTGTGACCATGGCCTGGTAGAGGGTGTCAGCCTACATTGGTTGAGGGAGTTTCCTCACTTGGAAGTGAAATCGTAGGTTCAGAAAATCACTGTAAATAGCACATATTTTACTTTATTCAAATCATGACCCAAAATCCTTCATCTGTGTTTACAAGATAACTTTTTCACACTAAAGATAAACCGTCAATCAATGTATGTGTACTTTTGCAAAAGAGGTTAACTAGACAAATATGAAGGCTCTTGGTCCCTAAAGGAAAGAAGTTGACTTCCTTTATGTCCATAAACACATGTTGAGGTATGATTCTTCAGTAATGAGATGGTAATGAAACACTCGTTTGGAGCTATACATACATACATGCATATATGTATGCATGTGTGTATATTATATATGTATGTAGATACGTATGTCTGTATTTTCTTAAACTAGCCAAATTATGACTGCATATCTACTAAATAAAAAAGTAGTTTCTTCCATCCCACTCAGCTGTCTCTCCCCCTCCCTTCCTCCCTCTCTGTCTCTCTCTTTCTCACTCTCTCTCTTCCTCCTTCCCTTCCACCCTCCCTCTCTCTCCTCTCCCCTCTCTTCTCTCTCTCTCTCTCTTTTTCTCTCTCTCTGTCTCTCTGTCTGTCTCTGTCTGTCTGTCTCTCTCTGTGTCTCTCTGTCTCTCTCTCACACACACACATACACATATGCACACCTGAGAAAAGATTTTTATGGACCTAGATGTAGCATTTGTCCTGACTGGAATTTGATTTTGAAAAACAAAAGATTTTAAACAATCATATCAAGATTTGGCCATCCAAATTAAGCCCATCCTTCACACCGAGAGATAATATAGTTATCACACTACCCAAAACTGACCTGTTTTGTATGGACCTTCTGTCCATACAAAGAAATTAATCCAGTCACTTCATGGCCATAATTTATTACTGTTACTGTTTTTATCTAAGAGAATATTACCCAGGTCAATTATTTACTTGATTCACAAGATTGCCAATAACTTTTGGCTATTTGGAAAAACAACAACAAACTACTTTCCAGGGAGGATGAAAGACTTTTAAAAATTATCACTTATTTATTTATTGATTAGTTTTCAATATTCATTTCCACAAGATTTTGAGTTATACGTTTTCTCTCCATCTCTCCTCTACTCCACCCCCAAGATAGCAAATCTACTGAATACACCTTTCCCTAATCTGCTCTCTCTTATATCCTCTCCCAACCCCCCACCAACTTTCTAGTAGGGCAAGATGGATTTCTATACCCCACTGCCTGTCTATCTTATTTCCCAGTGAAGCACTTTAAAAAAAATCAAGAAAAGAACCAACAGATAATTCCAAGTGGGCTTACAAAAAGGGTTTGAACAACGACAGTGCTCCTGGCCTTCATGGACTGCTTCCCCAGGTGACTACTTTGAAAAGGGCAGTTCATCTGAGTACATGCATTCAAGTAAGTTTGTTTAAGAAACCTTGGTCCCATTGCATTAAAATCCCACATCTTATGAATAAGGGCAATTCTCAAAAGAAAGGTTTTGCTAGACCTGGAAAAGGACTGACTTGTTCTGACCTACACCTGACTTCTTCAGAGGAATAAAAGGAAAGTGCCTAGTGTGTTGATGCTTCTAAAAAAAAAAGATTAAAGTGCTGTATTTAATTGTGGAGCAAAAGGGGAAAAAATTCAAAAACAAAACACAAGTGATTAACTAGTACACAGAGGATTTAAGGGTTCTTGCTAACTTCATTCCCAAACTGACTGAGGGTTGAGCAGAAAATCCTTTTCGTTTCAACCACAGCTATTGAAAATCTTTACAAAATGCATTGGTCTGCTTCCCTGCCTTAATAAGTATAGTCTATTGAACATAATTGACTCTTGGCTTTCCTATTGAGGATCTCACAGTGCCTCAGGGCCATCACTCTGGACATAAATTCTTACTGTACAGCATTGCAGATGTAGAATTTGTAAGAGATTGAGCTGAACTTATACTGAGTCCAGGATATCCCGTGAGAGTTTAGCTTTTTATTAAAGCTCTGCCATCGTCTTGCTTTGTAATAATTTGTCTCTTTTCTCCTGAAAATGAAGTGGAATATGAAGTGACTGAGTCTGTTTCACTTAAAGGTTCTGGTTAGCTGCATTCCATTTAATGGAGGCCTTCATATTATACACCTCACTCTAATTCTTCAGCACTATTTACTGAGGTGTAACATCATAATTGTTTTACATGGTACAATACAGAGTGAAATAAAAGGTTTTTATGTTTAGCCCTGGTATCTAAGAATTTGAAGCTAGATATTTCCCCAAATGGCAACTCATTAGATAAAAATCTGATGATTAGCCCATTGTCACGAAACAAATGCATTTTAAATTTGCTTCCAAAGTCATAGAATTTTAAAATCTTAAAACTGGAAGGTACCAATCACGTCATGGCTTTTAACCTCCAATACTTCCCCCCACATGCACACATTTTTTTTTCTTTAAATGAGGAAACTGAGGCTCACATAGTTTGTAACAGGCTAGCCCAAAATTACACAGCTTTTGATCAAAAACATATGATTAGGATTTCTCTCTTTGTACTCCAAGTTTGTTATATTTTCCATTATTCTCATTGCTAAAAATATCTTAAAATTAACTAAAAATTAAGTAAATATCCTTAGGGAATAACACTATATATAGTCAAAAATTGTCAGCTGATCCAAAATAATAGCAATAAATTAGTAGGCATAGCACAGTACTGCTTATATTTTTGGTCATCTATATGTCTATTTATCTATCTATCTATCTTTCTATCTATCTATCATCCATCCATCCATCTATCATCTATCTATCTATCATCCATCTATCATCTATCTATCTATCTATCTATCTATCTATCTATCTATCTATCTATCTATCTATC
>CM053600.1:21035431-21061026 GCA_028646575.1 Pseudocheirus occidentalis | reverse complement strand
ATCTATCTATCTATCTATCTATCTATCTATCTATCTATCTATCTACCTATCTATCTATCTGATGAGGTACAGGCTCTGGGAGCCCCCTTGAGCTCTCCTTGAATCTTTCCATGGAAGGAATTTGCCTGATGTCATGGGGGATCCCAGAGCCTGTACCTCAAAGATTCAAGGAGAGCTCAAGGGGGTTCCCAGAGCATGCACCTCATCGTATCTATCATCAAATAAGTATGTGTATAAGATTGCATTTCTTCACAGCAATAACTCTGTGTGATAATAAATGTATATCATCTTTTCATAGCTGAAGAAACAGCATTAGACAGGTTTAAGTGATTTTTCTCAATGCCCTATGGCCAGTCTGTGGCAGAGGTAGATCTCAAACCAGGGTCTGTCTGACTCCCAGTCTAACATTCTTTCCACTAAACCACACTGCCCATACATTACGTCACTGAAGACTTAGTAAAAATCATCATAACCTAAAGGATTAAGACCTAGCTTCAGAGACAAAAAGACCTAGGTTCAAATCTTATCACTGACAGATTGCATGTGACACTGAGACCTTTAAGACTTTAAGTTATATATGTATGCATGTACTTCACATCTCTGATTTATTTATTAGAAGACCTCCCAGTGTGGAAAAACTTCCCACTGATGCAGGGATGTCACTATACTTTGCCTAGAGCAAAGTGTACATTTGGAAGGATGTAAAAGTCTTCTGAAAGTGTAGAGAAGTGAAAAAAAACAAGAGGCAGAGGGACTTTTACAGGGGTGTGTGGATTGGGATTTGGGAGAGTGAGGGAAGAGGTTGGGGGTCTTTTGGAGAGCTGTATAGATTGAGATTGGGGGATTGAGGGACTCTTGGAGAGGTGGGTAGAGTGGAGGGTGGGAAGAAGATAAGGCAACAAGGATAAGGTAAAAAGAGAGGCTGAGGAAAGTTAGTAAGTAAAAACAAGATGGAGGGAAATTCATAAATAGTAATTATAAGTTTGAATGTGAATGGGATGTTTATAGCAGCTCACTTTGTGGTGGCAAAAAACTCTGGAAGTTGTAGGGATCCCCATCATTTGGGAAATGACTAATAAGTTGTGATGCATGGTTGTGATAGGATACTACTGTTCTATAAGAAATGATGGGCTCAGTGATCTTAGAATGGCATAGAAAGACTTGAATAGAATAATGAAAAGTAAGGTTCTCCAAGAGAACATTGCGTACAGTAACAGCAATATTGTTTTTTTTAAACTTTATTGACTTCTTTATTTACTTTTAGTTTACAAGATTCAGTTACAGAATCACTTGAGTTTCAGATTTTAGCAGTATTGTTTTAAGGACGATTTTGAGTGACTGTCATTTTGACTATTATTAATACAAAAAATTTTTAAAAGGACATATGAAGAAAAATGCTATCTGTATCCAGAGAAAGAACGATAAATAGAAATATATATAGAATAATTTTACATTTACATACCTATTTGTGTTGAATGGCCGCCTCTAGGACAGAGGGAGTGAAGAGGAAATAAGAGAAAAAGGGAAAAAAAGAAACGTTCATGATATCTTTATTGTATATTTGGAGGGAATAGCAAGTCGTACACGGTAGATTTGCAAGTTCATGTACAATCATCTTTTTTTTCTTGTACTGTGTTATGGAAATGCTTGTTGTGTTCCTTGAATTGAAAATTAAATACATTTGTAATAGGAAGAAAGAGCTGCTTAAGGCACTGAGAGGTTAGGTGCTTTTCCTATGATCACACAGATAGCATATGACAGAGACAGGATTTGAATGCAGTTATTTCTGACTTCAAGGCTGATTTTTTTTTACCCACTATACCTCACTACTTCTCAGCCACATATAGCACTTCTATATTAAGCCCACCCAACAAGCTTGGACACACCAAAGACAACACAAATTGAATTCGTTCTCTTCTAAAATGATTGAACACAAAGTTAGTGATTAGCATCCTGTCAGCGCTTTCAGGATCCAGCCATTATGCTTTATAAATTGTCAGGAAAGTTGGGAGATGGGAGGAGGAAGCATCGCAATCACAATTCGATTGCCTATAGAATTTGAGAAGGGCATACCTAGCATGCAAATTCCTGGCAATTCTCAGTACTAGCAAAATTAGTGTATTTTATTTCTCCATATTTCATATATCCAACTAAATAAATATTCTGTAAAGTTGTCAACTCCATAAGTGTGCAGTTGTCCCTGTGGTACTGACCTGGTCATGATGTAATATTTGGGGTACACTTTTTCTTCCCGTTTCTATTTTGGAATTTGGAATCAGACAAGAGGGTATGTCTGTTGGGTGGTGGATTCTCTCTGAAATGTCCCATTGTGGTTTAACAGTGAACTACTGTACAGAGAGTAGGAAGCTAAAGGAGGAAAGTGGATATGAAAAACAAGTGAGCAGAAAGACTGACATCACATTAAGAAGATGGAAAATTGAAAATTTTTTCTGCTTTTTGGTAGCCAGAAAATGTACAACTGCCCAGATGCCATGAAAATAATCTGGTATCTTCTTTACCCAACTTGTAAGGCAGAGGAGAATAAGAAATGTGACAAGGAGTATTTCATTCTAAATCTGAAAGATTTTTCTTCCCTAACAAAAATATAGATACTCAAAAATCCTTTTTGTCCTTCCTTCCTTCTTTCTTTTCTTCCTTTCTCCTTCTCTTTTCCTTTCTGTCACTGACCCTCTCCCTGTTTTGTTTTTCTTTAAAGAATGGGTCTCTCAGTCTTTCCCAGGCTGGAAATGCAGGGCCCAATCACAGCCCTAATCCTACTATTGATTAAGACAGTAGCTTTGCCATGTTTCTTTTCCAGCCTCGGCCACTTTACCTCTCCTTAGACCAACTGGCTGTCCCTTCAGTGCAGAAAGCATGTCCCACCGTAGCTCAGAACCCCTGCCACCCTTACCCTCCCTGGTAACTGGGACTGAAGTCATTCACCACTGTGCTTGGCCAGGGTTCATTTCTCACCCAATGTCTCTCACTACACAAGTCCATGATCATGGAATGAGAGCAATGGTTAATGAGGCTTTCTTGTTTAATTGAAGTGGGAAAGCTGGGAGCAGCAGAGACTTCACATTAGGAATCTAAAGGACTTTTCAGTCACCAGCAGCATTGTAGCCCTCATTTGTGGTCAAAGTCCATACTTTTAGGGAAGTATTGAACCATCACATTTTCCCATGTAGTTTCTGCTCTCTGTGCCTTTCTGTTTACAGGCTTAAAGCAGGGTTGATGGAAAAGATTCCTTTGGGAGCACTTTATGAATTAATTCTTTTTTCTCCTTGGGGGGGATGGGAGGATTACTGAATATTAAGTTCCCATTGATTCTTCTTGCTACATCCTAGAATTTAATGAAATCTTTTTAAAAGAAATATATAAAAATAAGACTTTTAAGTGACAAAGCAATGATAGAGGAATCTAGGTGGTAAATAGGGAGATAATCAACAAATATTCATTAAGCACCTACTATGTGCCAAGTACCAGTGACAAACGCAATGAAGAAAATAACCCTTAGTAACAAGGAGCTTGAATTATAGCAGAGGAGGCTATCATTACATATTTTAGAATATAAAGGATAAATAAAAATTTGTGAATGAAACAGATTGAGTAGATGATCACTAATAGCTGAGAGGAATAAAAATGTTTCTCATACAAGTTAGTATTATTGTTTTATATGCAAATGAAGGGAGAGAGCACTCTGGGAGGGGGGGCAGCTGGTGCAAAGGCATGGAGGGGAGATGGAGAATTATGAGCCATAAACAAGAGAAGTCCAAATTAGTTGTTATTGCAGAGTGAAGGAAAGAGAATGAGATTAGAAAGATAGGTTTGGGGGGAGGTTTGAAGGGCTTAAAAAACTAAACAGAGGAGTTTATATGTGATCTTAAAGGCAATGGGAGCCACTGGAGTTTAATGAGTGAGAGAATAACACCATCATATCTGAGCTTAAGGAAAATAACTTTGGAAGTTAAGCTGAGGATGGATTTGTTTGGTGAGATACTCGAGGTAAGAGGACCCTTTAGGAGGCCATTGTAGTAATGTAGGTGAAATGTGAAGAAGAGGACTTGAGCTAAGGTGGTAGCTCTGTGACTAGAGAGGGGGTCAGATGGGGAAAACATTCTGGAGGAAGAAATGACAAGCTTTGATAACTGATTGGTTACATGTGTGCCAAAGGAAAGGGAGAAGGAGTCGAGGATAGCACTGAGATTATATGAACATTGAAAACGAAAGAACAGCAGTACCCTCAACAGAAATAAGGAAGTTTGACAAAGTGATGAGTTTGGGGGGGATGTAATTCATTCTGGTTTTGGTATATTGAGTTTGGTGAATTTGGGATGTCTCTGCAACAGTCATTTTGAAATGTCCCATAAGCAGCTGATGTTATAGGGCTAAAACTACAGAGGAAATTCTGGGGATGAGCAGATAGGTAGATATCTATAGGTAGGTATCAGAGACAGAGAAAGAAACATAGACAGAGATGGGAGAAAATGATTGCATGGATAATATATTGGAGAAGATTTGAAGGAAAGAGATGAATGGCATATCACTCAGCCATTGCTGCTTCACAGCAAAAAAAAACAAATGACAACAATAAAATCAAATAATCCTCAAAGCTTTCTGGCTTAGCATATTTGATAGACAGAAAGACAGACAGACAGATAGATAGATAGATAGATAGATAGATAGATAGATAGATAGATAGATAGATAAAAAGAAAGACAGATGAATTGTCTGCATGCAGACAACTAAACCTATCAGGTTTATCTCAAATCACAAAACTAGAGAGTGAGAGACAGGAAGAGAAAAAGAGAGAGGAGAGAGAGACAGAGAGACAGAGAGGAGAAGAAGAAGAAGAAGAAGAAGAAGAAGAAGAAGAAGGAGAAGAAGAAGAAGAAGAAGAAGAAGAAGAAGAAAACAGAGACAGAGAAAGAAATGGAGACAGAGATGGGAGAAAACGGTTGACTGGATAATGTGTTGGAGAAGATTTGAAGGAAAGAGATGAAGGGCAGATCACTCAGCCATTGCTACTTCTCAGCAAAAAAACCAATTGACAACAATAAAATCAAATAATCCTCCAAGCTTTCTGGCTTAGCATATTTGATCCTAAATTCATAAAGTAAGGTCTTCCCATATCAACCACAAATCCATGACTTTGCCTCTACAACAGTAGATTTTAACTATTTCAACAGCACTATCTTTTACTCATTATGTTACTTAAAATAATTTTTAAAGATTATTACACACTGGCAATGAATTAATTAACAAAAATGATTTTTTAACAAACATATAAGAACTTCAATGTTCAGAAAAGTGTTACCTTTGAAAGTGTTCTCACTAGCAAACAATGCATTTATCCTAGTGTTGCAACCATTGCTCAAAACATCTTCAGAACTTCTTCAAGGATTGTTTGCCAGCAATAAACAGCCTCAGTTCTGATTTGAGGAAATGAATGGTGACTTCCAGAGACAGATAGCAAGAAGTGAGATTTTACAGTGATGGAAAAATTCATCTATCCAGATTTCTGCTACTCTTTGCATTTTGTAGTTGTATCCTTAGTGCTTATCATAGGGCTTTACACACAGTAGGAGCTTTCTTGAATTTTAGGGTGTTTCTTGAATTGAATTTCTGCCAAAAGCAGAGCAGCAGACAAATTCTCGGTTTCTCTTAATAATAATTTCAATTTTTCTAAACACAGAAAGAGCAACAAATAGGATTGCTATTCTAGACCTAATTTGTACCACGGAAGAAGAATTGACTGCTAAAGTAGAAATGATTGGAACTTTGGAAGGAAGTGACCATGCCTGCCTGGAGTACTTGATCAATGGAAAGCAAATTGGGGCTGGGGTTAGATGATACACAGTCTAGACTTTTTGGAAAGTGGATCGTAGTTCAGGAAAAGGAATGAGGTCACATGCCTTGAGATTCTACAGGTCAAATCTGCTGAACAGAGATATTTTGTGGTATAAACATAAATCATTCTAATGAAGAAGAAAGAGAACTTGTCTAAAGAGGCTAATGTGGATATAATTTGAATTATTTTTAAATCCATGTAAACATCACTAGGAAACAATTCCTGTTGAAAAAGAGATATTGGAAAAACTGGAAACCTAATTTAATAAAAATTAGGTCATCTTCACATCATGCCCAGTACATAGTAGACACCAGAAAAATGATAACAGTGATGATAATGATGATGATGAGAATAATAATGATGATGGTGATGATGGCGATGATGGTGATGATGGTGATGATGATGATGATGATGATGATGGTGATGATGGTGATGATGGTGATGATGGTGATGATGATGATGGTGATGATGGTGATGATGGTGGTGATGATGATGATGGTGATGATGATGATGATGGTGATGATGGTGATGATGATGATGACGGTGATGATGATGATGATGGTGATGATGATGATGGTGATGACGGTGATGATGGTGATGACGGTGATGATGGTGATGATGATGGTGATGATGGTGATGATGGTGGTGATGATGATGATGGTGATGATGGTAATGGTGATGATGATGGTGATGATGGTGATGATGGTGATGATCGTGATGATGGTGATGATGGTAACTAAGAACCACAAATTTGTCAGACTATCCTTTGTTTACTTTTAACATAAGATTACTAACTGTAGATCAGGGAATGCCGTTGAACTTGTTAACCAGAATTTAGCAGAGCATTTGATATTTATCTCTACATAGATAGGTGGAAGGGAACTGAAAGGCTATCTAGTTCATTCCATGTATATGGAAAGTGAAAACTAGGGAGATTAAGCAATTTGGCCCGTGGTCACATAGGTGACAGACATGAGATTAGAATTCAGGCCTTCAGATTTGGGAGAGAGTGAGTACTCCTGTCACTGCATCAAGCTGCCCTCATAAAATCTTTGTGGATAATGGGGAGATATGGGTTTGAGAACTCAATAGGTAGATTTGGAATTGGTCAAACTGAGGAGTTGTGATTAATGGAATGACATCAATCTAGAGAGAAAGTCTAGTGTGGTGCTTTGTTCTGTCTTTGGTCAGCACCGCTCTTTTTGGTTTTGGTTTTGGTTTTATATCTTTATCAATAACTCTGTAAAGGTATAGGTGGCAAACTTATCCAATTTTCGGGCTGATTTAGCTATCATCTGAGATGACAGAATCAGGTTCCAAAACATTCCTGTTACACTTAGAAGAATGGGACTAATCCAATCAAATATAATTTAACTGATGGTAAAGTGCAATTCTCTGTGACCCCAGTCAACTCTCTAAGATTATAAATTATAGATCAGATGTCAGTCTGCATTGGTAGAAGGAGTTTCCTTATGAGGAGTTTCTGAACCAATGAAATCATGGGTTAAGACAAAAAAACCATGCCACATCTAGAATAGAGAAAACAGAAAACAGGATGGTGAGGGGACAGGAAACATGTCATATGAATATGGTTAGAAGGAATTGGAGATGTTTAACCTAGAGAATAGGAAACTGTAGGGACATAGGGCATGAGAGGGAACAAAATCACCCTCTTTACTACATGAAGGGCTATCAAGTAGAAGGGAGACTTTACTTTTGGTCCATTCCAGAGGTCAGAAAAATGTCTAACCATTAGAACTTTAAAAAAAATGGACTGGTTACCCTGGGAAATAGTGTGTTCCTCCTCCTCACTGGATCTTTCTAGAAGAGGCCGGATGATTCCTTGTCAGGATGTTGCAAAAGAAATTTTTCATAAGTCTAGGTTAGTCTAGAACAGGGGTTTTTAACCTTTTTTGTTTGGCAGTCTGTTGATGCCTTTGGACTCAGAATGATATTTTTTGTGCATAAAATGAAGCAAAGAGTATAACAACGGGAAGCAATTACATTGAAATACAATTGTCAATCTATATGGTTTTTTTTGGAGGGGGGAGAGCTGGGCAGTTGGGGTTAAGTGACTTGCCCATGGTCATACGGCTAGTAAGTGTTAAGTATCTGAGGCCAGATTTGAACTCAGGTCCTCCTGACTCCAGGGCCAATGCTCCATTTCCTGTACCACCTCGTCGCCCCATTAATCTATTTTTTTTAAAAGCAAGTTCGTAGACCCCCTCCAGCTTAAGAAGCTCTGGTCTAGAGAACTTTGAGTTCTCTTCTACATTGGAGATTTTGTAACTTTTGATAAGATACTCCTTCTTCGTCCTTTAATTTTTTTCTCACCTCTTCTCTCTCCCTCCCACTTGGGATAACAAAATTAATTTGTAGTCCAATGAACCAATTTCAAATTCTGCCACTAATACTACCTATATTACTTTGGGTAAGTGTCTTAGCCTTATTTGGGTCTCATTTGTAAAATGAATGGATTGGACTAGGTGAGTTTTAAGGTGCCTTACAATCTTAAGCATTTGATGCTGTGATCCTATGGGTCTTCAAAGACAGATGGAATAGTAAGTCATCAGGGTCTTTTCTTGGTAAATGGTGTAAGATATTGGTCTATACCAAATTTGTGCCATACAGCTTTCCAGTTTTCCCAACAATTTTTTTTACCAAATATTAAATTCTCATCCCCAAATCCTAAGTCTTTACATTTGTCAAATATTAGATTAGAATATATTAGAGACTCTTAGAGAGATGTACTGTTAGTTGGACAGAAGGGGAAAAAGAGAAGCTATTGGAATAGATCATAGTCAGAATAAAAAGAACCATCTAGACAGTAAAATACTCTATGACTTTTTAAAAAAAATTTTAAATTGCCTGCCATGCTATGAACTCTGTATGTTAACTGGCTAATCATCATAAACCTACATGTCTCTAAACATAGGCAAGACTTTGGGTTTCAACTAAAGGAACTATTTAACCTGGAAAAAAGAAGATTGGGGAAGGACATGATAGTAGTCTTCAAGTAGGATGTCCTGGGGAAAGATGAGATTTTTCTGTTTAACTTCAGAGAATTGAACTAGGAATGATGGGTAGGAGTTTAAAAAAGGCAAAATGAGCAAAAAGGGAAAAATGTCCCAATAGTGGAAGCTAATTTTTAAAAATATGAATGGGCTACTTTGAGAATTAGTAGTTTCCCCTTCATTGAAAGTCTTAAAGAAAAAAGGTGGGGTGACCATGTTTCAAGGGTAATATACATAATTTTTTTTCTAGTTATGGTTAGGACTAGATGGCTGCTGAGTTCTCTTCTAATTATTATATTCTAATTCTGTGTTACCTGATGGAAATACTAAATAATAGTACCAACTTAGACTTGTAGAGCACTTCATACTTTTTAATATATTTGCACATTCATAGTCACTTTTCAATTATCCAAGAATTAATCACTGAACTTTGATCTCTTCAGGCCATTTGTTTTTTCTTTTCTTCTCTCCTACAATTTATCTTTAAGTCATCTGACTGTTTCTTAGCACCAGTAATGGGATAAAATTCAAATGAGACAATTTCATTACTTACTAATAAAACTTACAATGGCAAGGTAATGAGGAGGTTGAGACATAATCATTAATTTTCAAATTGTGAATGTCCTTTTTTGTGTGGTTCTCTTCGCTCACTTGCACAACTGAAGATTAGATATCTAAAATATTATATGGGGGAAGGAATATACATTCAAGAATTCTGTAAAGACAATCACAGGCAGCTGTCCCCAGGACTGCTGCTGTGAATAACTTTAAGAATCTAATTGCATAGTATAGTGAGCTCTCTATTTATTCAGCAACAAACTAAAGGAAAACATTCACAACAATACAACATAACAACTTATCACTAAGGAGGCCACATAATCTTAAACAAAACATCATTCAGTAAGTCACAATCTCCTCAATCAATATAGAGTACCCAAGTAAAGTCTTCTTTCATCTTGACTCCAGGCTGGTTTTCAATCATCCTTAAGGGCTAATCGTCCTTAAGCCAATCATCCTTAAGGGGTAGCAGAAAGTAGCAACACCATCCACCCCTAGGTCACAATAAGTTATATCAGTCACTACTGAATACCCCAAAAAATCTTTCATCTTATCTTGAGGCTGGCTTCCAAACTCCATGGCTCCTCTTCTATGGGCTGGCTGCTCCCAGCTCTTTCCTAGATTCACCCAACTTTTGCCTGGATTCACATGCAGGCAGCTCTTGGCTTCAGTTCTATATCTCAGCCCACAGGAACTATTCTACTCCAAGCCCTTTGCAGTTTCTGTTTCTAAGAAGACAAAACTTAACAGAGCTACAACATTATTTACACACATTAAGCTTAACAGAGCAATAACAATATTTTTACACATTGCCTGCACTATCATCTCAATTCTGTTTTGGTCTGACAAAGTAACACAAACAAACAGACAATGATTCTGTCTGAGAAATCAAATATAAATCAACAGTAAAGTCCCAGGACTTCTATAAACATCAGTAAAGTACTCTTTCAGGGCTTCTGGTAAAGTCCTCTTTGAACAGACAGAATGCTTTGCTCTGACAAAGTAACATCAACACAGATAGAACAGACAGACAGAGGGTTGGACATCCCAAACATTCTCCCTCTCAGTTTTGCTTGGTCCCAGCTCATGCTTGGACTTTTATCTGCTCCTTTTTTGTTCCACCCTTCTTGTTCAGCCTTTTCAACAAGTTCCTCCCATGGGTTTCATGTGATGAGGATAGGCCTATTAAGGGCGGGGAGGGTCCCCAAACTCCTTTAGGCCTGTTAAGGGCAACACAATGTATAGTGTTTCCAACAAAGATTTGACACAATTAAAGGCAAGGTTCAAAAGCACTTGAACAGCCAAAACAAGCAGCAAAGTGCTACTTTGCTTGCCATTGCAAATATTCAAATAACCAAGTGCATCTGTAACCATATACATTCAGGAGTTCCCTCCATTGATTCAGACTACAAGCCATTTGTGCTTGTCCATCCTGAGACTCTTGTCCCTATTCTCCTAAAAATTCACCTTAGGGAGTCTACCCAACATGCTGAAGACCTTCCTGGCTTTCTCCTGACATCATGTGAGTACAAATGAATTACTCTGACTAACCATCCTGCTATTCATCTTTTCCTCCTATCATAAAATTCCTCGCTGGCCTCTTTTGCTCTTGTTTTTCAGAATTCCTCATTGTTCGTATTTTACAATCTTCCACTGATCTCTATGTGATACTCATCTTTAGTTGTATGGAAGCAGTGGTATCCACTTCTTGCTAAGTGAATATAGCAACATCAATGAAATGTTAGTGTGCAAAACAGAGACTTTTGCTTCCATGGGAAGCTATGAGTCAATAAAAGAGCCTTACAATTTCCTGAAAACAAGCCAATCAGTTCTACTTCTTTTCAACTTTGGGCTCAGCTCACTGTCCATCTGTACTGTCTATCCCAGATATTCTGTTAGACAAATTCTATAGAGTTTCTAGCCAAATATATTGACATGTGAGCTATAAACATTCTTTCTTCATTCAATCTTTCTTATGTGGCTAGATAGGTGAGACTCCTTTAGGCAATTAAAGATCTCTTCTCTGAAACTCACCAATGTCCTGGGACTCAGTGAAACTACAGGATCATACCCAAATAGGAGTATCTAGAATAACTCACCATTCACAGGGAATCCCTCTTCAACCTCAGTTTTATACTATATTTCCTCCATTACAAAGGTGAATACATTTGATCAACATAGATCTCCCTGCTCTTTGCCTAATGTGATATTTATTTTCAAGGGTCATTGACGTAGGTTATTTCTGTTGTTAGATTTTTTAAGGAATCCTGAATGATCTTGATGTATGGATGGGGGACATCTTGTTGTAAAACAAACTACAAGGAATCTTTTTTTTCAACCAAATAAAATAGTATTTTATAAGAAACACACAATAAGAAAAATAGCTTGAGAGTCTTTCCTATGGGATTGTAAAGATGTGATCTATCCATTATTGAATATTACTCACAAAGGACTACTTGTTCTCCGAATAACCAAATCAAGGATGCTTTCAATGTATGTTTAGATGATTCATATAAACTTTGTATAGATAAGAGAATATAAATATAGATCATTCATTACTAATATTCTCTTCCTCACCTTTTTTTAACTATTAGTAAGACCTGAGGTTTTCTCCATGCTTTTGCTATCTTTCCCTCCTGTCAGAAACTTTCTGTTTCCTCAATACCCTCCACTCTATCACCATTGACTCTATGCTTAGTACTGTCCAGCTGCATTTCCTTTCCTTGCTCTCTGTCCTTTCTACCTTTGCTTTAAGCACTTCAATGATTATGAAATTAGATTCTGATTGTACAATAATAAAACTTCCTAAATAGAGGGAGTTGGCAAATTATCCATAAAACCTGGAAACTCTATCTTAATATATGTCATAATATAGCTCTATTAGTAGCAGTTAGGAAAGTTTCTAATAATCATTGTTTGCCATGGTTTCATTCTAGGTGTCTATAATCTTTAAATTGGAAGGCAATTGAGGCACTAATTTTCCTATATATGCAGTAACTGATGCAAATTCGTATTTTCTTTTGGTTTGACATATCTTCCCAATTTCATTTTGACTACTTTTTATTTGAAATCTTGAATACAATGAATAATATCCATCCCTCAGTTGTGTTTGAGACTTAAGAATTTATATATAGAGAAAAGAAATATGGGCTACTACTTTTATGATTCAACTCGTAACTCATAACCTTCTCCCCATTAATCCCCTCACTAATAAGCAGAAGCAAATCTTGCTCACTTTGATGTGATAATGGCTTATAGATGCATGGTTTGGAGTTTTATTTCATTTTGTATTTTATTCAGTATTGTTAGCTATCACAGTCATAAAAGAATATGTTCCCTACCCCGACTTTGTCTTCCCAGGCTTCTTTTATTCTTGTTCAGCAATTTCAATTGTGTCTGACTCTTTGTGACCCCATTTGGGGTTTTCTTGGTTTGCCATTTCCTTCTCAAGCTCATTTTAGAGATGAGGAACTAAGTCAAACAGGATTAAGCTACTTGCTCTGAATTATACAACCAGGGTATCTGAAGGCAGATGGACCTATGAAGATGAGGCTTTCTGATTCCAAGCCTGGTGCACCACCCAGCTGCCTACCTCAGCTCCTAAGGTAATTTAAATAAATTATCTAAAAAACATACTTTCTCCTACTCCACTCACACACACTATTTTTCCCCCATCAGAGTCTTGTAAATCATTTTTAAAGTGTATATTTAGTACAAATCATTGTGCTTGATGTTGGAAGGAGATCCAAAGGCATCGTACCTTTCCTTATTAAATGTACATATTTTTCTTTGTTATTGGTTAAAGATGAGCATGAGATACATTAGTTACCCAGTCATGAAACTGTTCTTCTCATGCAAAGAACCAACTGTTGTGCTTTTATGTTCCAGAACTCGACTTCAGATTTAAATGTTGGTGGTGTGGCTGATGTTGATAGTGTTCTCCTAACCCTGGTAGCTACTATACCATGAGTACATCTTCATGCCTGACTCGAGGAGCAAACCTGAACTGAAAGAGCAGTGGTCAATCCAAGGAGTCCTAATCAGGAAGTTCAACAGCTCAGCCAGGGGATAGTGTTGATGCCAATCCTATGCTGATCAGTCTCTCCGAGGATGGGCTTCCTATCTCGTACCTCTGTTTCTCAGTGATGGATTTTCTTGCTAATTGTGTAAGACCACCGAAAGGCTATGTTTTGGCCTCTGAGCATATATGTAGAGAGACTACACCTCCCCAAACCTATTGAAGTACCTCTGCAGTGTCTACCATCTATCTGTATGGTTATGCTTCAGCCATTTGCCCTACCATTGTTTAGATGGGTATCTAAGAACCTAAACTTTGTTTTGGCATTATTATTGAATTCTAAGAAGCTAGGTGGTACAGTGAATACAAAACCATGTCCAGAGTCAGAAAAACCTGAGTTCAAATTTGACCTCAGATACTTTTTAGTTATATGACCATGGGTAAATCACTTAACCTCTGCCTCAGTTGCTTCAGCTGTAAAATGGGGGTCATAATAGCACTACTCCTCAAGTTTGCCATGAGGATCAAATGAGTATTTATAAATCACTTAGCATAATTCCTGGAATATAGCAGACACTTGATAAATATTTCCTTCCTTTCATTCTACTTGAAATGTCCCCATTTGCCATTAGACCTATTTTCTGGACTTATGCTGTAGAATAGGGATTCTTAAGCCGGAATCCATCAGATTGTTTCTAAAAGTAATTTGATAATTACATTTCAACAAAATTGTTTTCCTTTGTGACCCTTTGTATTTTATTTAAATTGTATTGTAAAAAACTCTTCTGAGAATTTTTCCACAGTCTTCACCAGATTACCAAAGAGATCCACGAAAAAAAAAGTTAAAAATCTTAACTCTAAAAGAAGAAGCCTTGTTCCAAGTTTGACAAATCAGCCTGACTCTGCAGCCATCCAGTGGCCTGGGCCTGCTGTCACCGACGCAGGGGTGATAACTTAGCTGGCAATTCAAGAGTAGCTCACTGTGCTCCAAAAGTAAGGAACTGTGAGATATTATTAGAATCAATTGATAGTCACCACATAAGAAGGTCATTGTTTTAGTCCTTGCAGAGATTCTTTAAAAGAATAAAGCCACATTTTTATCATCTAAAACCAGAAAATATGTCAGGTAAGAGGGCTTTATTTTCCAATGTCTTTTTCCTCCTACTTGGTACATGTTAGGTATACAGACTAGTAAACAGTTGACCCAGACTGACCAATTTTAAAAAAACCATAAATCTGCTAGTTGACTGTTTTGATCTTGAAGTTAAAGCTGAGTATGGACTGAGGAAGGATGCATGCCTGAACAGATTTAGACATGCATTCTAATTCCTGTGGTCTTGCTTTTTTAAATGTTGTTTTATTCCCATCCAAATGACCATAGATTTGAGGCTTAAGAGGCCATCAAGTCCAACCATCTCATTTTTCAGATGAGGTAACTGAGGTCCAGAGAAATTAAACACTTTGCCCAGGGTTATTCATGTAGCAAGGGGCCAGGGTTCAAACTCTAAATCCAGCTCTTTGAATCCCTCTTTCTCAATTCCCTTCACCATTGAATAGGCACATATCTTTAATCAGTGGTTCTCAACCTTCCTAATGCCACAACCCTTTAATACAGTTCCTCATGTTGTGGTGACCCCCAACCATAATATTCTTTTCGTTGCTACTTCATAACTGTAATTTTGCTACTGTTCTGAATCATAATGTAAATATCTGATATGCAGGATGTATTTTCATTGTTACAAACTGAACATAACCCACAGGTTAAGAACTGCTGTCATAGTTCCAGTTCCATAATGTAATTTCAGTTTAAGTGTCTACTATGTGTAAAGTGCTATGGCAGGCATAACACAGATTGCAAAGGATGGAAGTGAATGGGTGGTGAGGAAGTTAAGCAGTAAGTAGAGAGTACTCCTTCAAAGGGTTTAGTAATGAAAGGGAGGATTAGAGAATCAAGGATCTCTACCTGGAAGGGACTCCAAAGGTCATCTAGTTCAACCCCATCATTTTACAGATGAGAAAATTCATGCTGAAGGAGAATGAGAGACTTGCAAGGCCCAAGGTCACACCAGTAGTAAGTGGCAAATCTTAGATTCAAACCCAAACATAACATGTGTAGACAGAAGGGTCATAAGACATTTTTCTTTAAGGATAAGGGAAACCAGGATATGTTTGTAGATAGTGGGGAAAGAGCCACAAAGATTTAATATGAGAGAAAAGAGAAATAGTCTTCCCTCTGGGCAGCCTCCTGGAAATTATTAGAAAGGAGAAAAAGATAGAAATTGAGGAGTTAGCTTTGGCAAAGAGAAAGAACGGCTCTCCCCAACAGACGCAAAAGTGATGAACATAGAGAGCAATGTAAGAAAGATTTTGAGGTGTGAGTACAAGGGAGATGATAAGTCATGGAAAATACTCATTTTTCTCTGTAAAATGGAAAGTAAGATCCTTTTCTGAGAGAGATGGATGATTAAGGAGCAGCGAGTAAAATATTTGGGAACACTTTTTGTGAAGATTATGAGAAAAAACCTATCAAAGGGGCTTGCTGATGGAAGGATTGCCGTGCAGCAGTGAGGACCATTGTATGAAGGTCTAGCAGATCTAGTGACTTCTTCCAACAATATTCAGGAACTCAGGAATATTTGGAGAGTGTGTAAGCCCTAGTTGAGAACTGATAGAGGGTGAGTAAGAAGACAAGGGGCAAGGAATTCAAGGCTGAAGTACCATTTCTTATTGGAAGTAGTTGAAAGTGGGATGTATATTGTCTTTAAAGTCTAGTTTGGTTTTGCATTTTATTCAGTGTGCAGAATTAACCATTATGAGTCATAAGATAACACCCTTCCCATACATACTCAGCACCTCACATAATTTATAATAAATTGCTTCAAAACCATCTGCTGATTTTGCCTTTTGTTCCCATTTTTGTCAGTAGAATACCTGCAGTGTAATTTTAGAATAAAAGTATTATTTTATATCTAATAGTAGCATTTTCCTAAGTTATGAGACATGAAAATTTTCCAAGGAAGCCAACAGCTGGGGAATGCACACATTCAGCAGCCTGGCCACAAATATGTTCCAGGGAAACTATGAATTTGGCACTGGAATTAGATGTTGCCAATAGAGATTACAGAAGAAATGCACAGACATGCACATGTATACAATTATGTATGGTTCACAGTTACATTGCACTTTGTGGTCATAAACATATTAATTCACTTGATCCTCACAACAGCCCTATGAGTTAGGCAGTGAGAGTATCCACATATTATAGGTGATGGAACAGAGGCCCAGAGAGGCAAGACAGCATGTTCCAGATTATACAAACTTATAAGAAACAGAACTAAGCCTTGAACCAAACCCAACTCTCAGCCACACCAGGCTGGGAGTGAGCCCTTCCTTCACCTCTCCATTGAGTATTACCCTAGGGTTAAAATCCAACCACCTTTAAAAAAATTACTTTATGGTCTTTAAATTCCCATGCCCAGAGCCCAGAGTTGATTGTTTACTTTAAATTTAGAGGTGGTGGTGGGGAACATTTCCAGCCCAAGTCTTAGCCTCAGTATTTTATACTATAATTATCGTCCCTTGAAAACATGAGCTTAAGCCTAGGGCCCTGGCACCTGGCTCTTCTCTGGGACTTGGTGGGGCTCCATAGCTGCCTTCTTCTGTGGCCTCTTTAATACCACAGCTTTCTCCTGCCACATGCCTGAAACTGCTTGAACTTCCCAACTTTGGTTTTGTTATCCTCAGTCTGGACCAGGTGAGTTTAGTTCATTCAGTCAACACAGCTGTTGAGACTTCAGAGTCATTTTCCAGGAGAGAAAAGCAAGATAAACTTGCCTAGCAAACAAGTATAACATATTTACCAGTCCACACACATTTTTGCTACACAGATTGGGGAAAATAAATCAAAGCAGCATTCTTCTTCATACCCCTGCAATGATCCTAGAAGGAAGCTATATACCTCTTTATAACAAGTTTTCTTAGTACACACAAATAAAAAAAAAACTAAATCTGACCTAAGAAAAAAACAAATTCACCTTAGAACTTTATCACCCTTTCTCTTTGTGTACATAGCCTTCCTTGGGATTATTTTCTTCATATATCCAGTTTTCTAGGATCCCAGACCTTCAAGTGAGCTAAGTATGGACTGACTAAAATTATCTTTAAAGATGGTATGCCTTTTTGAAAACAGAACTTCTGTTGATTATGACCAAAAATCATTTCAATGTATAAATTTCCATGAAAACATTTAACTATATCTACAAAGCATATCCTCATGTACAAATAATAGGGCAAATTTCTGAAATAGGGCAAATTACTTCCTCAGGATATCACAATGCTTTAGGCATTTATAAGGAAAAACTCTACTCATATAAATCCCCCAAAAGAAAATGAATCAACCAGTTTTAAGCATTTTTCTATTTCTTGTCCAAAACATTAAAAAATAAGATCATTGTCTTAATTTTAAATCTACTATTTTGTACTATTGCTATGTTGTACTGAACATGAGTCAATCTCACTAGGAAAAAAAAGCCTTTATGAATTATTTCCTTTTTTGCTTCAGACAAATGGATAATTGTTTTCTCTCCTCAGTGTGATACCATTACCCTTCTCATAAATATCCAGGAGATAAAAATGTTTGGTTCTTTCTTTCTTTCAAAATCATGAATGAATACAGTTTAACAACCCAGTTCTTTCATCTCAGCATCTCATCCAGGGCAACTAATAACATTAATCAAAATGGCTATTTATGACATTTAAATAAATGTATTTCCTTTTACCCACACAAGGATAATATAGATGATCTGGAGATACTGGTTATTTATCACAGTGATATATTTCTGTTATCATGCTGCCATTACTTAGCCATTGATTCTGCGAAAGCAAACTGCTTCAGATTGCAAGACATACTGATGTCAAAAGAAAGAAGAAAAAAATAAGCTTCTGAAAATACAAAGGTTTCCCTTATGACCCACTTTCATTTTCTATTTTTAGAGATAATTTATATAGCTTATGATCACATAGAAAAGTTGGGTTTAACATGAATAACATTTTCACATGATGTGGTTGTTTATCATGTATGTGCATCATACTATAAAACAGTGCATTGCAGAATAGGGGAGGAGAAAGAGGCCAAGCCTTCTAAAACACAAACTTAGCAGAACAAAATTCCCATAAACCTAGGTTTGTATATGATTAAAAAATCAAAAGCAAGGAAAATATTAGTCTTTTTGTGTCTCTGTGGTTTGGCAGCTGAGCATGTTCTAAGCCACCAGTTGGAAATACAGGGTAAAGTGAACCCAGAAATAGGAACCATGACTGAAAATATGTCTGCCTTTGATTTAAGTTTGAACTGCTAATGGAGAGCCAAAAAAAGTAATAAAAAAAATAGTTTGCATAGACAGCACACAGACATTCACATGGCAAACTCAAGGAAAACTCAATTAATTTACTCATGAATCAAATGTAGTGTTTCATACAATATTTTTATGATTAAAATAAGCTTCAATTGGTTTTTATGCTCTCCAAATAAGACAAAAGCATGATAAATAAGGAGCTAATTGTCTCTGAAGTCCGAATACTCTAATCCATTCCCTAAGGAGACTGTGGAACAGAAACTGTGCTACAATATTTTGTCCATGTGCAGATTACCCATATGCTTTCTGGGGTTTCCTCCTTTTCCTGATCCAGCTGCTTGTGGGCTTTCTCCACATCCCAAAAATTCCTCATAGTTCAAATGTTATCAAGTTCCAGGGTCTTATCTTTGACTCAAAATATCCTTACAACCAGTTGTACAAAAGACACAGCTCCTAGTAACCCCGTTTCTTCCCTACAAAGCAAGACAAAAAGCCCTGCATTTACTTTGCGTATATTTTTACATAAAAGAGGCAAGGGAGGGTAGTGGATAGAGTTAGTCTTGGAACTTGGAAAATTGGACTTCAAATCTTGCCTCTTACTCATACTGGAGGTCCGACCCTGGGCAAGTTATTTAACATCTGAGTGTTCAAGTTAATACTTTAAGGCTGAGTTGCAAAGGAAATACCAACCTGCATTGGTAGACAGTTTCCTCATCAAATCATGCCTGATAACAATAAATTCATGCATTCATTGTCTCTCTCTATATTTTATACGCACTTATATGAGTGTATGTCTCCTTCAACAGAATATAAAGGCTTTGAGTGCAGGAAATGTTGGTTGTTGGTTGTTGTCCTTTGTTCTCAAAGATGACTAAAATGACATCACTATATTAGAATCAAGTTACAGTGTGTCCAAATATGACTTATCAGACCAATATTAGCTCAGAAGGCTCTAAATACAGGTTAGGCCCAAGTAGTCCATATGAATATTTGGAGTGGATTCTCTAAATTTGCACATCTCTCATTTCTTTTGAACTCTTTCAATTCTGCTTTGCTCATGGAGCACAGCTCCTCCTCTGATGAGGGCACTCCATGCTCGGTGGTCCTGGGTCAGTGTTTCCCACATCATGCAATCTATTCCAAAGTTCTTCAGAGAGACTTCGAGAGTGAGACCCATAAACACCCCCCCCGCCCCCAGCACCTAGTACAGTGCCTGACACATATATTTCCTTTCTTTTAACTAGGTCTTTGATTTCTTTCGATTAGGAAATTCCCATTATCGATTTTAGAGTATACCTACTCTGAAACAAAGTCTTAGATAGTTGCCTGGGTAACTGAGAAGTTAAGTGGTTTGTTTAAGAACACCCAGATCAAATATCATTCTAATAAGTTTAATGATCTACAGATTATAATTTTGATTGATAGATAAATAGATACTTCTGTGGAACAGACACTTAAATATTTGTTAGATTCAGTGTATATCATGGGACAAAAAGCTATATAAAAAAATGTCAACTAGGTGACGCAAGGAATGGAATGCTGGGCCTGGAATCAAGACTATCTATGTTCAAGTCCAGTCTCAGATACTTATGAGTGGTGAGTTATAATTAAATGAGCAAGTCATTTCATCTATGTCTGCCTCAGTTTCCTCACATGTAAAATGAAGATAATAACAATATCTACCTCCCAGAATTGTTGTAAGGATAAAATTAGATGATATTTGTAAGAGTTTTGCAAATCTTAAAGTTACTAGCTATTACAATCATTAACATTTTATTTCAGAGTTAGTCATTGTTTCTAAAAACAACTGTTGTTTAAAGGGAAAGGACAATGGGGGGATTAAGAACGTCAATAAAAAAAGTTACTTAAAATTAAATAGCACAGAAAAATATAAACTAAAAATACACTTGACAGTATACCCTACTTGTTTATGTCTCCCTTCAGTTAATTATTAATTAGGTTGTAGTTGCATAAAAATATTTATAATGAAAAGTTCAATAACATCTTAAACAGGGAGGTAACATAAATGAATCATTCTTTTAAAAGCTCACTCACATAAACACTCATCCAACCAAGAAAATATTGCATATGAAGTCACCAAAGTTGGAAATATAACAAGAAACCAAAAAGTTTAAGTGTTATCACTGTCTCATTAACATTTTCTCCCATATGAGATGAAGGAAGGGTTGTTATTACTCTATGGGGTCATAAAAATGTCTGTGGATCTATGTCTGTTCTTCACAACATGTAAGTCTTGAAAACTTCCCAGTTAATTTTGTGAGGGGGAACTGAGGGAGGCAGGGAAGGGAGATGCTACATTTTATGCCTTTAAAGTCAGTGCTGAAGCCATTGACCATTTACCTCAGGGTGAAGTCTACTCCTCCCTTCTTGGTTGGAGCTGAAGGAAAGGTTTTAAATGCCATCAGGCTCCTTCCCTGCAGCAAAGCTCCTGGTGCTGATTTTATTCCAGCTGAGATTTACAAGGTGGGAGGCTCATACAAAAGCTGGCTAAAATTTTCCAGGTTATATGACAAGAAGAGGTTATCCCCCAGGACTTCAAGTATGCCTCATTATCCATATCTATAAGGGTAAAGGAAATAGATTGTCCTGTGACAATCATAGGGAGAGAGGATCTCTTTCTTAGTCTTTTCTGGCAAGATTCCTGCCACAGTCTTTCTTAATAGACTGATCCTTCACCTGGAAGATGGTCATCTACCTGGGAGCAAGTGTGGCTTCAGAAAGGGCTAAGGAATGGTTAATATGGTGTTTGCTGCCCAACAACTGCAGGAGAAATGAGAGGAGCAGAACAGAGTCCACAACGGTATACAATGTTTATAGATCTGACCAAGGCCTTTGATACTGTCAGTGATGAGAGCTTATAGAAAATTATGTCAAAACGTGGTTGCCCGGGACAGTTCATCAGCATTATGTCAATTTCATGACGGCATATTTGCCCAGATTCTGGTTAATGGACAATACTCTCATGCCTTCCCAGTCACCAATGGAGTGAAACAAGGTTGTGTGCTTGCTCCCATGCTTTTTAGCATGATGTTTTTAACCATGTTGCCAAACACCTTCATAATAGCATCAAGGCCGTCTACTGCACTGATAATAAATTCTTCAACCTGAAAAGGCTACAAGCCAAGAACAAAGCAGAAGGAGTGTTGGTGCGTGATTTTCTGTTTGCAGATAATTGTGCACTCAGTGCTGTCTCTGAAACTG
Organism: Pseudocheirus occidentalis; assembly: GCA_028646575.1. Lineage (NCBI taxonomy): Eukaryota > Metazoa > Chordata > Mammalia > Diprotodontia > Pseudocheiridae > Pseudocheirus > Pseudocheirus occidentalis. Next base: position 21,039,009 of record CM053600.1, on the reverse strand, counting down.
AGATGCAGCAAAGTATGACTCAATTCTCTGCTGCTTGTGCTAATTTTGGCCTAAATGTTCACACCAAAGAAATACAGGTGCTCCATCAGCCAGCTTTACACCAAACCTATGTAAAACCATCAATTACAGAAAATGGAGAAGTTTTGAATGCTGTGCTGATATGTTCACTTACCTTGGTAGTATACTTTCTAGGGATGTATGCATCAATAATGAGGTTGACACAGGCATTGCCAGAACTAGCTCAGCATTTGGGAAGCTCTGAGGGAAAGTGTGGGAGAGAAGATGGATTGACTGACTACCAAACTGAAGATCTACAGAGCCATTATGCTGACCTGGTTGTTGTATGACTGTAAAACCTGGACAGTCTACCAGCACCATCACAGAAAACTGAACCATTTTCATTTAAATTGTCTTAGGAAGATTCTAAAGATCACCTGGTGGGATGAGATACTGAACACTGAGGTCCTTACTTGAATTAAACTGCCAAGCATATAAACTCCACCGCAGAGAGCACAACTCCCATGAACTGGCTGTGTTGTACAAATGCCAAACGTATGTTTGCCAAAGACTATTTTATGAAGAACTCTCACTGAACATGGTGGTCAGAAAACATGATACAAGGACAATTTCAAGATCTCTCTTAAGAACTCTGGAATTGATTTGTGACATGGGAGACATTGGCACAGGACCATCCATCATGGTGCACCTTCATCAGAGAAAGTGCTGTGCTCTATGACCAAAGCAGAACTGAGAAGCTCAAAAGAAATATGAGATGCACAAATTTATGGAATCCACCCCAATTATTCATATAGCCTATTTGTGCTTGTCCTGTGGTAGAGCATTCCAAGGTCATATTGGCTTGACCAGTTGTATTCAGACACATTGTAACTTGACTCTAACATAGAGACGTCATTTTGGTCCTTTGAGAACAAAGAACAACCAATCGAGTATTAATTATGTTAGAGTTACATAAAAATATTTATAATGAAAAGTCCAGTTTCAAATCTCAAACAGGGAAGTAACAGAAATCAACCTTTTTTTTGAAAATTCACTCACCAAACACTCATCCAACAAAGAAAATATTACATGTGAAGTCACCAGATATCAGAGATCAGAAAGGAACAGAGATTAGAAAGTTTAAGTGTTATCACTGTCTCATTAGAATTCTCCCTCATATGAGATAAAGGCAAGGTCATGATTGCTCAGTGTGGTCATAAAAATGTCTGTGAATTTCTGTCTGTTCTTCACAACATTTAGAAGTCTTGAAAACTTACCAGCTGATTTTTGGAGGAGGAACTAGACAAGGAAGGGGGGGTACTAAATTTGATGCCTTTTAACTCAAAAGTTGTCCCTCCCATTTGAATCAAAAGCAGTTACAAGCTACTTCTGTGATAATAATTTTTATTCTTTTATTTCCTTTAATTAATTTTTTTTATTTGGGGAGTCAAGACCATTTCTTCTATTTGAGATCATTGAGCTAGCTGAAACCTATCCCATGTGATATAAAAATTTACTTAGGACCTCAAACATTAAGCAGATAAGAAACCAGAGGAAGGATCTCAATTGTCCCCAAATCTTTGGTCTTGGTGAGATATAAATCTTCCCTTTCCATTATAAACCCTCTAAATTTACATTAATCTGTAACCTCACTTAGTTTACCTATAGTATCTGCTTAACTAGGTTTGTTTGCTTAATAAATGTATGAGATTGTGACTCTGCTGAAAGAAGTTTGTTCAACTTTTATAACACTGAAGGAATCATGGGATTATGAATCTGTCTTGAAAAACAAAACATTTACAAGCCTGAAAGAATATACAAGATTGAACTATGTAAAAGAATTATTTTTTTTTCTGTCACTATGACATAATTCTGTGTACAAAAAGCCTCTTTTGAATTCTAAATTCTGTCCAGGAGTTATATTTCTACTCCCTCCTAAACCTGTGCTTAAGTATAATGAAATCTGGGTTTTTATCTATATAATTTCTTTGTTGTGGTAGTTATGTTTTGGCAGTAGTTGCCTACCACATGAATCCAAAAAGGAGATATTTCTCCCATAACACTTCCTTTGCTGTGAACTACTTCAAAGTATTTTAATTTGGCCTCAAGAAAATACCAATAGTTGAGAATTTCAAAAGCTTACCAGTAACAGGTCAGGGGCTGATCAAGGAACTTGTGGAGAAGGCATGATCAGTCTTTTCTCTTTTCCCTAGAGATGACAATTAGATACAGTACTTTCTCTCTCTCTCTCTCTTTCTCTCTCTCTCTCTCTCTCTCTCTCTCTCTCTCTCTCTCTCTCTCTCTCTCTCTCTCTCTCTCTCTTTCTGTCTCTGTGTCAAAGAGAGAGAGAGGAGAGAATAATTTTTAATTTCACTAACCTCTATCTAAAACTGAGCATTGCATTCAAATATTTAAAGCTATTATTCTGAGAAAAGATCCACAAGCTTTACCAGAGTACCAAAAGGGTGGGAGGGAAATGTTAAAAAACCAATCTATATAAAAACACGGCCAGTGTCTCTACCAATACTACTCCATTCTAGACAATATAAAATGATACATAAATTCAAAAGCAAAAAGCAGTTAAGACAGTATAGCAAAATAAATACTAACAAATTGAATCAGATAAAAAAAAACTATCCCTATGCCAAAAGACAAATGGCTTTCTTTTCCCTTTTATTCTTTTACTTTTTAAACTAGACAATGTGCTCAATTTTTAAAAATAATTTTTTTCTCAATTTCATGTAAAATTTTTTAACATTTACTATTTGTAAATTTTGAGCTCTAAATTTTCTCCTTCCATCACTTCCCTACCCCTCATTGAGAAAGCAAGCAATTTAATAAAGGTTATATGTGTTCAGTCATGCAAAATATTTCTACATTAGTCATGTTATGAAAGAAAACAAAAAGAGAAAACAAGAAAAATTAAAAGTATGTTTTGATCTACATTCAAATTTCATCATTTTTTTCCTCTGGAGGTAGATAGCATTTTTCATTATAAATCCTTCAGAATTGTTTTGGATCATCGAATTACTGATAATAGAAAAGTCTTTCACGTTGACCATTATACAATATTGCTGTTACTGTGTATACTGTTATCCTGTTTTGCTTATTTCACTTTGCATCAGTTCAGAGAAGTTTTTCCAGTTTTTCTGAGAGCATCCTGCTCATATTATAGCACAATGGTATTCCATCACAAACATATACCACAACTTGTTCAGCCATTGCCCAATGGATGGGCATCCCATCAATTTCCAATTCTTTGCCACTACAAAAAGAACTGCTATAAATATTTTTATACATATAGGTCCTTTTTTAAATCTCTTTGGCAAACATACCTACTAGCAGTTTTGCTGTGCCAAAAAGTATACCCAATTTTATAACCCTTTGGGGTAGAGTTCTGAATTGTTCTCCAAATTCACAATCCCACCCACAGTGTATTAGTGTCCCAGTTTTCCCACATCCCCTCCAACATTTGTCATTTTCCCTTTCTGTCATATTAGCCAATCTGATAAATGTGAGATGATACATCAGAGTTCTTTTAATTTGCATTTCTCTAATCAATAGTGATTTAGAATATTTTT
>CM053600.1:21019361-21034931 GCA_028646575.1 Pseudocheirus occidentalis | reverse complement strand
TGTATATAGCTTTGATTACTTTGTCTGAAAACTGTTGCCTGTTCATATCCTTTGACTTTTTATCAATTGGGGAATTAATTATATTCTTCTAAATCTAACTCAGTTCTGTATATATTTGGGAAATAAGGCCTTTATCAGAGAAACTTGATATAATTTTGTTTATAATTAGGATTACTGTATATTTCTCATCTTCCTATTTGCTCCTATTTATCTTACTCTCTCTTCCTCCTTTCACCCTGTCCATCCTCAAAGCATTTTGCTTCTATCACCTTCCCCAATCTGCCCTCTCTTCTATCTGCATCCCTCCTTCTCTATCACTCTATATTCCTACTTTCCTGTAGGGTTAAATAGATTTCTATACCCAACTAAATGTGTATATCATTCCCTCTCTGAGCCAATTCTAATGAGAGAAAGGTTCAAGCAATTCCCTCAGTCACCTCTCCCATCTTTCCCTCTCTTATAAAAGCTCTTTTACACCTCTTTTACATGAGATAATTCACTCCATTCTATCTCTTCCTTCCCCCTTCTTTCAGTTCATTCCTTTTTCTCACTCTTTAATTTTATTTCAGTTTAAACCTATACTTTCTGTCTATGTAGACTCCTTTGAACTGCCCTAACTATGATGAAGTTCTTAGGAGTTGTGAGTATCATTTTCTTATGCAGGAATGTAAACAGTTTGACCTTATTGAATCATTTACAATTTTTCTTTCCTGTTTACCTTTTTATGCTTCTCTTGAATCTTGTGCTTGAAAGTCAAATTTTCTTTTCAGCACTTGTCTTTCACCAGGAATGCTTAAAAGTCTTCTATTTCATTAAATATCTATTTTGCTCCAGAAATATTATTCTCAGTTTTCCTGGGTGGGTTATTTTTGGTTGTCATCCCAGCTGTTTTGCCTTCTGGAATATCATATTCCAAGTCCTCTATTCCTCTAACATAGAAACTTCTGGATCTTGTGTGAAACTGATTTTAGCCCTACAATATTTGAACTGTTTCATTCTGGCTGCTTGCAATGTTTTCTTCTTGACTTAGGGACTCTGGAATTTGCTTGTAATATTCCTGAAAGTTTGCATTTGGTGACCTCTTTCAGGAGGTGATTGGTAGATTCTTTCAATTTCTGTTTTAGGACATCAGAGAAGTTTTCCTTGACAATTTCTTGAAATGTGATGTGTAGACTCTTTTTTTGGTCATGACTTTCAGGTAGTCCAATAATTTTTCAATTATCTCTTCTGTATCTGTTTTACAGGTCAATTGTTTTTCCAATGAGATGTTTTACATTTTCTTCTATTTTTTCATTCTTTCTTGATATCTCATAGAGTCATTAGATTCCCTTTGCCCAATTCTAATTTTTAAAGCATTTTTTCTTCAGTGAGCTTTTGCACTTCTTTCCCATTTGGCCAGTTACATTTTTTAAGGAGGTTTTTTGTCAATGTATTTTTGTGCCTCTTTTACCATTTGGCCTGTTCTGTTGTTTAAGGTGTTATTTTCTTCAGCATTTTTTTTCTTGGGTCTCCTTTACCAAGCTGTTGACTCTTTTTCATGATTTTCTGGCATCACTCTCATTTCTTTTCCTAATTTTTTTCTCTGCGTCTCAGTGACCTCAAGCACTCTTTTCCAACATGGTGTTGTTAGCAGGGTCCTCACTCTTATGTAGGAATAAGCTCTGGTATGCTAGTGCTTTTCCTAAACCTAGAATAGTGATCCAAGATTGCAACCCAGATCCTTTTATGGGCAAAGCAACAGAGTCCTGCACCCAGTGCCAGCAAAGGGACCCCTGTAATCTCCTAGAGAGTTCCAGAAGCTGCTGCTACTGATTCAATTGGCTCTAAGTCCCACTGCTGCCTTGCTGGCACTTACCTGTACTGGACTATGCTGGACTAAAGTCCGTTCTCACCTTGGTAAGACAGACTTTCCTGTTGACCCTTTAAATTGTCTTGAACTGGAAACTTGTTTCACTCTGTTCTTTATCTAAAATTCATTTTGAATTGTTTGGAGGAAAATTTGGGGCACCTCAGGTGAGTCCCTGCCTTTTCTCTGCCATCTTGGCTCCATTCACCTCCGGGGAAATTTTAAACAACTACCTATTTAACCCTTCTGATTCTCCATCATAATGAGAGAGGGACAAAGACAGATTAAACTCACTTCAGTAAGTGTTGAATATTTAAGTTTTGAAGCCACTCAGTCTCAGTGTAACAGGGAGAGAATATTCATTCATCAAGGCCAGTCAAACATTAACTTGCTCTTTCAGTCATCATCACGTCCCAGTTGGGATTCCAAAGTTGAGGACATTATTATTGGTATTATTATATTGGTATTATTAAACCAATAGATTTCTCTACATATGGCTACCTTTTCTTTTCCTTACTTCTTTATTTCTACTCATGTCTATGCCTCCTACACCAGTCTTTCTTATAAGATTCTTGTAGTACTTCTAAAATCTCCCGTGTGCAGTGTCTATCTGTGTCAGGTGACATTACTCCATTAAAGGCTATTTCCTGTGAAATGTATTCCAGAAACTATCTCTAATGAGTTAAGATTCCTAATCTCCATTCTCCATCCCCAATTGTACACTCTCTTGCCCTCATGTGTGTTAACTGTACCTTCATCTATCCCACTCCAGATCTACCCACCTATACATTTTGGTCTCTGAAAATCCTGATCCACAGTTAATGAATCTCTTTTTATCATACACTCTTTCCTTTCACATTCCCACCGTTTTCAGGCTCTCTATGAGACCTGGCTCTCTTTTTAGCATCCCTGACTATCCTATCTAATACTTGTTGCACTTTTCACTCTTAGCTATGAATTTACTGCTAAGAATATTCCTTGCTCACCAGTGTCATTTCCAGATTCTCCTGCTATCACCATCAATGAGTAACCTCTGTCTTTCGAGGTTCAGTCAATCCAAATTCATCATTCAATCAATATTCTGGTAGCAATTATCTACCACCCCTAGGACACTCTCCTTCCTTCCTCCTTGATTTCAGTAACTAACTCACAATATTTCTTTCCACGGCCGTCTTCTGTACTCAAACTAGGGGACTTCAACATACATACTGATAGTCTGTCAACATTTAACTTGCCACTTCCTCACTCTAATGATTTCCATACCACCTTAGAAATGAGAAAACCCTTGGTGTTGCCATTATCCACAAGTGTTCCAATTGTATTTTTATGGAATCTGAAATTCCTGCATCTGATCATAACTTTTTAGCATTCAATCCTCAGGACCATTAACCCCATTTGACATTCTTATTGTCACCACTAATCCCTTGTTTTTTTCCTGGTCATTTCCCCTGTACTAACTACAATGACTACTCTTTCCTATATCAGAACTTTGGTCAGGCAGTTCAACTCTACACAACCCCTTTACACTCAAGACCCTTGCTCATATATCCTATTTCTGACTGTTGCTAAGCCCCAGCTTTGAACTACATCTCACCATTTCTCTACCTTTATTCTTATTCATGTGCTACTGAACAAAACTGGAGAAAATCATAAAACCATACTGAGTATAAAACTATAAATTTATTATATAACTTCAACTGAATCCTTACTGCCTCACAATTATCATTTTAAAACCCAGTTGATTTGCTATCCCAGTTACTAGAGAACCTATTCTAAACATTTCTGCCACTCCTCAAGCTTCTGATTGCCCTTCCTTTCCTCACCTTCCCAGCTTAGGACTTTGCCTTAAGCTTCATAAAAAAAGGCTATTAATTGACAGCTGTCCACATCTCACGTCAGTCAAACACGTCCATTCACTACCTTCTACTTTACATCTATTTCTGCAGGTAATTCTTAGATCCATTTATCTAACCCTAGTATCTCATCTGACCTCCAGTCTCAGATCACCAACTGCCTGTTCCAAATCTTGAACTGTATATTCCATAAATATCTCAAACTCACCATATCAAAAACTAAATTTTTATTTTCCCTCCAAAACCCCTTTCCTTCTTCCCAAATTTTTTCTAATTATTATTAAGAATAACTGCTTGTAAGCCAGACTCAAAATCTCTGTGTTGTTTCTGATACCTCACTTACCCCACATAGCCAATCTGTAGTGACTTTATCATTTATGCCTTCACAACATTTTCCCCATACAGCAAATTCTCTCACACATCCACTACTCTTGTACAGAACCCTATTGTTTCCCACCTGGACTAGTCCAATGGCTTTCTAGTCTCCCCAGTTCGAACTTGCCCCATTCTAATCTGCCCACCACTCAGCTGCTAAAGTGATCTTCCTAAATGCCTATGTCACCACCCAATTCAATAAATTCCAATAGTCCCTTATTACTTCATTAAATATAAAATTGTCTGTTTGGCTTTGAAAGTCCTTTGCTTTCTGGCCCCTTCCCACCTTCCCAGTCTACTTATACCTTACTCTCTTCAAAACACTCTAAGATCTAATAACACTGACCTTTCTATACCTTACACATGACAATGGATTTTCTGATTCCATACTTTTTCAGTGACTGTCCCCCTTCCTGGAATACTTTTCCTATTTGCCTCCTCCTCTCAGCTTCCTGTTTTCTTTCAAAACTCAGCTCAAATAGTATCTTTGGCAAGAGGTCTTCCCTCCTCTCCTCATTCCTCTCTTTCTTCCTTTTCTCCCTTTCCACTCCTTTCCCACTGCTAGTACATTCCCTCTGAGATTTTTCTCCTATATACACTGTATATGTCTTGTATGTCCTTTGAGGTCAGGGACTGTATTTTTGTCTTTATTTATAACCCTAGTGCTTAGCACAATGCCTGAGGCACAGTAATTGCCCTAAATGCTTGTTGTTGATGATAATGGTATCCACAAGTACATTTTCTATATATGTTATGAGCAAGGCACTATATTGACACAATTGCACCAGCTGATTTGGGCATTTCAAATATGCATTGTTGGTCTAATTGATTAATAGTGATATATTACATTTGGGGGACATATTTGACATTTTCAGAAATAGATTATTAGAGAGAGCCAAACACATAATTTTTAGGTGACCTTGATAATGAACTCTAGGAAGATCTCACTCACCAAATCCTAGAACACTGAGGTCTAAGCTTAGTCTCTAAGCTTAAAGAAGGTAGCTTTAGCACAAATCAAAATAAGCACTTCTTTACACAGTGGGTAGTGAGCATATGGAACTCATAACCCCCAAGAGGTAACACAAGCTGAAAATATAAATAGCCAAAAGCTGTCTCTGAATCCTGTAATTAGGCAGCATACTGTCTAATAATATGCTAATGAAGAAGTACAGAAACAGAAAGGTCAGCAGATCTTTTTGGACAAAGAAAGTAGTGTGTCAATATAGCCAAGTTCCAGACAAAGCTCAAGGCAACACCAAACAGTGGAAACACTGTCTTCATAGCCAGAAGACCTTAATTCAAAACCTGCTTCCAAGGCTTTCTACCTATATTATCTTGAGTAAGTCTCTTAACCTCCCTGAGTCTCAGTTTCTTTATTTGTAAGATGTCTAGATGCCCCTAAGGCTCCTTCTAGTTCTAGATGTGTAAGCCAAGTTCCATGAATTACTATAGTGGAAAGAATTTTGCACTTGAAATCAGAAGACCTATGCTTAAGTTCTCTTTCTGACATTTGTTATCTACATGACCTTGAGCAAGTTTACTTAAGTAATCTGAGTCTGAGTATCCTCATCTATGAAGATTATGATCATTTTTTCACCACCTAACCCAAGGTCATTGGGAGAATTTCCAAACACTGATATATACAAGGATGATGAAAAATATTATAAATTCACTCTGTAGTACCACTAGTTAAACCAAAAAAAAAGCTAAATAACACTGATAATGTAAGCATTTAAATAGTGCTGTAAGGTCTGCAAAGTGCTTTACAAATGTTGCCTTGTCTTTTTCTCAGCAAACATTTGTTAAGTTCCTATTATATGCCAGGGCACTCGGGATACAAAGAAAGATATAGGAGAAAAATTATAATCCCTATTCCCAAAGACCTATTCCCAAAGGCAGAAGGTAAAGATGAGGAAGGATGGGGAATAGCCAGTAAAAATGCCCAGAACTGGAAGATAGAATGTCTTAGTCTAGGAACTGCAAGGAAGCCAGTGTGTTCCCATATTGCAGGGTATATCGAGGGGTGTTAAGTATAAGAAGATTGGAAAGGTAGGAAGGAGCCACGCAGGCTGTGTGTGTGTGTGTGTGTGTGTGTGTGTGTGTGTGTGTGTTTCTCTCTATAGATCTAGAAACTGAGATATATCTTATCTCTAGGATGAAAAAGTAAATCTTTTGTTTAGTTTTTAAAACCCATTATAACTGAACAAGTTGTGGTATACGATTGGGATGGAATAATACAGTGTTATAAGAAATGATGAGCTCAATGATAGTAGAAAAACATTGAAAGACTTGCACAAAATAACGAAGAACCAAATGAACAGAGCCAAGAGAACACTGTGTATAGCAAAAGCAATATTGTTTAAGAATGACTGAGCAGAGAGTGGTCTGGGAAGATGGCAGAGTAGGTGAGAAAATTCCAACTTCTCAAGATATTCCCCCACAAAAGAGTTAAAATAGCAACTTAGGGAGAACAAAGTGTGGGTGGAGATAAATAAGAATAGGGATACGACTGGGGTCTTCCTGGGACAATTTGAGAAGGTCAGAAGAAAAATCCCAGGAGGAGATTTGGTCCCTGTGTAAACACCTTGGTACTAGGTTCTCTTTTAAAAGAGTAAGCTGCTTAAACACCAAGTAGCAAGAGCTGAGATCTGTTGATCCGAGAGACTGCATGGACCACAGCCACAGAAATGTTTGCCCTCAGATACTGAGGGGAGTTGGGCAAGATTGAGGGAACTTCTGCTGATAAGGAACACCAGACCCAGATGTGCTGTGAAGAGTGGAGGGGGCAAGAAGGAAGCAGCACCCATCATCTGGGACAAGAGGCACTATTTCCCACACCCCAGGGCTAGAGGTGGTTACAAAAATTAAGCTATTACCACAAAAATGCACAGGCAAAGGGGAAAGAATCCAACCATATGGGAATAGAGATGACTAGGTTTCATCTTCAGAGGAAGATACTGAAGTAAAGAAACCCCCAAAGAGTAACATCAGATGGTCACCTGCCCAAAAAAAGTTCATAGAAGATCTTTAAAAAGACTTTAAAAATCAAATGAAGAGATGGAGGGAAAAGTAAAAAAGAAAATCAGAATAATCCAAGAAAACCAAGAAGGGTATGAAAGGAAAGTCAACCAATTAGAAAAGGAGATCCAGAATCTTAAGGAAGAAAACTACACCTTGAAAATTAGAATTGGGCAAAGTTAAGCCAGCGAAATTATGAGAGATCAAGAAATAATTAACCAAAATGTAACTAATGAAAAAAAAAACAGAAGAGGAAGAGAAACATCTCATAAGAAAAACGATAGATGAAAAGAAAATATAAAAATAATTGCACTAACTGAAAGTTATGATTTTAAAAAGAATCTTGATACAATAATGTAAGAAATAAAGAAAATTGTCCTGAAGCATTAGAAAAAGGGGGAATGAAATAGAAAAAAACTATCAATCATCTTTTAAAAGAGATCTTATGAGGAAAACTCATAGGAATATCATAGTCAAATTCTGAAACCCCCAGTTTAAGGAAAAAATATAAAAAGCATCAAGATTAAAACAATTTAAATATGGTGGTGACATAATTAGAATGGCACAAGACCTAGTAGCAGAGACATTAAAGAACCATAGGTCTTAGAACACAATATATCAAAGAGCAAAAGAGCTGGGACTCCAGTCTAAAATATCATAACCTGCAAAGTTAAGTATTATCCTGCATGAAAAAATGGACATTTGATAAACTCTCAGACTTTCAAGACTTTGTTTAAAAAATCTTGAACTTAATAGAAGATTTGACATTTAAAAACCAAGAGAAATATTAGGAACATACCAAAGACTGAAGAGATTCATAAGGATAGACTCTATACACACATGTGTATGTATGTATGTATGTGTGTGTATGTGTGTGTATAAATATATGTGTATGTTTGTGTAGAATAAAATATACATATATATGTACACATATACATATACATGATTGGGATAGAATATTACTGTGCTATAAAAAATGATGAGTTCAATTATCTTAGAAAAACATTAAAAGACTTGCACAAAATAATGAAGAGACAAATATATTGAATAATTATTCATACACACACTCACATATATATGCATATATACATATAAATGTAAAATATATGTCAGATTTGTATTAATTTATTAATTATAGGGTAGCTCATAAGAAAGACTGTTGTAAACCTGAGTATGATATGAATTTTAAAAGCAAAATGAATTAAGAACAGCTAAAAGGAGTAATTATTTTATACAAATGGAGTGCAAGAGGAAGAACTGATACAGAAGAATTAGATGGGGGAAGGGTTGGTAGTTCCGGTAACCTACTTTCCTCAGGAATGGGTTTAAGAGGGAACAATACATATATATTTATAAGAGCATGACAATCTTCTAAATTTAGAAGAAATGAAATGGTGGGGGCATAAGGAGGGTGTAGAGGACAATAGAGGGATCTTTAGAGGGGAGAATGAACAAAAAGATAAATAGGGGTATAGAAGGGTGTTTAGATTTATGGGAATGGGGAGGGATCCTTGGAGAGGATTAGGCAAGTAATAGGAGGGCAAGGTAGTGGACAGAAGTAAAGTAGAGGTGGCAGGAGGGATAGGAAACAAGGATATAATCATACATAAAAAACAAATACCAGGAGTAGAATAGGTTTATGAAAGTATATGTCTATATATGTATGTATATATCTAGATCTATAGAGAAATATATCTGAACTTTATTGTAGCCTTCACAGGCCGTGTAGGGAAGGAGAACAAAGTAAAAAAAGTGCACAGGACTAAACAAAAGGCAACTCGTAAGGAAGCAAAGACAAGATGGATAATTCTCAACACAATGTGTATTGTTTATCATACAGGCTTTCTTGCATCACTCTCATTTCTCTTCCCAATTTTTCCTCCACTTCTCTTACTTGATTTTCAAAATTCTTCTTGAGCCCCTCCATGGCCTACAACCAGTACATATTCTTTGAAGGCTTTTGATGCAGGAGTTTTGACTTTGCTGTCTTCTTCTGGTTCTACATTTTGAGCATCTTTGTCACCAAAAAACAATTCTATTGTTTGATTTCACTTCTTCTGCTTATTCATCTTGCCAGTCAATTAACTGACTTTTGAGCTCTTTGCCTTGGTAGAACTGTGCTTCCACAGTGGAGAGTGTTGTGTTCAAAATTTCTGGGGTTTTGCACAGCTGTTGTCTGAAGCTTATTCTAGGAACCTGCCTCAGAACTGTGAGGAAGACTGCCTCTCCACAGTCTCAACAAGCTCTGCCACAACAGTGCTCCTCACCCCAGGACCACCACCCAAGACTGAGGCAGAGATCGAAGCAGCACAAAGCAAGAGAATCCTGCCTCGGCACCAGCAAAGAGAGTCCTGCAATTTTGCTCTGGACAGCAGCTTGATCCCTGCACGATTTTGAGGCCTATAGCTCAGGAAGCCACTGTGGCAGCAACAGCAGCCACCACCACCACCTCCACTGCCCCAATGGCAGTGGAAAGACTGTGCACTTCTCTCACACAGGATCAACAGAGTCCCCCATCACCTTTTACTTTCTCTTCGGCATTTATGGGTTGAGAAGTCTGGAAACCACCACAGCTGCCAATGAATCACTCTCCTGAAGTCTGCTCAGGTTCGTCTGTGCTGCCAGTCTGGGCTGGCGCAGCTCCCACAGGACTGTACTCTGCTCCCAGCTTGGTGCAATAGACCCTTCCTGTCAGCCTGCCAGGCTGCCTTCAGCAGGATATTTGTGTTTCTCTGTCACTTTGTAGATTCTGTATCTCTGAAATTTATTTAGAGTCATTTTTTACAGATATTAGAGGTGGTTGGAGTGCCAGCTCAAGCAAGTTCCTGCTTTTACTCTGCGATCTTGGCTCCATCTCCCATACAGGCTTTCTTGAAATGAAAATTTATTGTTACATATTTTGAATCCTCTGATGTTCTGCTTTTTCTTTTTTCTTTTTCCTTTCTTATTTTGTATTTAAGTTTATGATATGTTTTTGCTTCTTTTCTCTATTCTGAAATTTGTGTTTTGGCTTTGGAGTCTAAAATAAAATTGAAAAAATTTTTAAAAGAATAACTTGGAGCAAATAAGTCATTTTGACTATTATAAATACCCAAATTATCTATGAAGGCCATAATGAAGAAAAACACTATCTGCCTCCCCAAAGAAAGAATTGATAAACAGAAGTACATTTAGAATAGTTATATATAACAAACATATATAATTATATATGTATATATGTCTGTATATGTATACAAACACACACATGCACATGTACAGACACACACACACACGCACACACACACACACACACACATATATATATATATATATATACCTATTTGTATATAATGGTAGCCATCTCCAGGGTCGGGTGGGAGAGAGGAAAAAAGAGAAAAAGAAATGTACATGATAACTTTATCACATATTTGAAAGGAATAGGAAATTGTACATAATAGATTTGCAGTTTCATGTGCAATCATCTTTTTATTATACCGTGTTATGGAAATGCTTGTTTTATTCCTTAAATTAAAATTAAAATAAATTTTTAAAGCCCATTATAGCTTGTCTCCTTTCTCCCTTTCTATTCTTCTTAGATCTTCCTCCCCTCCTTTCACTGCAATCCAACAACACTGGCTGTAATGGTAATGAAATTTGAAGATTCCTTTGTATTGCTGAATTGACAGGTACTTAGCACCTGGTTTCAAATTAATCCTCTGCTAAAGAAACAGAAGGTATGAACTCCTGTTGCTGACATAACAGGAAAGGGCTGGACAGGGATGAGGAATACTGTATATAAGGAAAGACCCCATCTTGGAAAGTCAAAGTTTCTTGGAGTAAGCCACATGGAGGCTGGAAAAGTGATTTTGTTTTTTTGAGCACTGCTTATGCTCCTGAAGATTTCTGAGAACTAGCTGGGGCTGCTGAAAACTGTAGAGTAGCTGCTGAGCCTGAGGGCCAGCTGGAGCTGCTGAGGATTTCCAAGGACCAGCCAGAGCTGCAGAAGACTGAGGAAGCATGACTGTGGTGTCAGTATTTTGTGTGTTTGTGGCTTTGTTAAGCCTTGACTCCCCAAGGAAAGAGACTGTGAAGGATTTAAGGTGGACTGGAAACTGCGAGCTTCAGTGTGGGACAGGAACTGCATGGAGAGCTGTACAAGGAGCCAGGAGCTACCTGCTTTTGAATCCAGGTGACAGTTTGGTGAATCCAGGCAGGAGGTGGAACCATGGATTGGGATCCAGGGAATCTGAGAGCCTACCCCAAGTCAAACTGAAAGAAGACTTACTTGGATACAGTGTACTGACTGAGAAGATCATGATTTACCTGTGACCAACGGGTGCATGGCCTGTGTATTTTCTGATGATTGTATAGTGAATGATGACTGAATAATGGCTGATTTGTAACTTAGTGTGCCCATGAGTGGAGAACTTTGACAACTGTATTTTGTGACCCTTAAGGAGGCTTGTCTCTTTGAGGATGATTGAATTATTGAGTTGATTGAATGATTGAGGTGCTAAGTGATTGATTGACTAAATGATTAGACTTTGTGCAAAACTGTGTGACCACTGTGATAAAATCTATGTGGCCATTTTAGTGATAAGCTGATATGAATGAAGTATTTGATTTTCTGTGCTAAGTTGTAAAATTGTGAATGCTGTACCTTGATTTTCTGCAAATATTTTGCTCTGATTTGTTATTGAATAAATAGATACTCTACTATGTAAAACTACACTATACTATACTATACTATACTATACTATACTATATTATATTATACTATACTATACTATGTAATCAGAACCTTGAAAGCTGCTCACAGCAGTTGCCCTCTGGAAAGATGCTTGTGCATGGCTTTACTGGCCTACCTGCATGACATTTCATCTCCCTTCTTTGTGCCTTCATCAACTCTTCTGCATATGCCTTTGATTCCATCCACTCATGTCTTCCCCAACAGATTGCTCACACTATCATCCCAATTCTGTGTTTAATCTTCAGTCTCTCCTTGTTAAAGGCTGTTTCTCTGCTGCCTACAAATATACCTAAATCTTTATATCCTTGAAAGCAAAACCCTCACTAAATGTGTTCATCTCAACTGGTTATTATACTTTACCTCTCTTCCTCTTCTTGGGTAGATCCCTTGAGAAACCTTTGACACTGTCAAATCCTCTTCTGAATACTCTCTTCTTCAGGTTTTCATGACATTATTCTCTCCTGGTTTTCATCCTGGTTACATAAAATAACATTCCTTCTTGGTCTCCTTTGCTGGATCCTTTTTCAGGTCAGATCAACTAAAATGGGCATGCTCACAAGGTTCTTTACTGGACCCTTTTCTAGTTATCCCCTATGCTGTTATGCTTGAAGACATCATCAGCTCTAATGAGCTGAACTATCATCTCTATCCAGATGATTCCCAGGTCTATACATACAGAACTAATCTCCCTCCTGAGATCTAGTCCCATATCACCAATTGCCTATTGAACATCTCTTACTAGGTGTTCCAAACTCATATAAAACTCAAAATGTCTGAAATAGAACTTAAAATATGTCAAACCATCCCCTCTTTCCAACTTCCCTGTTACTGCCAAGGGAACAACCACCTTTTCAGTGACTCAGGATCAAAACCACAGTCTTATCCTCTACTCCTCACTTGCATTCAACTCACAACTAATCTCTATCAGCCACCTAAGTCATGATCCTAAAGCAAATGCCTGTGCATGGCACCATCACACTCCATAAACTCAAGGAGTTACCCACTAATCAATTTTAGGATCACATATAAAATTATTTGTTTGGCACTTGAACTTATTCATGACCTGGATTTTTCTTGTCTTTCTAGTCTTATTATTTCAGACCCTTTGTTGACCCTGGGTACAACTGACACTGATTGGCAATTCTATTACCAATACACAGATTGGGTCTGAGTTCCAGGGTAGAGGGGAGTTCTGGAAGTCAGTCAAAAGGGATTAGGTACCTTCATCACAGTTCTTAGGCAAAGAGGAGCACTAGAACTTGTGACTGCTGGGGACAAATGGCCTTCCTGGGTAAAGGTCAGAGCATAGATCAGGAAAGCAGTGACCATATATCTCCTAGGAGAACATCACCCTGGAAGCACAAAAAATCACCAGACTCCCAGAACTAGCTCCGAAAACAGCAGCACAAAAAAGCCAGAAACTTGGGACATTGCCTTCCCTCTCCCAGGAGAACACAGCTCACTTTTTTTGGAGGGGGGAAGGCAAAGGAATTACAGTTAAGAGACTTGTCCAAGATCACACAGCTAGTAAGTGTCAAGTGTTTGAGGTTGGATTCGAACTCAGGTCCTCCTGACTTCAGGGCCAGTGTTCTATTCCCTATGCCACCTAGCTGCCCCTTGCTGTGAATAACTTCAAGGGTCTAATTACACAGTATAATGAACTCTCTATTCAGCAATAAAGTAAAACCTAACATTCAAGAAACTAAAGCATAATATTCAACAATGTGACAACTTACTATTAAGGTGGTCACATAGTCTTAAAAAGCATATCATTCAATATATCTTATGGTCATTTTAAGGGGTAGCAGAAAATACAAACACCATCCACCCCTAGTTCACATTAAATTACAATCTACTCAGTCAATACAGAGTATCCACGTAAAGTCCTCTTTCGTCTTGACTTGAGGCTGGCTTCCAAACCCCTTGGCTCCTCCTTCATGGGCTGTTTACTCCCCACTCTTGCCTGGATTCACACATAGGCAGCTCTCTGCTCCTGTTCCATATCTCAGCTCACAAGGAATGCTCCACGCTACGCTCTTCACAGTTTCTTTTTCTAGAAAAACAAAGCTTAACAGTGCTACAACATTATTTACATACAGTATCAGTGCTACCATCTCAATTTACTTACTGTCTGAGAAACCAGTACAGACCAACAGAAAGGGCTGGTGTCTGAGAAATTGACACAGAACAAAAGACAGAGATTCTGTCTGAAAAATTAGCACAAATCAACAGACAGAGTGCCAATATCACAAACATTCTGTCTCTCAGTTCTGCCTATTCCCAGCTCTGCTTGTGCTCTTATCTACCCTTTCCTATTCTATACTTTGTGCAAGCTCCTCCCTCAGTGGGCTCCCATGTGATTACATTCAGCCTATTAAATGGCAGGGGGGAAGGAATCTTCAAATTCCCTTAGCCCTATTAAAGGCAACACAGTGTATACTGTTTCCAAGCAAGGACTCTTGATACAATCAAAGGTGAGGCTCAAAGGCACTTGATTAGCTAAAATTCAATCCAGAAAAATAGCAAAAAATCCTCTTTTGCTCCCCATTACAGTCCTGCCCTAGGCAAACAGATAGCCCCCAGCAGCCAGACTCCCAGGTGCTTTAGTGTATTTCTAGGAACTATAGAGACACCCCACCAGCCTGAGCACACTGCAGACATAAGAAATAAGACACTGGCTCAGTGCCAGGTAAGCTGCCAGACCCCTACACCTCCAGCGGCACCAGTCACTCCCCATCCCACCCCCAGACATGAGTGTCCTCCATGAGCTTCAGAACAACATCAGTACAGCACCAGGTAAACAGCCAGGAACTGTAGCCCCTGACCCAAGAAACCTGAGATAGTGCCCCCTTCCACTCCAGGAGCAAAGATCAAATTTAAAAGAAAGGAAAAGGACCAAAAAAAAGAAGAAAAGTACTCCCCCCCCCAAATCTGATCATACAAAGTTATTATGGTGACAGGGAAGATCAAGACACAAACTCAAAAAAGGACAACAATGTCTAAACACTTATGGGCAAAGCCCCAAAGAAAAATGAGAAGTGATCTCAAGCACAGAAAGAACTCATGGAAAAGACCAAAAAGGACTTAAAAATCATATGGCAGAAGCAGAAGAAAATTGGGAAAAGAAAAAAAATATGCAAGAGAATTATGAATAAAAAACCAACAGTTTGGAAAAACAAAACAACTGCTAAAAGTAGAATTGGAGAAATAAAAAAGGAAGTACAAAAACCCACTGAAGTAAACAACTCCTTGAGAAGTACAATCAGCCAAATAGAAGAGAAAGTATAAAATCTAACTGAGGGAAACAACTCCTTAAAAGTTAGAATTGGGCAAGTAGAAGCTAATGACTATGAGACATCACAACTCAATCAAAAAATTCAAAAGAATAAAAAATAGGAAAAAATGTAAAATCCCTCATGGGAAAAAAACAACTGACCTAGAAAAAAAATCCAGGAGAGACAATATCAGAATCATTGGACTATCTGAAAGCCATAATTAAAAGGAGAACCTAGACAATATCGTTCAGGAAACTGTCAAGGAAAAGTGCCCTGAATAACCTGGAACCAGAAGGCAAAAGGGGAATTGAAAGAATCCACCAATCTCCTCAGGAAAGAGATAACTAAATAAAAACTCCAAGGAACAGTATAGCCAAATTTCAGGTCAAGCAAAAAAATACTGCAAGTGGCCAGAAAGAAAAATTCAATTATCAGGGAGCCATAATAAGGATTACACAAGACTTAGCAGTT
>CM053600.1:20991840-21018861 GCA_028646575.1 Pseudocheirus occidentalis | reverse complement strand
TCTCTCTGTTTTGGTCTTTTTGGAGGGGGGAAGGCAAGGCAATTGAGGTTAAGTGACTTGTCCAAGGTCATACAGAGAATATATGTTAACTGTCTGAGGCTGGATTTGAAATCAAGTCCTCCTGACTCCAGGACTGGTCCTCTACTCCCTCCACTAACTAGTTGCCCTGCCACCCTTTCTTCTGGTGCTTTATTTCATGCCACCTGGAGAAGTTGGGCCAGGAGTTTAAAGGCATATTTCATACTGCATACTTCCAAACCCCAACCCAGCTACTGTCAGCAACATTTACTCCTTTGAGGTTCATTGCATTCAAATGTTTCATTGTATGTGACCATTGTCTACACCAGCTCCTCTCCCCTTTTTCAAGGGGTTTAGTACTTGGCACATAGTCTTCATCTCCAACCCATCTGCTGCCCTTACACTTGGCAGCTTGAAAATGTATGTTGATATTAAACATCTTGACTTCTGAGGTCATCATCCTTCTAAAGCAATCATCAGTTAGCATTCATTAAATATGTCCCAGGCATAAAATAAACGGGAACAAAAAGACAAAACTACAACCATCCCTGCTTGTAAGGTTCCTCATGCTCCCTCAATGGACACACTGTTGGTGTATTGAGATGATCTTACTATTTTTGGAAAAAATATTGTCAGAGCATGAGAAAAGTCTACTGAAGGTAATACAAAAGATGGGCTAAAACTGCTAGTCTAAAGCCATTGACTAACAAGTGTTGTTTCTGCAAATATCAAGTCAGGCGTCAAATCTTATCATTTCTACCTCTATGACATCTGTTACATCTGTCCTCTACTCTCCAATTGTATAATCAATAACTGATTTCAAGGTCTCATCACCTTTCACCTTGGTTATTGCAATAGTCTCCTAAATTACCCTCCCTCTCTCAGGTCTTTGCCCTCTCTAATCCGTCCTCAACACAGTTGTCAAAGTGATTTTCCTCAAATGTGACTCTTGCTATGTTAGTCCCCTACTCAACAAATCCTTACTACTTCAAGCATCAAAAAATAAACCCTTATGTGGCATTCAAAGCCTTTGGCATTCTTGGCCCCAAAGTATTACATTACGATTGCATTACAATACATTGTATTTCATGTACAATGTGGTCTGGCCAAACTGACCATCATACACAACCCTCCATCTCCCATCTGCCTTTTCTGTGGCTATTCCTCATGCCTGGAGCATTTCCTGGCAACCTTTGCCTCGCAGTCTCTTGTTCAGCCATTTTCAGTTGTGACTTTTCAGTCACTTCTGTGACCTCATTTGGGGTTTTCTTGGCAAAGGTACTCGAGTTGGTTTGTCATTTCTTTCCAGATGAGGAAACTGAGGCAAAAAGCATTAAATGATTTCCTCAGATTCATACAACTAGTAAGTGTCTGAAGTCATGTTTGAACTCAGGAAGATGAGTCTTCCTAACTCCTAGCCTGGCACTCCATCTACTGTGCCACCTAGAATTCCTAGCTTCCTTCAGCTCAGCTAAAAATTCTACCTTCTATGTGAAGGCAAAAGTAGACAAATGAAGAAAAAGAGAAAAAAGCAATAGAGAACCTCAGAATACTTGAGGATCCCATAATACGTATGTATGGTATGTATGCATGCATGTGTGTATGCACGCATGCATGTATGTATGGATAGCTATATCTTTATATCATACATGCTTATATACACATGTATACACATGTGCATATGTGTGCATATATACATGTTTATATTTTGATAAATATTTCAACATAATTGATTTCCTTTGTATTCACACACATTTCATTTTATTCATTTAAAAATATTATTCTGAGGAGGCATTCTAAAGCTTCACCAGACAGCCAGAGGTCCATGACAAAAAGAAAAAAAGCTAAGACTCCCCACTTTAAACTTATATGTTCCTTGAAGATGACAATGGCCCCTGGGTGATGATACACAGTATTTGTAGGTAAATGATAAATATCTGGGTGGTGTCCTGAGAGTCCATAAAGCAACTATGTGAGTTTCTTTGCTACATTCTAACCCGGGAAGAGAAGAAGGTCTCTGACATGTTATGACATGTTGATTATGCCACTCCTTCCCTCAAGAAGAGAAAATCTACCTCTGACCTCTAGGATAAAGGCTCTGGTTGGTTTTTTGGTTTTTTTGGGTTTTTTTTTAGCTCTTTACTGGCTAAACCATTCTGGAGGTCAATTAAGAATTATGACCAAAGAGCAACCAAACTGTGCATACCCTTTGACCTGGTAATATCACTATTATGTCTGTATCCCAAAGAAATCAAAGAAAAGGGATATGGGATTATACGTATGAAAATATTTATAACAGCTCTTTTGTGGGGGCAAACATTTGGAAATTAAGATGATGCCCATCACTTGGGGAATGGATGAAAAAATTGGGTATGATTGTGATGAAATGCTACTGTGCTGTAAGAAATGATGATCAGAAAGGTTTCAGAAAAACCTGAGAAGACTTAGATGCAAAGTGAAGTGAGCAGAACCAGGAGAACATTTTACATAGTAACAGCAATAGTGTAGACTAGATTACCAACCCTGAAATATTTAGCAGCTCTGCCTCTCTGACAGTGAACCAAGTCAGTGATAAAGGGGCCATGCTGAAAAATGCTATTTACCTCTGAAAAAGAGAACTACAAGTGTTGATTAAAGCACATTTTTTTACCCTTTATTTTTCTTGGTTTTTTTTTTGCAACATAGCTAATATGCAAATTTGTTTTGCATGACTTTGCATGTATAATCAATATCACATTGCTTTGCCTTCTCAATGGGTGGGGGAGTAGTGGGAAGGAAGGAGAGAATTTGGAACTCAAAAATTAAAAAAAAATGAATGTCAAAAATAACAGCCTACACATCTGGGCTTGATACAAATTTATATCCTCACCCATTGTAAATTCTAACCAAATTGGCCTGCTCACTGTTCTTCGTACATTATCATCAGTCCATCTGTAATCTCTGGGCCTTTGCATAAATTATTGATGTACCAATTCCTCACTTGTCTTGTAAATTTCCCAGCTTTCTTCAAATGTTAGTTAGAATGCTACCTTACAGGTCAGTGGTTCTCAACCTGTGGGTCACGACCCCTTTGGGGGTTTAATGGGGTCGCCTAAGACCATTAGAAGACCCATATTTCTGATGGTCTTAGGAACAGAGACACCGCTCCTCTATCCGTCTCCAGTCGAGTTTGCCCATATGCAGATATACCCACATATGAGCAATAAAGGGTGGCGGCATTAGGAAGGTTGAGAACCATTGTTCTAGGTCGTGCTCTGGATAGAGTGCCAGGCCTGGAGTCAGAAAGACCTGAATTCAAATTAGACCTCAGACATACCATCTGTGTCATCCTGGCAAGTCACCTAACTCTATTTGCCTCGGTTTCCTCATCTGTGAAATGACCTAGAAAAGGAAATAACAAGGTACTTCAGTGTCCTTGACAAAAAAATCCCAAACGGGGCCATGCAGAGTCATACATAACTGAACAAAACCACAACTTATCCTGATTTCCCAGGTTGTTTAGTGTCTTCCTTCTGTATATCTTGTTTATCTTTTGTGTTTAATTTTAACTTACTTAATATTCTTTTTTCTTTTTTTTTTTTTGGAGGGGGACAGGCAAAGCAATTGGGGTTAAGTGACTTGCCCAAGGTCACACAACTAGTAAGTGTGTCAACTTTCTGAGGCCAGATTTGAACTCAAGTCCTCCTGAGTCCACGCCTGGCACTCTATCCACTGTACCACCTAGTTGCCCCTTACTTATTAATCTTACCTCTATAATTTCCTCTTCAAGAAAGGGACTGCTTGTTTCCTATATCATCAATTTCTAGCACATTGCCTCCATATAGTAAATACTTAACAAATGTTAGATTGTAAGCTCCTGGAGGGTAGGACTCGTCCTGTCTCTTTTTGCATATCCAATGCTTAGCAAGGTATCTGACACATAGTAGGAGCTTGGAATGGTAATGGTTATTTTAAAATCTTCCCTGCCCTTTAATAAGCCTAAGGGAATTGGAAGTCCTTTCCTGTTTTGAAAAGATACTCTTCCCCCTAATAGGCTGAATGTAGTCACATGGATTCTGTGGTGGAAGGAATTTGCTGAAGGGTGGAGCAGAGTCCACAGGAATGTGGGAGTCAGAGCCAGACTAGATATTTGGTTTTATATTGGTTTGTGAAAAGGCTAAAGGATGCTGTGACTCTCTGTGCTGTTGTGGCTTATTAACTTCTTTGTTACTATGATGGAATTGGGTTACTGCTTTTGGGATTTGGTTGGCTGGTGTTTGAATAAATGTTTTGCTTCTGTCTTCTATATGGTGAGTCTATTATATTTTGTGAATGAACACCGTGCAGGAGTATTTATAGTGATCGTGGGCACTGTGAATATTGCATTGGTGTTACAGAGCTTAATAAATGTTCACTGATTGACTAGGAAATGAATGAATATATGTCCTTCAAGCAACCCAAAACTCTTGCATACTTGCATACTCACATTTTCATAATAATAATAAACAATAACATTTATAAGGTTCTGACATGGACCAGGTACTCTGCTAAGCTCTTTATAATTATTAATTCATTTAATCATCACAACAGTCCTTGAATGGTGAGGGGAGTGGTACTGTTGTTATCTCCAGTTAATTATTTTGCTTTTTGATTGATGGTTCCTTCCTAGTCTGTTGACTGGGGCTGGATGCATTGGATGGGACTGGAGCTAAATATGAGCCCCCATTTGGAATCCAACTAATAATAAAATTTCATTATGAATGGGATAACCATATGCTTTAAGGAGAAAAGAAATGTAAACGTTTATAATAATACATATAAACCAGATTATTATTTTTATTGAGGTGAAATTTAATTCTAAAAAGATTGAATTCTAAAACATTATAATTGCTAAGAATCTGAGGTTTTGTTTTGTTTTTAATTGGAAGCATTAGAAACTTGGACTAAGAAAGTTGTGAGGGATGCCAGTTTCAATCTTTCAATATTTTGGGTGTTACCAGGGCCCTACTATCTAAGGAATAACACTGAGACATTGTCGTGTCTCTCTTTGCCTGGAACAAATTCTGATGAATGCATTGGCCTCTCTAAGGCCCCTGGCAATCATGGAGATCCCTATGCCAAGTTGGATTGAACTTCAGAGGATGATGTTTTCAAGAGCAAAGCAGTGTTTCCTGGAATTGATATGTCAGTCTTCACTAAGGAGCAAGCAGGATCCTGCTCTTTCGGTTTTATCATTGCTTTTCAAAATGCACCTCACAACGAGACGCAGTTACTAAGATAGGGATGAATGGCTGACATTTTGTTCTGACCCAGACTTTAAATAGGAATTAGGGCCTCAGATATTCTGTACCTGTCCTGACAAATGATAAATGACTCTCTCCTCATTTATGAGGCAGGAAGCATGGAGTTATTCTTGATATTTTATTAGATTTAATGAAAAAAGAGCCTTATGGAGCAGCTTTGGGGTTAAGATATGATAGAGGTTATTTTCATACCAGTGTGGTCTAATAAAGCATTCCACAATGAAATGCAAGATCTTACACGGGGGTTTCATCTCTAGAAATAATGGAATATAATTGCTCACTTCACTAAGATAGGCCAAAAAAAATCAATAAAATTGTTTTAAAAGCACTTTGAGTTCAAAAGAAAAGAGCTATAAAAATAAATTCTAACATGTAATAGAACTTTCCAAAGACAATTCAGTCCAGGACTAAACAAGTGACAGTATTATTTGAGTGTCTTACAAGGTCCTGAGGACATGGATCCCATGTAGGAGGGATCTTGGGGAATCCTCTGTTGAAACTTCTCTTTGTTTTTCAGATGGGGAAACTGAGGCTTGGAACGGGAAAGTCACTTGCCCAAGTAAGCATCAGAAGAGGTTGTGGGTATACAGGCTCTCACCATGTCACGTCGGGGCTATTTCAATAGCTTTCTGGTTGGTTTCCCTGTCATGCGTTTCTCTCTGGTCCTGTCTACTCTCCACTCAGTTGTCAAATTGACCTTCCTGAAGTACAGTTCTGACTGTGTCATCCTCCCTACTCAGAAAACTCCAGTGACTTACTTCCTATCACATCCAGAATAAAATTTTTAAAAAATTCTTACATTTGGCTTTTCAAGTCCTTTGTAACTTCCCCTCTCCTTCCTTCTTTCCCCTCTTCTTATACCCTGAACTCTCGATGCAGGGACCCTGCCCATCTCTTGACTTCATGAATCTTCATTCATTCTGCATTTCCCTGGTTTCCTTCAAGGTCCAGTTAGAGTCTCACCTTCTACAATAGCCTTTCCGTATCCCTCTCCATTTGTTTCCTTTTTATTCTGTTTATATCTTGTCTGTACACAATTGTTTGCATGTTAGACCCTGACCTTCTGGAGAACAGGGACTGCCTTTTACCTTTCTTTAGGTCTCCCAGTAGTAGGTACTTAAAAATGTTTATTGACTCACAAATGTGATTACCTACCACACAAGATCTTTATACTTTTAAGATTAGTCTTTTGTTTTTTATTGTCTGTGGTTCCTTCTATTTTAAAGAAGGAGGGGAGCCAGGTGGCATGGTAGATGGTGTGCTAGACTTGGAGTCAGGAAGGCTTGAGTTCAAATTTGAACCCAAGACTTTTAATAGTTGTGAGACCCTGGACAAGTCACTTAGCCCCTTTGTTCCATTTTCCTCTTCTGTAAAGAAGGGATAATAATCGAACCTATTTCAGAAGATTGTTGTGAGCATCCAATTAGGTAATAAATAAAAATAGCTTTGTAAATCTTAAAAGATACATAATATATATGTAGCTAGATATCTGTGTACATAAACACACATACATATATATATGTATTCACATATATATATACATACATATACGTACACAGATATCTAGCTGTAGCTATACCTATATATGCATATACAAAAATAGCTAGCATATAATTATAAAATATGATCATAAAATTGTATAATGTCCCACAAAGCATTTTAATCTTTAAAAAAAATTTTAAAACCTGCAAAATTTATATGGAAGCCACAGTAGCAGCATGGTATTATTAAAAAAGGGGATGGATCTGGAGTCAATTTTGAGCTCTGTGATCTGAAGCCTGTGTGGCCTTAGGCAGGTTACTTAATTTCTCTGAGCCTCATTGCAAAATAGAGCAGCTGGACCCCTGAAGGTCCAACTGGCTCTAGACACATGATCTTAAGCTCCACAAAAATAAGACTGTGACTTGTCATAAGATTCATTAGTGATCAGAATCAGGTTATTTTTAGGCACAGGGACCAAGATGAAAAAGGTACTTGGTACCCTCTTCACTAACAAAGGAAATTAATGGTATAAGGGATGATTTCCAGGGGAGTAGGGCAGGCGTGATGATGGTGGGGGATGGGGGTGGTATTAGCAGAAGTTTTAGATACACAAAAAGGCCTCTATAAAACATTCTAATAAACACACAGGAAAACAAAAAGAAGTATGCAAAGAGATAAATAAAGCAATTTTGTCATTGAGCTGTTAAATTATATGTGTGGTTATATACTCATGTATTTAAAAAAACTATCAAAAGTCAGAGTTTTCATATAATACTTGTTCTTTGTGTATTGAAATTGCTCTATTTATTGGGTTATTTGCTGTTGGTACTCAACCATTTTAATCATTTCTGACTCTGTGTCCCTGTTTGGGGTTTTCTTGGCAAAGATACTGGAGTGATTTGCCATTTCCTTCTCTAGCTTATTTTACAGATGAGGAAACTGAAGCAAATGGGGTTAATTGACTTGTTCAGGGTCACTAAGCTAGTACGTGTCTGAGACTGGATTTGAACTCACAGCTTCCAGATTCCTGACCTGGTGCTCTCTCTGCTGTACTACCTAACTGCCATATGAATACATACACACATAATACATGCACATATATCTACATATCCACATATACTCACGTACACACATTTTATATGTGTGTATGTGTATGTAATAAAAAAATATAAATAAAATAATAACATAAAAATAAAAAATAAAAAAATAAAAAATCCCGTTAATGCATTATATACTATTACCTGTGAGACTTTGGGCAAGTGCTATAAACTCTTCAGAGTGTCATTCCCTCATCTCTAAAATGAGGGTGTTGTCTTTATAACCCTTCCTGGTTTAAATTTATGGCCCTATGCTCCTGTGACAGTATTGGTCTAACAAGGTATGGGATAACTTTTACAAAGAGGCTAAGTCAGTGGTTCTCGACCTTCCTAACGCCGTGACCCTTTAATACAGCTCCTCGTGTTGCGGTGACCCCCAACCATAAAATTATTTTTGTTGCTACTTTATAACTGTAATTTTGCTCCTGTTATGAATTGTAATGTAAATATCTGCTATGCAGGATGTATTTTCATTGTTACAAATTGAACATAACCCACAGGTTCAGAACCGCTGTTCTAAATGTAACTTAGACCACCAACATCACTAAGATCCACTAACATCCTTTCTGAGCTAGGCAAGCTTAGGTTCTAGGGGTTACCCTCTAGGTCTGTCCTCCGAACGCTCTAACCCACAAGGTTCTACTACTGTGCTTCCCATTAACAATCTGTCTGTACATTCAATTAGCTTTTAGCACGGACGTTTATGAAGGCAGCAAAGTTAAAAACAAACAAAGAAACAAAAACAATAGCTTCAAAACATTCTTTTCCTAGCCCTCTTATATCTTCTTCCACAAATATATATATGAAATCCATGGAAAGAGTGGATTCAGAGTACAATGACAGGGTGGCATATGGTCAGGATATATATGTAACAAAGACATTTCAAGTCCTGGTCCTTCAGGGTCTGTCAGTTCTTCATTTCTTCATGAGCTCATATGGGTATGTCCAGCTATCTTGTTAGGCTGTGCAAACTGAGTTACCAGGTCTGTTTGCAATGACTCTCTTCTCTGCTGCCAGGGGTCTTGTTCCTTGAGGTTTCCTCCTTCCTGGAATGAAAATTTTCTGTTTTCTCAATTGTGCCTTGAGATTTCTAGAAATGACAAAGTTGAATTGATAGATAGGGTGTCTGCCTATGGGTAGTTTTCTATTGCCCTGTTGGCAATAGAAAGAATAGACCTTACTTGGAAGAGGTCTCCTCCACAAAATAGTCCTGAACATATATTTCTCTGGTATTGAGCTGTCCCTAGTCCTTAGCTATTTAAAGACCTGAAAAGTTATGTCTATTCTTTGCTTGTCCGATAAGATTACTTCCTTTAATTTTGTTGGAGAAAGTAATTTATATATCATAAAGAAATCAGGGCCTAGGTGCATATTTAGAGTTAGTTTAATACATCATTTCATCCTTTGATTAGGTTCTAGCTCTTTTGGCTTCAGGGCATTAAAAGAACAAGCTTTCTTTACCCTGCATGCTCCTCCCCACCCCCCTTTTGCTAAGGAACATTTCATATAACCATTTATAGCTGTTCTTCTTTCGTTGGATTAAAGCAGGGTAATTTCAGGAATTGTGAATACAAATTTTGGAAAAGAGAGAAAATTGGGAATAATTTTAATTCTTTTCCACGGAGGTTGGCTAGCCCAAGGGTAATTAGATACTTGCCTGGCTGAAGACAGAGTAACCTCTGTTCTTTGTATTTTTCCATGGAGCTCTGAGGAAGCATTTGGAGTCCTGCTGCTTCTGGAAATGCTGCCCAGAAACTGGCTGTTTTGGGAAGTTGCCCAGCTTGATACGAGGAGGCAGCCCTGCCCAGTGTAACTGATAAGTATATGGCAATGGTACAGCTTAATAACGGATAACTGTAACTTTGTGTTGGTTGTGCTTCAGACTGAGATAAGATGATTCCTGAGACTCTGACCTCACAGACCGACTCAGGGCAGTCTAGAACAACTGAGACTTTAAGATAGCATATGCTTGTGTTATAGTTGTTGTTGTTTAGTTGTTTTCAGTTGTGACCGATTCTTTGTGACTCATTTTGGTAAAGATACTGGAGTGGTTTGCCATTTCCTTTTCCAACTCCTTTTATAGATGAGGGTTAAGTGACTTGCCCAGGGTCACACAGCTAGTAAGAGTCTGAGGCCAGATTTGAATTCAAGGAGATGAGTTTTCCTGACTGGCACTCTATTAGACCTGGCACTCTATCCACTGTGCCATCTGAGTGTTCATGTGCTACAGGATAAATTAAAAAGCATAGAGCCTATCTGGTTTCTTCCAATTGTCATCTGTTTCTTTTGGTGACACTGGAGTCCGTGATAAGTAAGCCTCACCCTCACCTCATAGTTCCCATCCTTTGTGTGTTTGCTTCATTTCTAGCCCATGACGTTTCTCTTACTTAACTTTTACTCTAGTTCATATGGACTGCCAAACCCAGAAGGCAGAGGCTGAATAGGTAGGATAGATTCCCTTGGCATGTTAGTTCTCCTGTTAGCATGAGCAATCCTGGTTTGGTTATTTCACTAAAATTTACTTTCTACTTTTATCAAACTCTTTTGAAAAACATTTAATGTCCATCCAATTTAAGCAGGTACAGCCTCAGGTGACCTCTGAGAGATCCCTAGTTCATTTTTATAGGAGGAAATGAAAAAGGCTGGGGTTCTTTTTTTAATCATTTTTTTTCTTCATAGAGGTCTTTCCTGTCTTCTTACCCATAGTTAGAGTGTGCACAATGCTTAGTAGTTGGAAGTGGTCTAGACGGAGCTAGAAGGCCTGGATTTTTGTTATAACCCTGTTTCTTGTTAACCATGCTACTATGGGCAAGTCAGTTAGCCATTCTAAGTTGATTCCTCATTTATAAAAGAGGGTATATCTGTATTTATACAATGTTTTAGAATTTATAAAGTTTCCACAAACAGCTCCTTTGTTCCTCCCAACAACCCTGTGATGTAGATGCTATTATCCCAGTTTACATATGACTTACCCAAACAAATGACAAAACAATGACTGAAAGGTCTTCTGTGGTAAATCCAGCACCCTTTTCTTTTTACCATGATACTTGACTCTGATATGGCAAAGAAAAGATGAAATAATAGATTTGTAAATGTATTATTAATTTTAAAAAATTTTGTTTTAATAGGTCAAAATCCAACTTCTTATCCAATCCTTCCCCACCTCCAACTGAGAACATAAGAAAACAAAGCCCATTATTACAAACACGTATAGTCAAATTTTTTTTCTACATTGATATGTCCAAAAAACCATTTTTCTCATTCTGCATGCTGAGTTCTTTGCCTCTCTATCAGGAGTAATATATTTCATAATTAGTCCTCTGGAATCCTGGTTGGTGATTACATTGAGTTCAGCACATTACTCCATCACATTTATATACCATAACTTGTTCATCCATTCCCCAATCTATAGGTACCCTTTCAGATTCCCATTCTTGGCCACCTCAAAAAGAGTTAAAATATTTTCTGTAATCCTTAGTTTACCTAGAACTAATCTTCCTCTTAATTTACCCTTCTTCAACTCCTAGGCCCTTTCTTCCCTTTCTCTCTAATTTCCCTGTTGAATAAAATGTATTTCTGTACCTGACTCTGTGTGCATCTGGTTTCTTCACTCTTTTGACCAGTTCAGATGAGTGAGGTTCAAATGTCAGCCACTCACCTTCACCATCCCTCCTTGTTTGAATAGATATCTATTTGTGCCCCTGATTATGAGACAATTTCCCCTAACTTTGCTTTTTTTCCACCCCTCCCGGTATATTTTGTTCTTATTCTCCTCTCTTTCTATTCTTTCTTAATAAATATCATCCTGACATAAAAGAACCACTTCTAATTCTTGTCTAGTCCCAAGATGATTCATGTATCATCTCTCTATTTGAATGTAAGGAAATTATCCTTGTTTAGTCCCTTATGATTGCTTGATCATGTTTACTTTTTTATGTTTCTTTCTATTCTTGTGTTTGAATTTCAAAGTTTAAAAAAAAACTTTGATCTGTAGCTCTGATCTTTTTTTTTTGATCAGGAATGCTTGGAAAACCACTATTTCATGAAAAGTTCATTTTTTCCCCATGTAGTTTTCCCATGTAGTTCCCATGCCTAATTTTGCTGAGTAAGTGATCCTTGACTGTAAGCCCATACCCTTGGCATTCTGAAATGCTGCATTATAAGTTCTCTACTCCTTTATAGTGGTGGGTGGTAAATCATGTGTGATTTTTGTTACACAACTTTGACTGGGTCCTCACTGCCGCTAGGCAATTCTATTATGCCTTGCTTATTTACTCTAGAGAGTAAATTCTATTCTCGACAGTGACTCTTCCAAACTTTTTTTTTTATCTCTCTTTAAACCTCCCAAAACTTTTTCTCAAGTTTCACAGAAAAAAAAATGAGGTTTCTCCTTGATCTCCCTTCTCTGACCACCTTCCTAATCTCTTAGTACGCAGATGCTTCCTGGCACTTTAATCCCCCTCTGCAAGTTCCTGACCTAGGTTTGGTTCTAAGCAAGAGTTGTTGGAATCCACTTCTATTGGCCAACTGGGAAGTTCTGTTAGTTCAGAGTAACAGAACTGTAGGCTCCTGTTTTTTCTGGGATTTCTGCCTTGGTTATTTCTCTGCAGCTGGGGTGAGACCCTAATTTATGCCTGAGGTTTGCCCTTCACTGTCTTTCCTTTTGGCTTCTGAACTTCCACCTTTCTTTAGTACACCAGGGTCTCTCTAAATGAGAATGTCACTACCCTATACAGACTTCTTACTCCACCTGGGACTGGGTAGACAACAAAGCTGCCAGTTGGGACGTGTCCCTGTTCCATTGCCCCAGTATAGGTTGGGGGTCTGGGACCTCCTCTAACCTTGGTGCACACACTCTTCCTAAAGGTTGGGTGCTCTTTGGGTTTTGTTCTGCTGGCTGATACCTATTTCCAGTGTCTGCAGACTTTATTGTCTTTCTCCCCATGCCAATCTAGACTAAATAAATGACTCACTGTGATTTGGGAGGGGGGGATTTTTTTTCTGGATTTCTCCATTAGGATTCTATTTGGTGCATTTTATAGATCTGTTCAGAGAAGTTCACAGGGTGGATCTTCCTACCATTCTACTATGTTGGTTACAGACTCCTGCATTATAAATTCTAAAGAATTATGCTATTAGAGATTATCATTAATATCATCCTCCTCCATTCCAGCTGGGCAAATTGCAAAGTTATTTGTCCAATAATAGACATTTCTCTCGCCTTCTTCATTGCCACTTCTGTGTTTAAAATAGACTGTCTATATGTGGCTATAAGCCTCTTTTTTCTATCACAGTATTGTTATGGTACCTATGGTTATTGTCATCCTCCAAAGTCATACTTCAATGCTTCTTTATGGAATTAAGACTCGATTCTTCATGGCTACACTTGCAAAGTACATGTGCTGTCAGATCCTTCAAAATGTAAAATTGCAAAATTACATGAAAGTAACCCTTTTCCATCCATAGCCTTCTCTCTCTAATTTTATTGTCTACTTTTTCCCCATGAAGGTACATGTTTTTTGAGGTAAATTATAAATAATTCAAATTTATATAGCACTTTAAGATTTACAAACATTAAGTAAGGATCAAAGAGGCTAAGTGACTTGCCTCAGCTCCCACAACCAGTAAATACATCAAACCATATTGAACTCCATATTTAAACTATGGCTTAAAAAAGGTCCTGTCAACTAAATGTGACACTTCATTTTTTAAATTTAGACATGGTAGAATTGGGGTAAGACAGTAACAGAGAATTCTGATGTCATTTTTCTAGGGGGGAAAGGAATAGTTAGGGAGGATATGAGCACCGTCTCTAATGATTTACAATACACATGATACGGTAGTTGAATTTTCCCCTTGCCTTTCATTAACTTATCGAAACATTTTTTTGATGTCCCGCCAAATACTGAGAAGGCAGCTATACAGAGCCATATTCTCTTACACATTCCCCTGTATACCTCTGCCTAATTCATGGCCAATGTAAATTATTTCTTTCTAGGTTGGATTTTATCATGTAGTTCAATCACCCAGCTCTATTAGATTACCCTACTTTCTCATGTTTCACCATTATTTTTACTAACTTAATAAATTTGTGTCAGCAAATTTTACCACCTCACTATTTACCTTGTCCCCAAGATCATTAATAAATACACAGTACATCACTGGTTTCAGGAATATTGTACCCTTGGGCATTCGTAGTAATAGAAATTCCACATTTGGTTGTTGGCTCTTAGAGAGGAGATGTACAAAATGAACAGCCAACTATTCGATTATTCAGAGGATGATTATCCAGCTGGTGAATTAACCTGTCCTATTTCTTTTTTACCCCCATCTTATTTTTTAAGCATTATAAGGAAGAAGGAAGGAAGGAAACAAGCATTTATTAAGTGCCTATGGCACGCCAGGAACTGTTCAATATATTTATAAATATTTAGTTTGATACTCACTATAGTGTTGGGAAGTAGGTGCTGTTATGATCCCCATTTTACAGTTGAGGAAACTGAGGCAGTCAGAGGTTAAGTGACTTACCCAGGGACACACAGCTAGTGTCAGAGACAGAATTTAAAATCAGGTCTTTCTGACTTTAGGGTCTACATTTTATCTAAAATACCGCAAAGCTGCTTCATGCTCAGTTAGAAGTCAGTGCTATACTTTTTCTTACTTGTTTTTGTTTTTGTTTTTTGCTTTGCACATGAGCATAATAAAGTCAAAAATGGAAACTTTTGAAACAAAGGTGATTGAGGTAGAAGGTAGTACCTTCAAACTACTCCATCTAAGGATTATATTCTTTTGTCTTCCCCCACCTTCATTCATTTACAAGGAAAGAGGGGCGGCTAGGTGGCACAGTGAATAGAACACTGGCCCTGGAGTCAGGAGGACCTGAGTTCAAATCCGGCCTCAGACACTTAACACCAAAAAAAAAAAAAAACCTAGCTGTGTGACCTTGGGCAAGTCACTTAACCCCAACTGCCCTCCAAAAAAAAAAAAGCAAAAAAAAAAAGAATACATTTACAAGGAAAGGCAAAAAGAATCCCAGGCTTAAGAAAACCCGGGGCCCTTACACCCAAATAGTCTTTGGCAGTTTGTTGTCCAGTATCAGCCTCTAAAATGATTCTAAATGGATGGAGTTTAGCAATTGGAAATTAGTCATTCGTTACAAACGCTTTCTAACCCTAAGCCAGTTAAGAGGTTTGGAACAGATTGCCTGTTTTTGGTGAGCAGGAAGTTGAGTTTTGAAAATAGTCTAAATTCCTATGACTTTGCTGACTAACAGTCAGTGCTAACACTGTGTTCCAAAAGAGCTTGGCCCATGGAAGCAATGCTCTCCTTTTGGAGAGGAAAATGTCTATTGGAGCCAAGGCTCTGACAAATGACAGACCTTCCTCCAGGGAAGAAAACAGCTAAAGGTCCCCCCCTCCCCTTCCCTAGTCTGATACTGATTGTGTGAATGCCCTGTCATCCTAAAGGAGCTAAAGCTCAAGCCCCTGGGATGGAGATAAAAAAAAAAAGACATGGGAGAGTCAACTCTTTCTATAATGAGGAAGAAATAGCCCCTCAGCTGAGCATCTTAGCCTAAGTTAAAAGCTTCATAACCTGGCTCCCAGAAGACCTGGTAGTAATCAGTGTGACCAAGTCCCCAATAATCAGAGGACCAGAGGACCAGAGGAACATCATCAAACAGTGATTAGGCATGACCAGCATGGAACCTTATCATAACCTTATACCTGGCAATGCCCTTCTTCATGCATTTTCTGTCTACCCATGTTATCTAAATGTGTGTCCCTCCACATCTCTGCTCTGTTTAGAGGTGTTCTCTATATGTATTCCCTAGGTATACCTTTTACAGTCATTAAATATTAGTTTGAGAGGCATGTACCCTCTACGTTTGGCAGAACTGTCCTGTTCCTATCTTTCTTAGCATATTATTTCACTAAATGTCTTTTGCTTCAAATTTCTTGGCTTATTAGCAAAAATAAACACACTGGGAGGGGTGCATTGGCTATTTTTTTGCATGTACAGAATGTGTTTGGCTGCATAGAAACATGGAGGTTCATAACTTGAGCTTGGCGTAGCCTGTTGGAGGATCCACATTTTTGGAAGTACTACATATACAAATGTAATGTATTATACTATTCTGGTACTATACTATTCTTGGATTCGGAAGAATGTGTTTGATTTCTTGTTATTTTCTTCTGATATTTGATTTATTTATACTCTCAGATTTTTCTTTACTTGACTTGACTTGACTTGACCAAGATGCTGACCTACTACATAGCCTAGAGGACCCTGGCAGTAGAATGAGTGATGTACTTGGAAGCCCTGAGTTCAAATCTAGATCCAGACACTCAATACTTAAGTGACTCTGGGCAACTCATTTAATCTCTCTGTGCCGCAATTTCCTTATCTGTAAACTGAGGACAATAATAGTACCTATTTCTCCCAGGGTTGTTGTGAGAATCAAATATGATATTTGTAAAGCCCTCTGCAAACCTTGTAATGCTATATAAATATTAGTCATGATCACCTTGGAACATTCCTGACCTCTCTAACCATATCTTTCAGCCTATTGATTTCACTCTACCTGATGCTGACACTCCGCTGTCACTTACTGTGATACTTACATATATAGCCAAGCACTTCACCTTAGATCATTAAGAACTGAGTTTATCTATGGTTTTGTTTTAAAGATTTGTGGCATTGGATTGTCTGGGGCCAAAACCAGATAACTATTGCATGTAATATTATATAAGTGCATGAGAACTGCAAAACAAAATGTTATATAAGATCCAAGGTAGAAGGTCATTACTAGCTGAAAT
Source organism: Pseudocheirus occidentalis (assembly GCA_028646575.1). Taxonomy (NCBI): domain Eukaryota; kingdom Metazoa; phylum Chordata; class Mammalia; order Diprotodontia; family Pseudocheiridae; genus Pseudocheirus; species Pseudocheirus occidentalis. The sequence goes on along the minus strand of CM053600.1, from coordinate 21,002,166 downwards.
GACCAATTATAATTAAATACATTCTTGCAAAGAGGCAAGTATACCTATCAAGGATGAATAAAAGTCCATATTCGGGGAGCTATATGATATAAGTAAATAAGAACATTACAGAAGTGGTTTATTTTTATTCTTATTTTTTGGTAAAAGACTGGCTTCTTATTTTTTTATTTGGCAAATTGTAGTTTATTTTTTCTAATTACATATAAAGAGCTTTCCACATTCATTTTTTAAATAAGATTTTTGAGTTTCAATTTTTTTCTCCCTCCCTTCCTCCTTAAGACACCAAGCAATCTGATATAAGTTATACATGTGCAATCATATAAACATATTTCCACATTGGTCATGTTGTAAAAGAAAAAAAAGAACAAAAGGGAAAGGCTACAAAAACCAAAACCCCCCCAAAAGTGAAAATCATATGCTTCAACCTGCATTCAGACTCCATAGCTCTTTCTCTGGATGTGGATGGCATTTTCTATCATGAGTCTTTTGGAATTGTCATATATCGTTGCATTGCTGAAGAGAGCTAAGTCAGTCCTAATTGATCACTGCACAATGTTGTTGTTACTGTGCACAATGGTCTCCTGGTTCTACTTATTTCACTCAGTGTCAGTTTCAGGTTTTTTTTTAGTCTTACTGGTAATCATTTCTTATAGCACAATAGAATTCCATCACATTCATATACCACAACTTGTTCAACCATTTACCCAACTGATAAGAATTCCTTCAATTTCCTATTCTTTTTTAGAAGTGGTTTATTTGTAGTCCCTTGGAGAATTAACCTCTTCTTAGTATCATACAATTTATAAGGTTCAGATTCTCAGTTAATTAGTGAATTTCTAGAAGTCTGGAAAATAAATTAGTGTGCTATCTTGCTACGGTATACAAATCATTAGTATTAGCTTTAACTTTTTATTTATTTTTGTTTATTCAAATCTTAATAGAGATGCCCACCAGCCAGGAATACTTTTTTTAGATGTTTGGAGGTCAATACTACTTCATTCAACTTGACAACAAGTATAATCTCTCTTCAAGAGACAGTTTGGTAAAGTGAACAGGCATCTGCCCTTGGAATCAAAAAGACCAGGTCTCAAGTCCTGCTTTTATAGGGGAGAAGGTGTGGGGGAGGGTGGGGAGGATAGGTGGGGGGAGTGAGTGAGTGAGTGGGGGGGAATGGGATAGTTTCCACCACCAGATTTTCTTCACACAAGATGTCACAGGTCTCTATTCCTCTGTACCCCACTCTGCTACTCACACATAAATTACAATAAGAAGCACAACTTGTTGAAATGGCTGGAGAGCCTGGGAGCATAATTCCCATCGTTGTCATTCTTGCTGTGGGTCTCTGGGTAAATCATTTAACATCTCAGTGCTCTAGGCAGCTCATAAAGCCTCTAAATTGCAGAATATGTGTTGATGTTGATCTGCATTGGTTGAGTGAATTTCCTTCCTGGAAAGTTCCTTAAATCAATGAAATAAAAAAATCCAATCCAAAATATGTACCTGTGTATGAATACACAGTATATATGTGTATGTATATATATATATACCCACAGACATATGTATATGTATGTATGTGTGCATATACACATACATGCATATATGCACATATACATATATTTAGGTAGGGCATTGATAGCCACCAATGAGGAGAGAATCCCATACCAATGGGCTTTGGAACATGGTTACCTATCTATCCAACTGTACACATATACATACACATCCATCTAATTGTCTTACTATATGAAGGAGGGTTTGTGTATAGTGGATGAGAAACAATGGAGAGAATTCAATAGAAAGGCTATATTAAGATAATGATAGAAGTGCTTCTAATATGACCCAAGGAAACAACTAGACAAAAGGTGTTTGTAGAAAGAGCAGAGTAAAAGGCTTGTTCTCCTCCAACAACTTTGCCTCAGAGTTGCCTTGTTGTTGTTGCTGTTGGTCCTTCATTCTCAAAGCTGACCAATGATATCATGAGGTGATGTCTAGACTTGTGTGTGAATTGGATTTAATTGAGGCAAGAGTTGCCCTAGAAGCAAGATGGTTTTGGTTGGAAGAGGGTGAAGGGGGTCAGGGATGTAAATTAGGATCTGACTCAGACAGAAACATTAAAGAAGTTAGGGACTTATGCATGTATTGGTGGAAATATTTTCTTTGAAATTTATTTTCCAATTTTCTCTTTCTATGGAATGATAGAATTTTGAGCTAGAGAGGAGATTAGAGATGAACTACCCCCATCCCACCCTCTTATTGTAACAGGTGAAGAAATAGAGGCTGAGAATGGTGAAATAAGACTAGCTTAGGGTCATACACCATGTTCCCTATATTTGCATCTAGAGTTCTGAAAGGCAAGATAGATGCTCCTCTGTTTCCCATAAGACTCTTCCTCTAATGGGTACCTACCATGGGAATATGTATAAGTCATTTTTGAAACTGGAAAAATCCCATTTTGGCACATACTGCTGAATAAAGTATGATTTAAAATGTACTGAGATGAAAGATTATCAAAAATTTAAATATTTCCTTCTTTAGAATATTTTATGTTTTAAAGGAGACTCCTTCCCAAGGTGAAAAAGAAAACATAAATATATCAATTGTGTTATTTTAATATTGTAACTGTCCTGCTCATACTCTTGAAGGGTGCTCAAGAGTTTGGAAATATAAAACAAAAGTTGGCACGGATAGCACCCTTTGATGCTTCACTGTGCCATAGGGATGACCTTGAATTCCAGAAAGCTGTGCTTCTTAAATATAGGGTCTGGCAGGCCCTGCTGGCCCAGTGGCAGTGTTGTCTCAGGACTGACCTTGCTTAGTTTTTAAGAGATTCAACACTGGGTTAGCCACCAGGGGATACATTGTTTAGGCCATATTCTTGGAAATTATTGAGGGGATGCTATCTCTCTCAGTGAAGGGAGAGCACATGAGTAAAATCAAAGATATTTTCAAATACTTCAAAATGAAACACAACTCTTCTAATATCTTACTATATAACTCAGTTCCTTGGCCTAAGTTTACCTGAGAATGAAAATAGAAAACAGGGCTTTAGTTCTTCTTCAAGTCATCTTCTTATAGATTTAGTTGGCTTATGGGGTAGCTAGGTGGTACAGTGAATAGAGAGCTGGGCTTGAAATCAGGAGGAGTCATCTTTTTTTAGATCAAATTTGGCCTCAGACACTACCTGCATGACTTTGGACAAGTCACTTAACCCTGTTTGCCTCAGTATACTCATCTGTAAAACAAACTGGAGAAGGAAATGGCAATCTTTGTCCAGAAAACTCCAAATGGGGTCACAGAGAGCTGGACATGACCGAACAATTACAAACCTAGCCCGTAGAATTAACACCACTATGTTGCTATTTTGGGATAAACATTTCTTGTCAAAAGTATCCTCAACACATGCATGCATACACACGCACGCACACATATACACACACTCACTCACTATGAAATGCTCCTGAGAGGCAGCTTAGCATGTTGGATAGTAACAAGTTGGCTACAGAACCAAGAAGATTTAGGTTCAGGTCTTATTGTCTCTAACACATTATTTGTATGACCCTGGGCAAGGTATATACCTCTGATTGCTCCAGACAACCATTTAAGACTATAAGTTGCAGAAAAAGGTGACCTGAATTGAAAGAGGAAGTTTTCTCATCTGAGAGGTCTCAATACCAATGATGTCATAGATTCAGTCCATATTCCTCACAAAAGTTTGCTACATGCAACGTTATATAGTAAGTAGCAATGGCTACTCATCTGCATTGGCAGAGTGAATTTTTTTCCCTATAAATCTTCATGCCCTTCACTCTGCTCATGTAACACTTTTTACATGGAGACTCTCTTAATCTTCCCCACAGCTTCCCCCAAAAGAATGTAAGCTTCCCAAGGTCAGAAATTATTTCATCTTTGTTTTTACCATAAGTGCTTAATAAATGCTTTGATTTATTGATCATTGATGCATTGAGGCAATTTTGACATTACATATTCTCAACTGCTTAAATGACATCTTTCTGCTCCTTTCTGACCTCCATATTTTTGTATAATCTGCCAAATATCCCCTCTTTATCAAAGTATCTGAAACACCCAAAAAGACTTCCTTTGGGGTAAATCATTTCAAGGATAGCATATAGTTGAAGGTAAGAATGTTTTTTTTGCATGACTATATATATTTTCAGTGGGTGTTCTTTTTGTCTTCTCAGTGGGTGTGAGAGGGAGAGAAGGAGAAAATTCAAAGCAGATGATAAAATAAAATAGGAAAAATAGCTTATCAATAATTATAACTATCGTTTATGTAGTACTTTAAAGTTTTCAAAGCATTTTACAAATATTTTCTCATTTGATTCTCAAAACAACCCTGTGACTTAGGTGCTATTATTATTCCCATTTTAAAGATGGGGAAGCTGAGGGACGCACACAGGCTACATAGTTTACTAGGTTTACACAGTTAGTAAGTGTCTAAGGGTAGATTTGAACTCCAATCTTCTGATTCCAGGTCCAGCACTCTACCCACAGAACTACTTAATTGCTTTTTTAATGATCCTTTTTGCCTAGAAGAAAATGGCCAGGCAATCTAGGGAACACCTTAGACAGAAGGAAGAAAAGGGAGATTCTGGAAGAGAACCAAGCCTAACTGATCTTGAACTGGCAGCAGGATTCTTCATCTTACTTCATACTTCGCATTTTCTTCCTTTTAGAAGATTCAACTCTTTTGTCACTTTTCTCCAGAATCAACTGCCAAATTTAGAGTTTGAAACAATTGAGTTGTATCTTTTGCTGTCTTTCACTGAGGGCTGTGTATACTAGTCTTCCTGTTGACTTCCCTTTAAAAGGAGATCTCTGGCATTTGTTTTGACCATTTAAGATCTAGCCACTGCAGGAGTCTGACCAGGGATACTGGTGTATGAAGCAGAAGCAGCAGACTGCATAGATAAAAGCCTGACAGCAGCACAGTAGCCTATATATAGCTTTTATGAATTTCATGACCTTCTGGGAGACAGAACAAGATGGGTAGCACAAGCCTAGCTTTTCATGTTAAATTTTCTAAGAAATGGAAATTACTTTTTCTATCTTTGGCAGTGGCTTTAAAAATTCAGGTAGACCCCAAATGATAGTTCAAGTAAGGAACCTCCAGTTCCCCTGGGTTTTGTATACCTATTTTAAGTTTATTTTCCTGACATCCAAAACTCTCTTTTATTCTGGATGGAATAGGCATCTCTCCTACAAGAATCAGAGAGAAGGACAATTTATGTTTTTAGTATTTTCAAAGCTGTCAACCTAGATTTCTCCATTAAAGACAGACAGACAGACACACACAATCACATTATAAACTGGGTTTTGAGTATTATTTCTCAGGTGCCCCTGCTACATGTGCTCACAGGACAGACAGGTAGACAAAAATTTGTTGATCTGGCAGAATATGTTACAATTCATTGAGCAAAATATTTTGAAGATTGTAGAGGTTCATAGAATGTAAGTTTTTTTGGGGGGGGGTTCTGTTTTAGGGACAGTGGCCCTAAGATGTCTGTGTTTCTGAATCTAAGGACTTTGATTTGATTACTCTGGAACTTCAGCAAGGGATGGGGGTCTTTTCACGCTGCAATAACCTTCTCAGATGTTAACTGCCTTCTTCCACTGGTGAATTCCTCTCATTGTCCTCATTTTGGGAATCGTGGGCCTAGGCAGGCTGTTGCCTCTCTGCTGTGCTTCTGATTGAGGACTTCACCACCCCTTCCCCAAATCCTTTATCATATCTTGTGCGTGTTGTCTTGCCCTCTTAGAATGTAAGCACTTTGAGTTCAGGGACTGTCTTTGTCCCCAGGGATACACGGTGACTGGCATTTATTAAATGCTTAATAAATGTTTGTTGCTTGCTGCAAATATACAGCTACTGGCATACCTGGCCCACTGTATATGCCTATTTATGATGGCAACATTTATGTATGTCTCTAAGCACACACACACACACACATACACACACACTCACACACACACAACTCAAGCTTTGCTAATAAAAGAGAACCTTTATTTAAAAAACATAAGCTAGCAATTATGATCTCAGGCAAAGCAAAAGCAAAAATAGAACTAATTAAAAGAGATAATCAGGGAAATTACATTGTACTTAAAGGTACCATAGGCAATGAAGTAATATAAAAAAATTACAGCAAGCTTCTCTAATAAAGACCTCATCTCTCAAATATATACGGAATGTAGAACTCAGTTAGATTTATAAAAATAAAAGCCATTAGACTGAAGCAATCTACATGCTATCATTCTTTCCCATGTTGGGTTTTGTTTCCTCTTTCCCATTGTTCACTCCATTGCTTACAACCTTTCTATACAACCAGACTAATGTCCAATGTGAAAGTATTTGCAGATCCTATAGTTGATTGCATGCTGCCATGGATGGAGGAGGGGGGAGGGAGACAGAGGGGAGAAAATTTGAAGCTCAAGGGATTGTGGAACTGAATCTTGTAAACTAAAAGTAAATAAACAAATCAATTAAAAACATAAAAGCCATTCCCCATTTGATAAATGGTCAAAGATATGAACAGGGAATTTTCTGAAAAAAAATAAAAATTATCTATAGTCATATGAAAAAATGCTCTAAAGCACTATCGATTAGAGAAAGTCAGATTAAAACGACTGAGTTACCACCTCACACCTATCAGAAATGACAAATGAGGGAAGGGATGAGGGAAAAAAGAGGAATACTAATGGACTGTTGGTGGAGTAGTAAACTCGTCCAACTATTTTGGAAGACAATTTGGAAGTATGTCCAAAGGGCTATAAAATTGTCCATACCCAGCAATACCACTACTAGGTCTATATCCCAAAGAGATCAGAGAAAAAGGAAGAAGGCCTGTATGTACAAAAATAGTTATAGCAAGTTTTTTGTGATGGCAAAGAATTGGAAATTGAGGGGATGCTCATCAGTTGGGGAATGGCTGAACAAGTTGTGGCATATGGCTACGATGGATTGCTACTGTGCTGTGGCAAATGATGAGGGAGGGGATTTCAGAGAACCATGGCAAGACCCACGTGAACTGATGCAAAGTAAAGTGAGAAGAGCCGGGAAATCATTGTGCACAGTGACAGCAATGTTGTGATGATGACCAACTGTAAGAGGCTCCTCTGATATGTTCAATGATCCAAAACAATTCCAGAGGATTCTAATGAAAAATGATATTCACCCCCAGATGAAGTCTGAGTGCAAGTTGAAGTATGATTTTATCACTTTCTTGATTTGTTTTTGAAATATGGTCAATACGGAAATATGTTTTGCCTGATTTCACATGTATAGTTGATGACATATTACTTGCATTCTTAGGTAGTGGGGGAGGGGTAGGAGGGAAGGAGAAAATTTGAAACTCAAAATTTAAAAAGAATGTTAAAAATTAAAGGAAAAAAAAAGAAAAATGTAAGCCCCAAATAACCCTCAATGTCATTTTGGATCCAGGCTTACCTAGCCATCTGAAGATTGACAGGATCCTGCAATGAGCAAAAACGGATGATTTTGCTTTTAATAACTCTCTTTCCTTCCTTTTGTGAGAAGAAGTAGAAGCAACTAGAGACACGGATAATCTGCAAATCAGATCATCTGCTCCTGGATACTTGAGACTTGGCTATATCAGTATTCACACTATATTCAGATTTTTGCACTTGAATATGGAACACCTTTTTTTTTCTCTTCTAGTACAAGGTCACCCTGAGTAATGCTATTAGTTTACGTTACATTTCTAATAGATTTTTTTCTTCCATAGCATTCAAAGATATAGTTTTATAAATGTTTATTAGATAAAAGCCTGCTAAGAAATGCCATCTCCATCTCTATAACCTTTTAAGGCAGTGATGTTTAAAGAAAAATAATGGTTAAATTTGTTTATATCGTTTGTCTGCTGATAAAGTAGTGAGCTTGGTGTCCAGATAGGCTAATTATGAATCACTTCCACACTGATGTACTAGGTTAAAACTGGATCTTTGGAACAATGTTTGGAACAAAGCTTTTTTGTTGGCTCTCCCAGACTCTATTCATTCTTACACACTCATTTTCCTCTATTTGTCTTCATGGTGATTATCACTTCTTGTATAAATAGCTGGTATTTATGGAAAGTTATTAGTAGACATAAAATATTTTATTTACAATAATATCATGAAGTATAAGGTGCAAGTGTGAACAGTTCTGATTTACAAATGAGGAAAATAAAATGTAGAGAAATTTAAGTGACTTACTCAAAGTCATTCAGCCGAGAAGTCACCACCATCCAAGTCCAGTGCACTTTGTACTGTATCATACTTTCTTTTTAGGAAAGTAAAAGTGAACCAAAAATAACCCAAAAAGAAACTTAAAAAAATAATTTTTGTCCACCTTTCACCTATGGCAGTCAGGCTGCAAGAGCATAGAGCTCTGTGCCTGGAGTTGGAAAGACAAGATTGAATCTGGCCTCAGACGCTGTCTAACAGTGTGACTCTGCGGAAGTCACTTAACTTGTTTTCCTCAGTGTCCTCAGCTCTAAAAACAGGAACAATGAAAGCGCCTGCCCAACAGGGTTATCATGAGTATAAAATAAAATAATCTTCGTAAAGAATTTTGCAAATCTTAGGGTGCTTTATTATTGGGGTTTTCTCATATAAAAGTAAACAAAAGTCCAGACTTAACCAACAACATAATTATTAGGGTATCATAGAGAGAATCTTGTGATAGAAGCTAATGCCATTGAGGGATATAAGCTATATGTGAGGTTTGAAATCCCTCCCTCTCTCTCTAACCTGTACTAACCTGGTAGAATTGAAAGTTTTAGGGACTAACTCCAATTTAAAGGAAATTCTCTGCACATTTTCCTTTGGCATTCTTTGACCATTGGAGGTTGCCCCCAGCGGGAGTGAATGCTTGGGGTACCCAGTAAGAGTAACCAACCAATTGGGTGGTAACCTTTGAAATTTAACCCAGTATCATTTCCTATAATAATAATTCTAATAATTCTAAATAATAATAATAATAAGCCTAATTCCTTTTAAATACCTGAAGCATGAGAATGGAAATAATCCAGAGTAAAACTAAGCATTCTCCGTGTAATCAGCCAACAAATATTTTTTGAATGACTACTAAATAAATAAAACTATCCAAGGTATTCAAAAGAAAACAAAGGAAACATTAAGATAAAGTCACTGCCTTGCAGGAGCTTAGATACTAATTGGGAAAACAAGATATGAAAACATGACAATCAATTGACCATGGAAAACCAATTAAGTGTCAGAATGTGTCACCTGTTAATATTTACTTATGGAATTTAGAGAAGGGGAACTATATGTAGGCTGGAAGGGTTAAGAAGGGATTGGTGGAGTGGGAGAAGGAATTTGAGTGGGGCCCTGAAGAATAAGTTAATGGAGAAAGTATGAGGGGTGGGGAAGGCCTTTCAGGAATGAGAAATGTAGTATGAACAAGAATGTGGGTATTAGGAATGAACATATTGTGTGAGAGACATTTAGGAGATTCTCATGCCTGAAGTAGGGTGTGTTATGGAGCTGCATGGAAAAAAAAGAAATTTGCATGATAATTTTATTATATATTTAAAAAAGAATAGCAAATCTTACATAACAGATATGCAGTTTTACATGCAATCTTTTTTTTTATTATTATACTGTGTTCTGGAAATGTTCATTTTATTCCTTAAATTAAAAATAAAATAAATAAAAATGTACAAATAAAATTAAGGCAGAATGCGACCAAGTTGTGGAAAGCCTTGTATCCTAGACTAGTGATCCTCCAAATTCTTTGTTGTACCATACATGCCATTAGAATTAGAGGCAGATAAGTGGCAGAGTGGCTGCAGCACCACAGTTGGAGTCTGAAAAACCTGAATTTAGATCCTGATTCAGATATTAGTTATGTGACCTGGGGAAATAATTTAATATCTTCTAGGCTCAGCTTCTTTATCTGTAAAATGGGGTCAATAATAGCACTTACCTCCCATGATTCTTGTTAGAATAAAGTGAGACAGTATTTTTATAGCACTTTTCAAAGTGCTATGTAAATTCTAGCTATCATTATTATTATTGTATCTGTTATTAGTTTAAAAAAATAACCTTCACCCTTAATATGCCTAAGTGAAGTAAGCAGAACCAAGAAAACAGCGTATATACTAACAACAATATTGTTTTAAGAATGAGTGAATAAGTCATTTTCACTTATGAAAATGAATAAATACACAAATTGATTATATTATAAATATAATATATGTTATATTTATAATATTATAAATTATTATAATATTATATTATATATAATATAATTATAAATACACAAATTATTGTATTTGTGTATTTATAAAT
>CM053600.1:20931926-20991340 GCA_028646575.1 Pseudocheirus occidentalis | reverse complement strand
CCCAAAAAAAAACACAAAAAAACAAAAAACACCCTGCCCCAGAGATTTGATGGGCTCCGGGATCTTCCTAGGAGTACTCGGTATTTTGCCCCGCCAAATGTCAAAGAGATTCTAAAGAGGCCAAAAGAAGGGCGGAGGCTGGTCCCAGCCTGGCACCTGCAGAGAGGCAAGGATGACGGTTCTCGTGCCTCTTCTTGCAAGGAAGAAGCCCAGGTACCTCCGCCACAGCCTGTTCTGCCTCCCTGACTCATCTCCTAACAATCCTGCCTCTAATAACCACACATGTAGCTAACCCTTGGGAGTCTGGGCAACTGCGCTAAGTAGTTTGGGGAAACTGTTCAAAGAAACAATACAGAAAGATCAGAAGCTAGTTCTACATACACATCTCCAATCACTCTCTGGGAGCAGTTGGGGCTGGGGTTGGGGTGGGGTAGGGGTCGGGGAGTGGATTAGTTTTCGTTTCACAAGCAAATCAACCAACCCAAAGATGCCACTTTGGGCTCCCGTAAGGGCGAGAAGAGGGCTGAAATGAAGGGGAAATGAGAAGAGAGAAGTCCGCCATCCACACTTTCGGAACGCTAACCCTGGATGAGGCAGGACTCGCTCCGGCAGGAGGTCGATCTTGGCGGAGAAGTTTTGTAAGAGGCTTTGGGAAGCTCCAGCTCCCACCTAATATACATGGTTTCACAGCGCACCCCCGCGCCCCAGTCCTTCAAAGCTGGGAAATCCAGAGAAGTGCAAATGACAGACCAGAGGATAGACAGCAATGGGGCAAAGTGTCTGCTGGGCAGCTAGAGGTAGAGATGGAGAAGGGTAGTATTTTTAGGCAGTCAGGAGATTTATTTGTTTAACCATACCTGGAAATGCTTGAAGAAGGCTGAGATTCGAGTGATCTGCAGGCTAAGGCACCTGGAGGTGCATCTGGCTCTGTAAATACTGACAGCGGAAAGAGTCTCGTCCTGCTTGCGGGCGGCAGCACCAAGCCCCGCAGCTGTAGCCAGGCAGCCCCAGGAAGCCGTAATCCATAGGAAAAGGGTCAGAAACACGCCTGGATCCTTTAACACCATCGCTTTGTGTGTGGGGAGGGGGAACAAGGGGAGTACAAGGAGCAAGAGACGCCTGGATAAGCTCCTATGCACCGGTCTGGTGCTGGTCTACTAGGAGAACCTCACTGCTGCAGAAACTAAAAAAGAAAGTTCAATCATTCAACTCTGTTCACCCCCCGCCCTCCCCCTCCCCGCTCCCCTCAGACCTCCCCTCCCCAACACACACCCCTCCCCTCACTCCCTGGAGGGGGTGGGGTGAGGGTGACAGGCGACTGTGCCATTGGCTGGAAGAAATGTGAGTGACAGTTGAGGCCGGGCTGTCCGTCCCTGGGCAGGTCTTATGAGCTGAAAGCAAAGGGGCAAGCAAAAAAGTGAAGGAGGGACTGGCAAAAGTTACCCACCCTCCTTCCATTCCACAGACATTCCTGCTTTGAAACCTGTATACACACCTTGGGGACTCACCCATTCTCCCTCCTCCCTCTCCTCCTCCCCACTTTTCCTCCTCCCCCTCCTCCTTCTCCTCTTCCTCACATACACACCTCAGATAAGGCATAGGCAGGCAACTTCCTCGTATGCAGCTGTTACCACCCAGTATTGCAGATAATAGGCACTTGTGGCTGGTCTCCCATCAAGAGGAAAACCAGAAAGGATGGTAGGGACTTGGTGCCCCCAAGGGCATCAGAGGAACTGCTACATGAAGTTATAGACGAGTCAATTACCCCAAAGTCCAGAAGTTATCTACCAAATTTACCCTAGCAAGGTTGCTCAGATTTTCATTTACTGAAACATGAGTTTCTAATATAGGAATTTCATTTTTCCTAAGATATAATGAGCAGTACAAGGCAATATAATGAGTACTGAAATAGAAAAGGACCATTAAGAAAAGACAAGAGGGGGCAGCTAGGTGGCCCAGTCCTGGAGTCAAGAGGACCTGAGTTCAAATCTAGCCTCAGACACTTCAAACTTTCTGTGTGACCTTGGGCACTTAACCCCAATTGCCTTGCCATCTCCCCTACAAAAAAGAAGAAAAAGAGAAAAGGGAAGCAACATGATGTTATAGAATAAAAAGTGAGTTTTGAATTGTAGAACTGAGAGCTAGAAGGTTACCTTAGAGATAACTAGTCCCAGTGTTCTTAACTCTGTGTCATGGACTCCTTTGCAGTCTGGTGGAGCTTACGGACTTTTGCTCAAAATAATGTTTTTAAATTTATAATATAAAATGCAAAGAGTTATAAATGAACTCAATTATATTTAAATAAAGTAATCAAAGTATTTTCTTAAGTTCATGCAATCCTGGTTAAGAACTTCTGAGCTAGCACAACCCCTTTAGTTTGCAGAAAAGGAAACCCAGGACCCAGAAAAATCACAATTATCTGTGTCGGGATTTGTACTGAAATCGTAGGTCACAGAATTTGAAAGGAAACAAAGTTTATCAACATTAACTCCCTCTTACAAATGAGGACATTAAGGCCCAGAGAGTAAGTGATTTGCCCAAGTCACAGAAATCAATAGCAGAGGTAGGATTTGAACCCCCAGGAGAACTCCAATTCCAAGTCTAGAACATTTCCCAGTCAACCACACTGCACTGGTTTGCTGACTCTCTATTCAGTGCTTTTTCCATTAATATATCCATCATCTTCTCCCATCAGAGCTTGAAAATATATTTTGTTATTGACTACCTCTATGACTAGGGAAATACATCCACCCACCTGAGGATTGGTTTTCCTCATCCATAAATTGAGACTTCTGGCATTAAGTCCAATGAGAGGACTAGCAGAGAAGATATCACCAACCTTTCCCCCCCCCCCATGTTGTGGTTTAGAAATATTCATGGAATTATAAAGATGCTCTGATCTCCATTATAGAATGAGTCTAAGAACAGAGATTGAATGAATCTTTCTAATTACTGAGAAACAACTTGTAAAAATAGGCAACATTTATTAACAGTTCCACACTGGTGGTTTTTTAAAAAAATATTTTACTTATTACTCTGATAATGCATTCAAGAAGAGTAATTGGTCCCACAAAAGAAAATTCCCAGCTTGAGAACAAGAACCTTTCTCGTATTTTTATTTCCCTGGTAATTCCACTGAAATCCTATTGATTTTGTATTTGGTTGGGGTATGATATTAGATCATCTGTGCCAGCTTCTTCAAATTACAAATGCAGAAATAGAGTCCCAGAAACATGATTTAAACAAGGTTCACTGGGGGAGAAGCAAAACCAGAATTAAAGTCACCTGATTCCTACTCCAATGCTTCTTTCACTAAAACTAACCACTTTTTTGGGAACATCTTACATTATTCTATCCTTTTTCCTAAATTTTTCTAATTTTTTTATACTGGACCATTATGCCTAAAAAGGGTTTTTCTGTATGATTCTATATATTATAGTATGCAGAAGATGTGACTAATAGCTAAAATAAATCATTTCAAAGTTATTTTATTTTATAATCTTTTATATTACCCTGAGGCTGGCATGACCTTTCAGATCCAGTGCCAATGGTCTTGTATGTGGGAAGGCACGGTTTCTAAACCTACCATAGATACTGGAAAAATCACTTTATATTTCTAAGTCTCAGTGTCCATAGTTTAGAAAGAAAATAGTATCATGACCTTCCTCATGGAGTTGTTTTAAGGCTCAAATTAGAACATACACACACGCACAATCTACATCTACATATATGTTATGTGTAATATGTTATATATGTATATAGACAAGTATATACACATACTATTTTGAAAACTTTAAAGTTCTAGATCATTATTACTCTAAGTATTCTGGCAGGTAGGAATATTTAATATTTGAGAGAGCTATCTTCAGAGAACGTTTTCTATTATATATACACAATTTAAAAATGTTTTTAATCTGTTTATAACTGTGTGCTCATATATACTTATACTGAAAAATAAAGGTACTCAGACATCCATACTCATTTACATTCAAATACATGTATATTCTAATATGAAGATGCCTAGGTACACCAATCCATCTATACACAAGTATTCATATCTATGCACACAGAATTTAGTTTCCAATGTTCAAGTGCTTAAATATGAATATATTATTTATCCAGAGAGAACATAAGCTCCTTGAGGCCAGGAAGAGTGTCATGTTCATCTCTGTCTCCCCAGAGTCTATGGAATGCCTGACATGTAGGGAGGACTAAACAAAAATATGCTGATTGTGTGATTGATGCTTTTCTAATCAGTTCATTCAGTCTGAGTACATTGTATGTCTTGACTAATTTGTCATATTTTCTACACTTTTGAGTCAAGCATTGTGATATCTAAGCATCCCCTTAGCAGCTTAATAAAGCTATAACATGCTGTCTTTCTTCAAGTAGGTGATCTAACATAAATATCTAATGGCTCCAATAACTCATGCATGTGTTTGTCCACATGTGTAGTAAAAGAAATTACATACTAATGTAAAATATGTTTAATGCATATGTATATGTAGAGCCTATATCAGATTGCATGCTGTCCTGAGGAAGGAAGAGAGAAGGGAGAGGGGAGGGAGGGGGAGAAAACTTAAAACTCAAAAACTTGTGGAACTAATGTTGGAAACTACAAGTGAATGAATGAATAAACAAACAAACAAACAAATAAATGAATGAATGAATGAATAAATAAATAGATAAATAAATGAATAAATGTTTTTAAATGAATTACAAAATCAACACCTTGGCTTTATTAAAGAATCCAGGGTATCAGGCCCAACAACTTTCCATTTAGGAAAAAAATATGGATTTCCAACTAAAATTTCAATGAAATGATTCAACTCAATGATTATCTTTAGAATCCCCAAAATCTATGATTGAAATCCTATTTATCAGATATTATTTCTGTTGAAAACTGTTGAATAACAGCAGAGTCTCGAGCTGGGTAGCGTATGGAGAAATGTATAAAGACATTATTTGTGTCGATTGATCTTGTTAATGTTGTAGAACTCTTGTGTTCTGCCATAAGCATTATTGTCTTTTCATTTTTTGAATTATATTAAAATTATACTAAAATATTTTCATGAAACGTGAAGCAAACTTCAAATTTGTATGTTCTTATATGTAAAATTAGACTAGTAGCACCTTTTGATGCAATCATGTTTTAGTGGGATACAATTTTAATGTAACTTTGATTCATAATTTTACATGGCATAACATGACTGTAGCACAGAGAGATAGAAACACAGAGTGATATATAAAAATTGTGAAAATTTCGAGCATTCTGAGCTTTTAGTAAAAGCTTCTAAAGATTTGAATGGATCCCAGTACCTTATTATAAAGGTGTATGCTTATTCTTGTTCTATAGCACATTTGTCTTCATGACTAAATTTATTTGACATATTTGTACTTAAATAAATTCATTTTATAATAAACCAAAAAGAAACCATGAGTCTCTGCTTGGTAGAACTTTTATGAAATATATTAGCCTACTCTAGTGTTGTTTCCATTAGATGTGATATTGCAAATTTTACTGACTTTTATTTATCAGTGTAATTATAGACCATTCACCATGAATGAATTATAGGGCACTTTCCCATTGGATATATTTATACAATAATTTATTTTTTATGATTATATATTAAGAATTTGTTTTTAGGATTATATAATATATAAATAGAATTTACTGTAAACGAAATTTGAAGCAAAAAGGATAATTCAATTAACATTTAAGATTTATAGCTCTTGTACTGTGTACATGAAACCCTAGCACTACCATATGGGCAAACTGTGCAGCAGTGGAAAATGGCAGATCTTGACACAACAAAAAAAGATATTGAGAAATATGAATTATACACCTCTCAGTTTTTTAAAGTTGCATTGATATGTTTTATTTTGACATTACATGCACTTATAGATTAACATCACTCTATGAAAGGTCCCTTGGAACAAAGCAAAACAATTAAAATGAATAATACCATGTCTTCATCTGAAAGTGCATGGGACATTCCATATATGTAGCACCCACCCCTCCATTTCTCTATTTTTAATGTTAAAAAAAATGAACAGAAATCTATTTTCTCTTCCTCCTCCCCTATCCCCCAGAAAGAAAAAAAAAGAGAGAAACAAATACCTCTAGCAAATATTCATAGTCAGGTAAAACAAATGACTGGCTATAAAACAATAGTTAGCCGTTATATGGAGTATTGAGGCTTGCAAGAAGCTTATAAATACTAGCGTATCCTCACAACAACCCTGGGATGCATGTGCTATTATTACCTCCATTTTACAAATGAGGGAATCTAGGCAGATAGAGGTTAAGTGACTTCCATCTAGGTATTGCCACGCATAGAGAACTGGCAGTAGAATTGAGAATTACTAGGTTCAAATTTGGCTTCTGAAGTTGCGTAACCTGGGCAAGTCATTTAATCTGTCTACCTCAGCTTCCTCAACTACAAAATGGGGATAACAATAGCACCTATTTCTCAAGATTGTGAGGACTGAATGTGGCATTTGTAATGCACTTCGCACGGTGCACTTAATCAATACTCCTTAATAAATACTTCTTTGGCCACTATCATATACGGACATTTATCTAAGAGTGAATTTGAACTCAGCTAAAGCATTCTATTCACTGAGCAACTTAGCTGCCTCATTGGTCATATATGAAACATAAATGTCTCATTTCGCACCCTAAATCTCTCACTTCTCTATTTTTGTGTTACTGATGAAGCTGTTGCTACTAATTGTGGAATGAAAAGGCCAATAGCAGACAGAGCGACTTCCAAGACCTTCTACTTCTCAAACGCTAACTTGAACACAGTGGCTTAGATGTTCGCCGGGGAAGAAATTAATCTAGTTGACTCTGGCTTCTGTTGGCATAAATAAATTTTTTAAAAAAGGAATACATTAGTGTATGGATATCAAAGAGAAAACAATTTTCACCAAATTTAGCTTAAAAAACAAATTGTATCTAAAGTCTTGACTCATCTTGTTTAGGGTTTCAGAGGCAACATAAAATATAACAGTTTCAGAATTAGGTGGCATCCAATGTCCATTTTGTTTGACAGATACATCAGTTAGGTATCCTGGACTCCATTAAAGGTAGAGCAGGAGCTTGATCTAATTGTCTTTTATGGCTTAGATCAAACATTCCAATAAAACTAACACATGTATATAAATAGAAGCATTCAATCGGTTTTTTAACATGAAAATGTTCATCTTCCAATCAATAAATCAGATTATATTAAAAGAACAAAACTTTATTAATTTATTTATTAAATTTAAATTTTTATTTTATAATTAAATTTATATAAATTTATATAAATATTTATTTATATAAATTTAAAATTTAAATTAAAATTTTATTAATGCTCATTCTAATGTCATATTTCAATAGATATTCAAGGAGATTTTCACTTATTTAACAAATCATTTATTAAGCATATATGGACATTGTCGACACTGTACTAGGTACTATGAGAGATACAAGAAAAGATTCTGACACAATCCATGCCTTCATGGAACTTACACTTTAGTTTGTATTAAGGACAGACAGACTGGCATTCCAAAAAGATTTTAGCTGATTTTTAATATGGAATGATTGTACATGGTGGGGGTAGGAGGAGTTGGATATAGTGATGACATTTCTCTTGGAGAAAGGAAATTGATGCATTTTTCAAAGTGTAAAAATCTGAATGGAATAACTTTCTTTGATTGGTAGCTATGATTCTAGGATGGAATAGCTAGCCTCTTTTTCCCATTAATTAGTGTCCATGCCAGAGTGGCAAGAGAGTTCCTTCAAAAGCATACTGAAAAAGCAGGACATGTTGCCAATTTGAACACAGACCAAAATGGATTTTCTCAGACCCAAAAATGAGTTTAGTTTCTGTGTCTTCCTTAGAATGAGAAATTTCTTTATAGTTTGATAGTTTTTCCTTATTCTTCCTTCCTTGGTCCAAATGGGAATAGATATGCTTCAGACAATAGCAAACAATTTGGGGTTGAGCAAAGACAGAGGATCAAATGAAAATATTCAATCCAAGCCCAGCATGCTCCTACACTCCCAACTGCAAGCTCCAGTGATTTGACAACTAGACATTTAAGGTCCCACCCAGATTTCACCTCCCTTTTTATCATTCAGAGGGGTAAATGTAGTTTATTCCTTTTATGTAGATAGGCTACACCATCTCCCCAAACCTGGCAAATAAACTCTGAGTGATATAAAGATACTGATCATTTAGGAAGTTTCGTGATGAAATGTTTCCTGGACAGTGGTCATCAAGATCCATGACTAGGGGAAGAATCATGATCTCAAAGTAGTTATTTCCATGTGTATATATAGATATATGTACATACACACATAAGCACACGTGTATACACATATGTATATATGTATATGTATATATCTAGACCTAGAGTTCTGTTTCCCTTCCAAGAGCTCTCATTTTAGATACGCATTGAGCTTCATTAAGCTCATTGGGTAACCTGTATTTATATAAATACAGAATAAAATTAATTGGGAGACTGATCTTGAAAGAAATTGAGCCATTGAAAGAAATGTAAAATTAGAAATGCGCTGTTGGGATTCTTCTAAACATCTAGCAAATAAGAAAATGTGTCGGGTTTGTAGAGTCTGCAAGATTACTTAGGTAGAAATATGGCCTATATTTTTGGACCACATACTTCACAGGGTTTTCATGAGTCAAAATCATACAAACAATTACTTTTTACAATGTCCTATCATGCATAACTACTCATCTAATCATTGTAAACATATACATACATGCATGTCATATATGGAATTGAATTAGGTGTGTGTATGCATGTGTATATATACAAGATTTCTCAAAATCATCTTAATGTATGCTGTATATGTGTATATGCATACACAGACAGAACGTGCTATTTTAATAGTTGTAACATTTTTGTATTTACTTAATTTATTTAATGCCTCCCTTTACTAAGCACACTATAACAGTTTTAGTATAATGCACATAATCCACCCACTCACCCACCCCTCAAAAAACACGTTCTGGTAAAAATGTACAGTACTTATCCATTGTATAGTGCCGGCTACCTAGGTTAGGGAAGAGTCAAACCAGACACAGGTAGATTATTTTTTTCAACAGCAACAGGGGCCAGATCGGTGATTTCATTGGCATAGTGAACTCTCTATAATTTGTATTGTTTAGAATTACCTAAATCAAGCACTGAGAGATTGTCATTTGCCCAGAGTCTCATAGCCAATAGGTTTAAGTTAAGAGGTAGGACTTCAACCCAGCTCTTCTTGGTTCTGAGACCAGTTTTCTATCCCCCGTACCACACCACCTGTCTTATTCTTAAAAGAGATTTTAAAAATCCATTGGCAGTTTATACTATCGGGGAGATATTTTATTATTACTCACATATTTTTCCTGGGCTTTTGCTTAAAATCATTCAATAAAAATGTCCATCTTTCATTTTACTGGTAATCAGAATACTAAAATAGAGAAAGAACATAATTTAAATTTCTGTTGGCCAAATTCACTTAGCCTTTTCAACTATTTCCTCAATTCTATCAAACGCTAATTCTTGGTTTTTTTCAAACATTAATTCTTGAAAAGATATCAAGCATATCTTTACATTTAAGCTCCCCAACCACCACCACACCCTCATCATTATTCATTCTTTCATTCATTTGAATAGTCAACAAATATTTATTGAGTGTTCACTCTATAATATAAAGTGCTGTGTTATCAAAGTCACTCAGTTTCTGTTGTGCATGAAAATGTATCCCCCAGCCCAGCCTAAGCAATTTCTAATATTCCATTTCTTACCACAAAATTTTGAAAATCTGTGAAGACGTAAAAGATCTTCTTACAGACTTCATCAGTTTCAAACCTGAATTTTTGTTTTCCACGCTCCCTCTTATATTTATATGTGTTAACTTCTGTTGACTTCAGTGTCTCAGGATAACAGCTGCTGGACACAGCAAGCGAGGCCCGTGTTTGTGAACATACAAAAGGCTCGCTGTTCGGTGCTAGTAAAACTGAACTCACCAGGACGTTTGCTCTGACAAGGAGATCAAGAAATTCAGAAACCCTTCAAATACTAATTTAAAAAGAAAGAAAAAAATTACAGTAAGTAATCATACATTTCTGGGGTAATCTGTACATAATTACATAAGCCCATAGATGTGAAAAAATGTTTTAGTAAATATGCAGGTGTTAACAAGCAATTAAAATGTGAAGAATTAACATCTGCATTTTAAGCTCCATTAGTTACTAAAATGTTATGTAGTTGCATACAAACATATGTTCTGAGGGCACGAATCAACCTAAAATGTGTATTAAGCTATTAATACTGGAAAGAAACATGGGACCTAAAAAAAAAAAAAAAGGTACGAACTTTTGATGGAATTTCTTCTTTTATCCAATTGTTAGAGTCTTCCTTTTTTACTTTCTATCTCTCTTGCCGACTAAAATTTAGTTTGAACTGTATGAAAACAGGTCACTCTTTTTACCCTGTATTGCATAATTCTAGCTGGTCTACTTTTTTTGTCTTCTTATTTTTAATTAACATATAAAATGACATTACACAGCATAAAATACTCTTACGCTAGTTTAAATGTGTCTTGATAAAGTAACCAAATGCTAATCTGATTTTATTTTTGGTATTGTCAAACTGACTGACATCTACATTAGACTATTTAAAGACCAACAGTTTTGGAGACAAGCTTCTGAAAATTGAGGAGGACGGTTTTTTACAGGAAACAGCGCCGCATACTGGTCAAGGGAATGAAATACAAAGGAAAGAGAAAGCTTACTGTTGCACTGAGATAATCTAATTTTATGGTGAGGCTTTAAACTCTTTTAGTTTGACTGTGGTAGTTCCGTGATATTATCAATTAATTCCCACGTTTCATCAGTTCGAGTGTGTATTTGGGAATGGAAAAATCTTCCTGTTTAAATACAGTCACTGAAGTGAATTAAAGCATAAATCAGCAAAATGGTTTTTAGATTTTTCATGTGATTCTTGCTGGCTTTTAGAAAGTTCTCTGAAGATACCCCGTCCAATTAAATGATAAAGATGGTATTTATATTCATTAGCTTTTAAAAGAAGGTTTTGTTCCGGAGGTTTGCTGGAGAGCAAATGCTTGCAGTGCATGTGATGCTTCTTGTGGATTTGGTTAAAGCAAGAGGGGAAAAACTTTCCAGAAGGAGATGTGAACTGATTCTTATGGGCTGTGGAAATGAAAGCAGCACAATCCTAAGACAGACCCTGCAGTGAGAGAGGGGAGGGTGATATAACACCTACCTTCCCTAAGCAAGATATTGTTCTTCTTCTTCTTCTTCTTCTTTTTTTTTTTTTTTTTTTTTTGCTTTTTGGAGGGCAGTTGGGATTAAGTGACTTGCCCAAGGTCACCTGGCTAGTAAGTGTGATCAAGTATGTGAGGCTGGACTTGAACTCACGTCCTCCTGACTCCAGGGCGGGTGCTCTATTCACTCTGCCACCTCGCCGTTCCAGCAACTAATAGTTTAGCCTCTGTTTGACCCTCCTCTAGTTTTTGGTTGTTGTTGTTCTAGTCCCATGAAAAGCTTCTGAATACTGCCTGCTTTGATCTCAGTTATCTAGTGCAAGATGCACCTGCTTCCCGCCGGGGCTCCTCCCAAAGACACGTATAGAACAGGCACACAAATATACATGCGTATGTATGTGTGTATGTATATACATAGCTACACAAGCGTGATGCGCATGTGCATGCATACTTACACGAGTAACATGTGTGCATATGCATATGCAGCGTTAACCTATAATGCAGTGGATCTATGTTGCATATTTGCATATACATATAAATACACACTTCGTTTTTATATGCGCACACACATGTCTGCAGAGAGAGGAGAAGGTGTGCCCAGTGAGGAACTTGTCGACCTTTTGTTTGTTTTCACAGGAAATAGTGAGGAAGCTGTCAGGCTGACAAAAGATTGACACCACTGAATCTTGAGCCACTGTTTAATTCTGGAATTGATAGCTGAGAAGGAGGGGGATTTCTCTAAAAGAGACTCATACACCAATTGATCTGGTCACAAGAATCATTAACCTAACAAGTTTCATCCTTTTCTTTCCATTGATTGATAATGAACATTTGTAGAGGATTTCCATGGGCTCATCTTTATCTATTAGGAACATATTGCCAATGTCTTAATGATATTCCTATTGTTCTTCCTCTCTACAAGAGACAAACGTTCAAAGAAACCTGTAACCCAGATCATTCACACAGACAAAATCACTGACCTGAGAACTGCGATAAGTCAATTGAAACAAGGAGGCAATTTTGAATTCTTCACTAACTCCTTCAGATCATTAGTGCTCCGTGGACTGAATTGCCACTTCCTTACATTGTCCCCCATCATAGTAATTAAAATCACCTTTTATTTCCTCCACCGCAGAACATTTACTTAAAATAAAGCAATGTCCAGTCTTTGTTTTAAATTCCCCACTTCTATTTAAAAATTTTTTTTCAAAGAATTAGGAAGACAACTTGTTCTTTACCAATTTAATATTTATATAAAAAAAAGAATTAGCTTTAACTTTAGCCCTGGTTTGAGGTTTTTGTTTTCCTTGAAAACCTAGAGTGGGAGTTTTTCATTCAGTCAACATTTAACAAAACTCATTCGATGCTCATCAGGTGTGGATAAATAATAGACATCTCCCACCCTTCCCCCAAAAGACTATCTAGAACTAAAAATAAGATTTGCATACTGATTGTGGAAATTTTTCAAAGTCAAGCTAAGGAATTTAGGCTATTCCACTGTTTTATTTATATTTTATATATTTATATCTTAAAAAACATTTATCAATCTTTTTTTTTCTTCCCTTGGTATAGTGGCATTCTTTATCTTGAAGAATCATGACATACTGTTCTAGTGTTGGGATACTCCACCATGTATTGTATTTGTGAGTGTAAACTCCATACAATTCATGACCCCTATAGGGAAACTCATGGTAAATTAACGTGTTGTGGCACACTCTTCCAGAAGCACTGTCAGTAATTGACCTAGTTGACCTCTAAAATCTCTTCTAACCCTACATCTATGATTCTATGATTTTATACAAACAGTGCTGGAGGATTTGAGGAAAGAAGTATAAACACAGCTTTGTATAAAGAATGCTGTAAAAAAGGAAAGTTTATTTGAAAGGAAAGAGTGGAATTGGAAAACCTCAAGATAAAGAAAATAGGAGGCTACTGTAAATGGTCCAGGATAGAGAAAATGGAGGTCTTCCTTAAAGTGGTAGCAGGGGTAATGGAAAAAAAAAAGGCTAGTAATATGTAGACGGAATGCTACATGGGTAAAACGGTCAGAACTTGGTCACTGATTGGAAGCGGGGGGAAGTAAACAGATATAAAGCCTCCTGGATAGGGCATTTGCTCAACCTAGGCAAAGTTAGGGGTTTTTACTCATCTTTATTTGAAAATGGTTCCCCCAGAGGTCTTGAATCTCAACTATGACACAGGTAATGAGAATGATAAATCACAAACCAAATATTTCCATAGAGAGAGGAATTTTATGGTGTTAAAAGGAATATTAAAAATTCTTCAATAGGCCTGTTTGTTGAGTCCTTGGCAATCACACATTTTCATCATCATCATCATCATCATCATCATATTTATATAGCACTTTGAGCACTTTGCAAAATGCTTCTTTATCCCCACAACAAATCCTAGGATCTAAGTGTTATTAGCATTCCCAATTCATAGGTGTAGAAACTGGGGTAGAAACAGGTGAAATGACTTCCAAAGCATCACACAGCTATTAAATGTCTGACGCTAGATTTGAACTTAGGTCTTCTTGACTCCCTTAACCATCTCTAGTGCTAGCTCTACAAATAATTTTCAAAGAATTAGAAAGACAACTTGCTTCTTTTTAATTCTGCTGATTCCAAGGTTATGATGGACCAAATTATAGGGCAATTAATATAAACCAGGAAGGAACAGGTTTGGGAAGAACATAATGAGCTCAGTTTTGGACATTTTAATAACTAACATTTATGTAGCACTTGGAAGTTTACAAAGTGCTTTTACATATATTTTTTCCAATAATTCTCCCAAATTCTTTGATGTAATTTCTACAGCTTTATTATCCCTGCGCTAGAAATAAGGAAACCAAGGCTCAGAAAGGTTGACTTGCCAGAGACAGTAAGTGCCAGAGACAGAATCCTGGCTGAAATCTCTCCTGATTCATAGTCTAATTCTTCTCCACTGCACATACACTAACATTTCTGCATTATGCTGCCATTTAAGATGTCATGGGGAAATCTTTGGAGTTATACAGTAAGTACTGAAAATGTGAGTTGGAGCTTAAAAGAATTTGGGGTTGAAGGTATATGACAATTATCTGCACAGAGGAGATACATGAAGCCATGAGAATGGTTAGATTATTATGAAAGGGAGAAAAGAATTTTAGAAACCTGTGCTTTAAACTGGAATCAAAGGAGATACGGGAGCCAATGAAGAAGATGGAGGAGGGGGAAGCTAAGTGACTCAGTGAATAGAGCACCAGCCCTAGAGTCAGGAAGACATGAGCTCAAATGTGGTCTCAGACACTTGACACACTTACTGGTTGTGTGACCTTGGGCAAGTCACTTAACCCCAATTACCTTGTATTCCCCCTTCAAAAAAAGAGAGGGAAGAAGAGCAGGCAGAGTAGAGTGAAGTGACCCTGAAACCAAGGGCAATTAAAATAGCGAGAAAGAAGTTTACCTTTAGTGGTGTCAAATGCTACAGAGAAATAAAAGGAAATAAAAACCAAGAGAGGATAATTATATTTTATAACTGCAAAATTACTCAGAATTACAAAATTGGAAGTGTCATCAAAAACCATCTAGTCCAACCTATGCAAATGATGCACAAATTTAGAGACATCTCCACTCTGAATATTCATACCAACTATTTGTGACTGACTTTTGGTAGAGAATTAGGAACTCATATTGGTCTGATCAGCCTCGGTCAGACCCACACCACCCTGACTCCAACACAGTCATGTGAGTTTGGTCCTCTTCAATAACAAAGGACAAAGACCAGTCCAACCCACACGTGAAAAATAATCTCATCTATGATAATTCTGACAATGACCATCCAGTCTTAACTTAAAAGATCTCTAATAAGGGTGAAACCTTCCAAGGTAGCCCATTCCACTTTGGGATATCTCTAATTATTTGAAAGTTTTGTTGTTTTTTCCTTATACTAATAGCTTATCCTTGTCTTTTTCCCTATTTTTACATGTTTTATATATTTTTCATGTTTTATATAAGGGCAATAGGGGGCTACAGAAAATGCTTATCTGAAAAGATTGTGGTAAAATTTTCTTTTATACACATGGCTAATACATGTTCCTGTACTGAAAAACCCATGATGTACTCTTTCAAACTGGCAGCATTAATACCATTTCTTCTGATGGAAGAAAAAGGATTATGAAAAGCTTTCTAAAAACTCTAATACTAATGAGATACTCTGTATGAGTCTTGGAGAATTTTTACACTCCTGTGTATGTTATAGCTAATGACTTGAATAGAAATTGTAAACTGGGAAAAATACTAGCAAATTCATTGATTAAGTGTTTATTAATTGTCATCTAACAACATTAACTGAAACTGAAGTCTCCTAATTTATTGCCATCATTATTTCCTCACAGTGATGTCTCCTTCCTTGAATTTTACAAGGGTGTAGGAATTACCTACTGTTTAAGCAAGGCCCACCTTCAGTCAATATTTTTGCAGAATGAAAGCTCCCGGGAAGGCAAAGGTTCTTGAACTAAATAGTGATTATTCTTCACAATAAAACTATGAACAGAGCCATTATTTACTGTTTCTTTATAACTGTGGATATTTCCCTTTTATGTACATTATGCTCAGGTTGGTCTTGAGCTATGCTGTTTATAAAATTATTCAAGAGCATAGCAGCAAGCGCCCCAGCATACCCAGGACGGCTGCTACCACAAGTTCTTTGATCTACTTTTCCAAAGGAAAGCAACTCAAAAAGGGGTTAACAATCTTACTTCAATCAAATGTTCAGAGAAAATACAAATAAAAGTTCCAAACGGAAGAAAAAAATACAGAGAAACAGATCAGCAGACGAGCTTCCATCTGTCTAACCTTTACAGCCATACCTAGTCAGTTACCAGAGAGGGAAGCACCAACATCTGGGTTTTCAAAGCCAGGGGGCTCAGGGGCTGCCCAGAGTCTCATCTTGCCATATCACACAACTCCACCCATGAGTCAGCCCCAAAGTATATATAGCCTTCTCTAGGGTCAGAGAACATCATAACCCTCCTGACCCACTGCTCAATTACAAAGTAACAAGGTGTGTGCATTCCTAAAAAACAAGCCTCCCACTCCAGGCTCCATGTGACCATATTCAGCCTATTAGGGGACAGAGTTCATTTTCAAATAAGGGAAGGTCCTCAGATTCATTTAAGCCTATCAATGGGAAGGGAAGATCTTCAAACTACTATTACCATTAAAAAGAGCTACACCTTCACAATTCGTATAAAATAAATTCTGGGTTATCTGGATAAAGATAAAACATTAAGCCAAAATATGCAGATAATTAACTCAATTATAAGATTTTTTCCCCCAGTTAAAATTTGGCTTTCCTATGGCATCAGAAATAGTATATGCTATAAATATTTATCTAAATATTTTAAGGAAAGAAATTTTGTTCAAATATTGCAATCAATTTTATATGGGCTCTGAAACTCTAAGGTGCCAATATTATAGTTTGCCTACAACAAGGAAGAACATTGAACAAATATATTGTCTTAGATTTACCCTTCTAACAAATTTTTTGATCACAGATATTAGCATACGAATGTCTGACAGATTTTAGTTTCTTTTTGTTGTTGTTATTGTTCCTATGAAGTTTATATTTTTAGACATTTTTTATTTAAAGTTTTGATTTCCAAATTCTATCCCTCCCTTCCTTCTTGTCTCCCTTCTTTGAGATGGTAACCAATCAGATATAGGTTACACATGTTCAGTTATGTAAAACATTTTCATATTAGTTATTTTGTCTGAGAAAACAAAAAAAATGGAAGAAAGAAAGTGAAAATAGAATGCCTCAGTCTATATTCAATCAATATCAGTTCTTTCTCTAGAGACAGATAGTATGTTTCATCATTGTCCTTTGGGATAATTTTGGATCATTGTATTGCTGAGAATAGCCAAGTCATTAACAATTCTTCAACAAACAATATTGCTGCATAAAACATATTTACTGCATAAAACATTTTACTGGTTCTGTTTACTTCACTATGCATCAGTTCACCTAAGTCCTCCTTATAGCACAATAATATTATAACAATAATAATATAGCACAATCATACACAGCAACTTGTTAAGCCATTCTCCAGTTGATGGACATATCTTTGATTTGCAATTCTTAGCCACTACACAAAAAGAGCTGCTATGAGTATTTTTTGTACAAATAAGTTCCTTTTCCTTTTTTTTTTTGATGTCTTTGGGATATAGATCTAGCTGTAGTAATACTGGAATTCAAAGGGTATGTACAATTTCACACCCCTTTGGGCATAGTTCCAAATTGGTCTCCAGAGTTGGTGGACCACTTCACAACTCCACCAATAGTGCATTGGTGTCCTAGTTTTCCCACATGCCCTTCAACATTCAACATTTTCCTTGTTGTCATATTAGCCCCTCTGATAGGTGTGAAGTCATACTTCAAAGTTGTTTTAATTATCTGATCAATAGTAATTTAGACCACTTTTTCATATGGCTATAGATAGCTTTGATTTCTTTGTCTGAAAACTGCCTGTTCATATCTTTTGACCATTTATCAACTGAGGAGTGGCTTGTATTTTTATAAATTTGACTCAGTTCTCTATATATTTGAGAAATGAGGCCTTTATCAGAGATACTTGTTGCAACTATCCCCTCACCCCAGTTTTCTGCTTTCTTTATAATTTTGTTATATTGGTTTCATTTGTGCAAAAAACTTTTTAATTTTATATAATCAAAATTATCTATTTCTCATTTTATAACGCTCCGTATATCTTCTTTGTCCCTAAATTCTTCCCTTATCCATACAGATTTTAGTTTCTTAGTGTGAAATACAAAGCCTGCAAAGTTCAGACATATTCATTGTATCCCAACATATCATTTGTAAATGGCAACTAATATATAGTATTCATAAGAAACCATAAACTAAAATTATCTCATCTGTTTGTGAAATAAAGAGACCATGAATGGCTTTCCCTTTTAAGTGGATGAGGTGATTCCATGTTGTCTCAGAAGATAATGAGACAGCAATAATCATTATAGTCACCAACACAAAAATAATGCACCCATTTATTGCTATCTCCTAGGCATTGGGCACCTTGGAAGGATCTGGAAATACAAGGGGCCATAAGATATGAAGCCTTCTCAATGAGCTTGCCCTATCTGCCTTTTCTGCTGAGTCCATTCTATGCTATCAGCAGAAGAAAGAAGGAAGCAGTTTCAATTACAAAACACATTATTCAGTATATCACTAGCAGCATACAGTGACGCTATGTATCGCTACACACTCTTCTTTCCTCTTCCTCTTTGATCATTCTCTTTTTCTACCTTAGGGCCTTCTTTTCTTTCTCTCTGTATCCTTTCTTACCAACTCTAACAGCTTTAGTAGATTCAATTACCATATTTATGCTGATGACTCCCAGATTTATAATACAATCCTTGTCTCTCTCCTGGGCTCAGTACAATGTAACCAACAGCTTTTTGGACATTTATGACTAATTCCCCCAAAGGCATCTCAAGCTCAATATGTCCAAAACAAAACTCATTATATTTTCCTCCAAACCCACTCGTCTTCTGAACTTCTTTATCACTGTCAAGGATACTATCAGCTTTCTTGGCATCAGGCTTGCAAACTTGATGTAACTCATAATTCCTCACCTCTTCACTCTCTCTCTCTCTCTCTCTCTCTCTCTCTCTCTCTCTCTCTCTCTCTCTCCCACATAGCATTCAGCTGACAAATCTTGTCATTTCTATCTCCAGAACATCTTTCATATACATCCCCTCTTCCTTACTCACATGGAGATCATAGTTCAATCTCTCACTCCTTCTGCTCACACTATTTCAATATCCTCCTATTTTATCTTCCTGCCTCAAGTCTCACTCCACTCCAATCCATTGTCCACACAGCTGCCAAACTGATTTTTCCCAAAGTGACTGTCTAATCACATAACCCTTTTTCTCAACAAACTACCACGGTACCCTGTTGCTTCTAGGATCAAATATAAACTTCTCTGTTTGACATTTAAATCTCCTTGGAATCTAATGCCTTCCTACCTTGCTAAGCTTCTTTTCTTACATATTACTCAGCTCCCCTCCCTCTGTAACAGCTATACTGGCACAGTTCCACAGATATTAAACACTTCTGTGCCTTTGCACCGGCTTTCCCCATGCCTGGAATGTACTCTTCCCCTCCCCTCTACCTATTGAAATCCATCTTTTCCTTCAAGATTTAGCTCAAGCACCACCTACTAATGAAGCCGTATTGCTGATTCCTCCCGACTGTGTTTAGTATAATTCCTGGCACATTAAAGGAACGTACGTACGTACATACATCCTTCCCCTCCCTTGCAAACCTACATGATGCTCATTTTTAGTTGCACTGCCATTTCTACATTCAAAATATCGTTCTGACCCAATCTTGTCTCTCTACTCACATAGTTACGGCCTTGCATCAGGCTTCCATCACTCTTCTCCTAGATTATTGCAATGACCTCTTAATTGGTCTCTTTATTCCAAATTTCTTACCACTTCAGTCCATCCTGCATAGTCCTGCCACAGTACTTTTTCTTATGCATAAATATGATCATGACTTCCCTGCTCAGCTAACTCTATTGATTTTCTGTTGCCTCTAGGATTAAATAGAAATTCCTCTGTTTTGTTTCTAAAGTTCCTCCAGTCTCATTGGACATTATTCTCTCCTTCTCCACTCTCTGTTGCGATCCTACTGGCTTTCTCTCTGCTCATCCATGTGATATTCCATTTCCCATCCCAGGGTCTTTGTAGTGACCATCACACATAACTAGAATTCTCTACTCAGCTCCACCTCATGGAGTCTGTCTTTCCCTATAAATTGAAGCTCATGCACCATCTTTTGAATGAAACCTTTTTGTTACTCTATTTTTGCTAGGCTATAGTGATTTCTTGAAAAAGTGATTTCTATGGGGTGAAGAGGAATCAATGAAATGGGAGAGTAATGTGCAAAAAAAATGGAGTTTCTGAATACAAAAATACAAATACAAAAAGAACACCATTTGGAATACTGAGAATTCGTTTTTCAATCCAAGCTATGCCTTTTTCACTTTGATCAAGTCACAATCTTTCTGAGACTCAGTTTCCACAACTGTAAAATGAGACAGATTAAATGCAATTTTTATTTAACAATATTATTATTGGGGATACATAGACAAAAAAAGTCAATGCCTTGGGGCAGCTAGGTGGCGCAGTGAATAGAGCACTAGCCCTGGAGTCAGGAGGACATGAGTTCAAGTTCAGCCTCAGGCACTTAACACTTACTAGCTGTGTTACTTTGGGCAAGTCACTTAACCCCAATTGCCGTCCAAAAAGCAAAACAAAACAAAACAAAACAAAAGTCAATGCTTTTAAAGAGCTTACATTCTATGAGGAGAAGAAGGGCAACATGTACAGAGAAAACTAAATATAAAATATATTCAGAGCCATTTCCATGGCTAAGCACTAGCAACTGTGGGAGATCAGGTTAAGCTTCCTATACCATGTGGTACTTGAGCTGAACTTTGAATGTAGCTATAGACTCTATGAAGCATAGTTGAGGAAAGAGTACATACCTAAAGGCCTTCTAGCTTTGAATCTATGAGTCTAATAATCATAAGATTAACAATGATTAATTGAACAGCCCAAAAGTAAAATTATATCAAGCTTCGACATTCTCCCAGTTTATCATACTTTAAAATCATTACTAGCCATCCATATTTGTTTAGAACAAGATGAAGGAACTAGATTGCTACTTTACTACATGTAAAACTATGCTGGAGCCAGCTCCAATTGACCCACAAGGATCAATAGTTAATTTGTGTGTGTGTGTATGAGTGTTTATATCTCAGAAATTGGTAAAATCTATCAATCAAGATTTGATTTATTATTTTTTATTGTCTAGGTTTAAGAAAATGATGGGGAAAATTTTAATGGTGTATATTATATCTTAAAATGTGTCCTGCATGCACTTTAAAAAAAAACTTAGCCAGTTTTTAATCATTTTCCAACTGACTATGGGACTGAAGCAGGTAGTAGTAAGAGGTCAGCTAGCTCAGATTGGATAGGTAAGTGACTAGCATTTGAGGTAGTTCACGTCAAGAAGTTCAAGGTTCTTGCACTTGGGAGTAATCAGTCAGACCCAGAGCAGCAGTGCTTGAAGCTAATTAGAAAGATCTTCGAGTCTAAATTCTTTTATTTAGGACATTTGTTCTGTGAAGCATGGATTCAGTCAAAGGGCTGCACTTGATGACCAGAGGGTCACATGTGGCTTCAAGGTCACAGCTTCCCCATCCTTTTCTTAGAAGGAGTCAAGTACCCTGGATAGCTCCTTGGAAGTGACTTTGTGACATAGTTGTGATATGTACTCTGTACTAGAAAGACTTGCCTCAGTCACTTCTTTTCTCTAAGGTTCATTTTCTTCATCTGCAGGATGAAGTTCTCTTAGGTCTTTCCATCTTGGGATCTGCAGTCCTATCACTTCTCAAAGTGATAGGGACTCATTTTCCTGATCTTGTAAAAGGAGGGTGGGGTTGAACTATGGTCCCTTTCTATATCTAACTCTATAATCTCTTCTTTGAATGAAGTTGGGAAATTTTTATTATACTCAAGAGTGAATATTCTCATGAGTCCTTCAATATAAAATGTCAAAGAAATTATCATTAAAATTATAGTAATTAACAGAAATCAGGACATGTAGACATACATACTGCAAAATATTTTATGGAGTTCACCACAAACAAAATCAAGGGCAGTTAGGTGGCACAGTGGACAGAGTACCAGGCCTGGAGTCAGGAAGACTCATATTCCAGAGTTTAAATCTGATCTCAGACACTTATTAGCTGTGTGTCCCTGGGCAAGTAACTTAACCCTTTTTGTCTCAGTTTCCTCATCTATAAAATGATCTGGTGAAGGAAATAGCAAGCTTCTCCAGTAAGAAGACCCCAAAAGGATTTGTGAAGAGTCAGATACAACCGAAATGATTGAATAGCAAGAAAAATAAGCAAAGCTAATGATGAAAATATAAATATACGAAGCTGAACTATACTACTTTGTTCTAATAACAAAAATTACATAATCATAAAACTAGAGGGGTCATTTTCATCTAACCTATACCAGAAAAAGAACTACATATTCTTTCTCAAATAGAATAAATCTGGGAATATAACGCTTCTCATTTTGGGTAACACAGAGATATTTCCATAGAATGGGTTAGAGAAGGGAAGGTAATTAAGTGCTTTATAAATATTACCTCATCTGATCGTCACAACAACCCTGGAAGGTAGGTGCTAGTATTATTTCCAATTTACCAATGACAAATTGAAGCAGACAGAAGTTGTGACTTGTCTAGCATCAGACAGCTTATTAAGTGACCAAGGCTGGTTTTAAATGCAAGTCTTCTGACTTCCAGACTAACCCATTGTGCCATCTACTTGCCTCAAATTGTAATCTGCATTGGAAATCTCATTACATTAACTTTCTCCTCCCATTCACACCTTTTCCATAGTTAGTCTTCCAGACTTACCATCCTTCTAGGGACCAAGTTTTCAACCTCACTATCATCCTTTACTCTTTACTTCTCAGATTTAATCAGTTACCAAATCTTGTCACTTTACCTCTACCTCATGCACATTTGTCTGCTTTTCTGTACTTATATTACCTCTTGCCATCCTCCATACAGACGCTAAAATGGTTTTACTAAAACATAGGTTTGACCATGTTATTCCGCTACTCAGTAAAATCCAATGGTTCCCTGTTTAGTCTAAGATAATCAGCACTAAATGTTCATTGATTGAATAGTTATTTTTGTTGCATCTTTTAAAAATACCTATTTTCAGTAGGTTTTATAATATACAAATATTTAACAGCATATAAATATTAAGTCTGTAATTGTTACAATGTTTTCCTGGTTCTTGCAGCAGAATTCTTAAGAGAAATAACTGGATGCAAGCATACCAATTGGAAAGTTATTGTAATAGTCTACGTGAGAAGTAATGGAGCCCTTAACTAGGGTTGTAATTGTGTGACTGGAGAGAAAGAGGTATATTTGAGGTAGAATGTGGAGGTAGAATGTACAAGACTTGAAATCTGATTTCATATATATGTGTGTGTGTGTACATACATCTATGCATGCATATATGTCAGGTAGCACAGTAGCACAGTAGGAAATCATTCTTGTTGATTGATTGATTGACTGATATGAGAAGTGAGAGAGGGACAAGTCAAGGTTGGTCGTCAGGTTTCAAACCTGAGTAACTGGAAGGATGTTGGTACTTTTAACTGAAATGAAGATGTTAAGAAGAACATAAGATTTGGAAGGAAATGAATTCCATTTTAGACATGTGAAGTTCCAGATAATTATAGAATCCACTTGAGAGTTAGGTGACATGATGAATAGGGTGCCTACCTGGAATCAGGAAGACTTGAGTTCAAATCTGAACTCAAACTGTGTGACTCTGAGCAATCACTTAACCCTGTTTGCCTCAGTTTCCTCATCTGTAAATTAATTGGAGAAGGAAATGGAAAACCATTTAAGCATCTTTTCCAAGAAAACCCCAAATGGGGTTGGAAACAACTGAAAATAAGCAAATAACAACATAGAGTCCATATGGAAATAGTACTAGGAGAACATTTCAGTGAGTGATTAAATTTAGAACAGAAGGAACTAAACTTAGCACATAGTAAGCAAAAATAACAACCGAAAATAGGAATATACTAGGTGGTCATGGGTGGGGAAGGGGCCCTTCTTTGTACAATACCTTGTACCTGGTAGCCCCTACATCAGTGTTTGAGTGCAGAGTTTTTAATCTGTGTCTCCAGTTATGTTTTTTAATACTTTCCTGTGGTACAAAAACTGCTGATTATGGCTTAGCTTTTACCTAAATAATTATGGAGGAAACCTAAAGATCCCACAGAAGTACTGGAGTCATTGTAATAGAAAGTGTTGATTAAAGAACAATTCTGTTTCTTGGGTACAAAATAAGGGCGTTTGCAAGACCTTACAAGCCCAATCATCAGTTGCTTTTCTATGGAATTCTGTGGAACAATGGAATAGAAATAATAGTCGGCTGAATGAGAAGTGTTGACATTAAGAATGACAGAGTTCAAGACTCCACACAGCTGGCTAGAGAACCTAATAAAGCAGACTACGTTACTGACAAACAACAGTAGATGATATGAAGAACATGCGGATGAAAAAAAATCTAGCAAAACGTCTGACGATATTGTTGACAAAAACAAAACTACTTTTCCATTACCAATATTTTGCCCGCCCTTTATTCTACAATTTTGCTTTCTTTTGTTATGTAATTTGCTGTCAGCCAGCTGGCTTCCACCCCCTAGCCCAGAAAGAAAGATACATTTCAGTTTCCAACCCACCTCCCCCACTTTCCTGACCTCCTCTCCCACTATGTGTTTTAGCAAAGATTTGTTGATTTTTCAGGTTCTCACTTTCTATATAAAGCATTCCCAACTAACACTTTGGAAACTGCCTCTTACTAGCAAAAGCTTTATTGACCAAAAGGAATTTTCTCTCAAAGAGGTGCTTACACTTCTTGGTTTTCTTTTGAGAATTGTTCAATTATTTTTGTAAGTTGTGTTCTGCAGGCTTACCTGTTATATTTGAGAATTGTAGAAAGAAATAAAATTAAATGTTAAAAATCAAAATGTCTTTGGGCGTATGCAGCTCCACTGTCTCATTCAGTCCATTAGGGGATCATTTAGTGCCCCCCTCCTTCCCCCACACACGCACACATGCACACACACAAAAGGAATTGACAATACCCAGAATGTTTTCTTGTATCATCTAGAAGCTTGTAATTTCCCTCTAGAGAACTCCTTAGGTACTGGGAAGAAAGAGTCCTTTTAATTTAATTAAGGAAAATTGAATGATCTATTTTAGTTAGGATCATAATCATTTAATCTAAGCTCCCAACTAGTTTTCTGAATTACCTTTAGTTAATCCCCAGGTAATACTATGTCTCAGCATTCTCACTGGAAAAGGAATAGTATTGGCCTCATGGCCTTGAATGTGGTGTCAAGGTAAGATTTTGGAAGACTATGTAAGTGTTAATTATTATAATTAACTATATCCTTGTCCAAGTCATTTCAATATTTACAAGGATAAGACAGGGTTTAATGTTAAGTTGCAATCCTGATGTATCATATGATTGAAGAGTAAATAAGGAAAATATATATTTTATTTCATCTTAGAATGTATGATTATTTCCTAATTACTTTCTGAGGCTAAGAAAAAACAATGCTTACTTTTCTTTTAACCTAAATAAAGGAAAATACTATCTGTGCTGCATAAACAAATGAATAGCAAAAGTGACTCTATAGTTTCTAATGAGATATGGAGTTTTATCACATTTTCCATCAATACTTACCCTGTGATTAAACTATGCTGCCCATTGGTAGTGTTAGGCAGCTTGATTGTGTGGTGTCAACCACAAAGTGCATGCACTGCCTGGTGAGTTTCCGTACAAGTCTGTTTGTCAGGGAGCCATCACTTATTTGCCATCTGACACTGACTCCTGGGCATTTGAGAACATAAACAGGCAAGCATAGGACTAGGGGAGAGAAACAGCAGTAGTCATGTGATTAGAATGAGTTCTCATTGGCTGATGTTCCTCGTCCTTTTCAAGACAGTCTACTGATAAACACCAAGCATATCCTGATACTAGTCTAATCTCTTATAATTGATTCAATAGGGGAGATAACTATTGGATAGAAACCTAATGGTCCATAGTTGAAACAAGACCATATGATTCAGGGACCTATTTGTTCACCATGCTGAGATACCACCCCCTTTGGTCCTTGTGAATTAGTAGGTTTCTTTTGTAACCTGCTGTTTAGGAATTGTGTACCATCTGTGTGTTCTTGAAATAATAAGGGACTCTTGGAGGTCTATCCATGAGTATTACTAGGGTCTCGGTAGGGTCAGTAACTTGATATGTAAGTCAGATTAAGGATAGCCCGTTGTGAAAACTGGCTTTGGTTGACTCTAACCAGAGAGGATAATTTTGAGCTACTCCCTCTCTCTACACATAGCATACAACATGTGAGGAAGAACTAGTTATGTATTATGTATCCTTTTTTTACTGATACCTAATTATAAATTCCCTACATCTAAAAATGTCCTTACTAAAATACTATTATGTACAGCTAAACATAAATATTATAAAGACTTTGAATGATGGTATTTTCACTAATTTTTAAAGTAAAAATATCTAAGGTACAATTTGCTATCTTTTTCACTGTATTTAAGCCGTAATCATTTATAATGTTTTCCATATTTTAGTTTTTTCCCTCTGGCTTGAGAGAGAGCATGTTTGCCTTTTACACCCCTCCACTGTCCAGTAGTTTTAATTAGAGTTCCCACATCTTCCTTCATAGCTATGGGTGCTATGAACTTGGTCTCAGTCTTTCCCTTTCTTAAGTACCAAAAATACTGTCCAGAGAGATGAAAAAATACAGTGTTTCCTTTTGACCTTTCCTTCTTTAGTATGAGAGGCAGAAGACTGTAGGTACAGATTATTGCATAGCCCATTGGACATGATCACTCTATTAATTGATTTTGCTTACTAGTTTTTATTTGTGCCTTGGGAAAGATATCCAGAAATGACTATGATAAAAACTTTTAAATGGAGATGGAGAAAAGAAAGAATGACTTCTTAAGTTCTCATTTCCTAGCTCTTCTTCCTTTTTTCCCACAGGACAGATAGAGGAAGAGAGAAAAACTTAGGGTTTCCCTGTTCTGCATGTGTAGACCCTTTCCCTCATTCCTAGAACTTCCCCAGTCCATCCCAATCAGATGGCCGTCAGCCAACTAGTATTTGTTAAGAGCTGTGCTGACCTCAGTTGTCCTTTGCCTGTGAAACCTGGACAGTATATATACCAGTACCATGACAAA
Organism: Pseudocheirus occidentalis; assembly: GCA_028646575.1. Classification (NCBI taxonomy): domain Eukaryota; kingdom Metazoa; phylum Chordata; class Mammalia; order Diprotodontia; family Pseudocheiridae; genus Pseudocheirus; species Pseudocheirus occidentalis. Next base: position 20,964,156 of record CM053600.1, on the reverse strand, counting down.
AAACAGAATCGTTTTCATTTGAATTGTCTTAGGAAGACTCTGAAGATTACCTGGCAGGATGAGGTACCAGACCTTGAGATCCTTCCTCAAACTAAATTGCCAAGCATTCAGACTCTGCTTTGGAGAGAGCAACTCCAGTGGGTTGGCCACATGGTTCAAATGCAAAATGTATGCTTGCCCAAAAGACTATTTCAGGGAGAAGTTACATAGGCTAAGCTTTCATAGAAGAAACGATATAAGGGCATTCTCAAGGGGGCTCTTAGGGACTTCAAAAGTGATTGTGTGACATGGGAGACAGTAGCACAGGACTGCTCAGCATGGTGTGCTTCTATCAGACATAGTACTATGCTCTATGTGAGCAAAGCAGAATTGAAAGAGCTCAAAAAAGAAATGCAAAATGTGCAGATTTAGAGAATCTACCCCAAATGTTCACATGGACTATTTGTGTCCTACCTGTGATAGAATATTCTGAGCTTGTATTGTTCTGATAAGCCATAGTCAGACATACTGTAACTTGACTTTAGCATAGTGATGTCATTTTGATCCAAGAATCAACCAAGTGCTTATTATGTACCAGACACGGGGGGCACAAAGAAAAGAGAAGAAAAACAGTCCCTGCTCTGAAGGAACTCATGATCTCATGGGGAGAGAACATAAAAACAAGTTTATACAAACAAAATGTGTACAGAGTAAATTGGGGAATCATTTTAGAGAGAAAGATTTAAAGGAAGTCAGGGAAGCTGGAAGGTGAAGACAAGGAAGAAGAGTGTTCCAGGCATTGGGGACAAACAGTGAAAATGCTTGGAGTCTGGAAATGGGCTGGGAGGATGAATGAGTAAGGAAGTCAGTGTCATTGGATCAAAGATTACATGGGGTAGTGTAAAGTGGTGTTCGTCATTCTCAAAGATGACCAATGACAGAGTGTGATATAAAAAACCTGAAAAGACAGAAAAAGGAGAGATCATAAAAGGCAATGAAAAGCAGAGGATTTTGATGGCAACTTCAGACTATAACCTTTTTTGAAGAGTATTGAAACTATTATAATTTCTCTTTGGGGCAGGGAAATGATAGATTTTTATGCACAATGAGTTTTCTTAACTATAATTTTGGAAACTACTGAGTTTACAGTCTGTCTATGATAGAGTACTCTTTACAGTATCATAGCTCTAGACAGAAAAAAAAACCTTAGAAGCCATAGATTCCAACCACCTCATTTTGCATATGAGGAAACTGAATCTTAGGAATATTAAGTGACTTGCCCATAGACAGGTAGTAAATGGTAGAAGCAGGATTGAAACCCATGTCCTCTGTCTCCAAATCCAGTCAGCACTTCTGTTACTACTTACCACTTCAGAAATAGTTCTCTGAAAGATTGTATTAAACTTACAAAAAAAATATGCGGAACTAAATAAAATTCAAGCATATTTTAAAATAACTCACAAAAATTATAAGTCATCAGTAGCCTAACTAAATTTTAAGTCTTTCATTGTTATTTTAATGTCACATTTACACCATGTTAGAATTCAACTTTGTACAAGGAGGCTCAAATTTCTCCAACCTAGGTCACTTATCACTATTTGCTATGAAACTGTTAAATGAATTTCTGCAAAATTTTCTCCTTTTTATGCTAATGATACACTTGTTTAATTAGCATAGATAGGACAAAAATCTACCCATATTTACTCAAGGAAAAGAATTCATTTTAGGGAAGTAAAGAGTAGTTTATTTGGTCATGGGGAATTGACTTTTTTTTTAATAGTGAAACCAGACAAGCCTAGAGATACACTATAATGGTATTCTTGCTTGAGATAGTCTCCTCTGTCCCAAGGATAAGAGGTTTCCAGTTCAAATGGTTAATTGGTAGATAATCAAGACAGTTGAAATGTCTCACTGGCCTGGGCGTTCATCCTTGTCCTCGGCATGCTTGGTGATTGGAAAATGAGCTATGCTAAACGTGACTCCTGTCATGAATGGTTCTAAATCACAGGAAATAAAGGAAACAGCAAAGCAACCTCTCGTTCATCTTTACATTAAAAACTGGTGTTTGACAGGTGAAGAGAGGAAAATCCCCTGAGGAAGGAGTAGCCATCAGAGCCCCAGGAGAAGTGCAAAAAATACATAGATAATTTAGGGGGAAATCCCTGCCACTAAAAATGGATCTAAGGGAGGTTTACTTATAATTATTAGACTGAGAGGTGAAAAAAGGTCTTGTCCATCAAATCCAGCAGTGGATAGAGCTCTGGCCATGGAATCAGGAGGACCTGAGTTTAAATCTGTCCTCAAGCACGTACATGCTATGTGACCCTGGACAAGTCACTTAACCCAATTGGCCTCACTTGCTCATCTGTAAAATGAGCTGGAGAAGGAAATGGCAAATCCCTCCAGCATCTTTGCCAAGAAAACCCCAAATGGGATCACAGAGGATTGGACATGACTAAAAAGATGCAACAACAATATCGAATCTAAGTCCATTATTTTGGAAATGAGGAAATTGAGACCTGGAGAAGGGAAATGACTTGCCATGCTCATGCATGTAATGAGGTGCAAAATGAGTTTTCAAACCTTAACTGCAGTTCCAATTCTCTTTTCACTAGAAGGTCTGTCTTTGAATTCATTAGAAAAATTGGACTCAATTATATTTTCTGAATAGAAACAGTTTGTGTATATTATTTCTTACATAATAAGATACAACCACTTGAGGAATCTAACGCAATCTAGCACTAATCTAATTAGTATAGCACAAGAAATCTAACATTTCAGCCATTTTTAAGGCATCTTCTCTGATTGCTATTCATCAAACTTCTTTTAAAATTTGATTTATTTGTATGTTCTGGCTCTAATCTATGGAAATATGAGATGAATTTGTTTCTCTGAACCTAGTTTCATATTACTGCCAGATTGAGATCTATTTCTGCTAAAAGAAAGAAAAAGCTTTTCATTCCAATTATTGAAACCATCAAAAAGATTGTAGACTCGGTGATAACACTCTAACAGGGAAGCTAAGGAACAAGCAAGCTTCTAAGGGCCTCTAATCCTAGGTTAAAGGAAATTGTGTTGTTTCTGTTAGTCCTTTAAACACAATTGAGTTCTAGGAAAAGACAGGTTTCTAAAAGGCTAAACAGCTGTTAATTTCATCTTTTGTTATGCCAATCTTTTTCTTTCTTTTTTTGATCAGTTAAAAAGAACCCAAACAAACAGAAAATAATCAAAGGGCTTAAGGAACAGAGGGATGAACTAAGATCACAGTATGGGAAGCAAATGGCATTTGGATGTGATCTGACAGACAACATGAATAAGTTCTTTCTTTAAGAGGAAATGATTATCAATTAACCAAGAACACCACAAACGCTCCCTGTGTTGCTGTTGCTTATTGTTGATGTTTTGAAAGGCATGAGGTCAGAAAGGTAAATCATCAACAATTTCCTGTTATTTTCATCAAGATAGGCACACTAAATAAGTTACTCTTTCAACTTTTTATTTCTTTTTAAAGCTTTGTGATTTTAGAGGCAGTCATGGAAAATTAGAAAAAAAGAGTAAGCCTCCTTGTCAACTCCCCTCCCCAGCAAGCAAGCATATACATCCAAGTATATGCATGTGTGCACATACACAGACACAGACAGACAGACAGACAGACACACACACACACGTTGTCAAAGGGACCCTAGGCAAGTCACTAAACCCTTCAGTGGACTCAGACTCTAAACACAGTAGATACCAATCTGCATTAGGAGAAGCTGTATACTCCCTGGGTGTTTCCTATACCAATGAAATCAAAAGTCTCTAACTGTCCCTGCACAAACAAACAAATACATTATACAGTGAACAAGAAATGGAAAAAGCAGATGTTATATTAAAGTTGTGGAAATATATGAAAAATATAGGTAAGAATTGTGAACAATAACAAAGAAATAATTAATAAGTTTATATTTTTCCTCCCTTCCTTTAGGGCGCAAGCTACATGGAAGTTTTACTTGAGTACCCTGTCATGGTGTATAAATAATACTGGCCAGTGAAGAGTTATACCAACTTCAACGGCTTCAAGATGGAACCAGTAACAGTCTCATCTGAGTACTAGTTTGAAAAATTGACCTCAGAAAAGTTATCAGCAGAAGACTGACCAGTAAGGCATGGAATCTCTAGGTCAGAAAAAATCAAGAAGACCATCTACACAGGTACAGAGGGTTTGTGATCTGTATCAAGAGATGGAGCGCTCACAGAGTTGAAGATCCTTCAGGTATCAGAGGATTTGAAGCACATTTATGTAGGATTTCACTAATAGTCCAATGTGTTGGTTTGTTTTTATTTACCATACTTAGGCATTATAAAGAAGGGCTCCTATATGGGGAATGAATATGTGAGTTAGCTGGTAGTGATACAAATGCAAATTTTTTTTCTCAAAAAACTATACCTTAGAAACTCACAGTTTCTTGTACAATTTCCTTTTTATTATTTGTAAATTGAAATAGTTGTTGATTCATATTGCATTTATGTTTGTGACTTTCAAGGTCATAATAACAAGAAAAATGTTAAAATATGATCAATATACATTCAGATAAAGTTAACATGCATGCCCTGTTTGCTCTTCTTCCCAGATCCTTTACTGAATTAAAGGATCAAAAACCCAGAAAGGGCTTGAGGATAAGAAGCAGTAGTTATTTCATGATATATACTCTGGTTTTAAACCAGTTATGAAATACAAGTTGGGTTAAGAATTCTCAAGCTCAACCGAAGGTGGGGATTGCATGATGTGCACAGAAAGAGAGTGTATCTGAAACTTAAAAGTATGTGAAAAAATTCTTGAATTATTAATCAGACCACACTTAGACTGATATTATGAGCTAATAAATGAAAAAATTATTAAGTGCTTATTATGTGCAAATCATTGGGCTAAGCAATGGAACACAAATAAAAGAGTAAGCCAGTTCCTCCTCTTGATGAACTCCCATCCTAGTGGGGGAGATAACACATATAGGAAGTTTCTGCTCCCAGTCAATTGTAGAATAATTTGCATTTCTCATATTGAATTGTTTTATTGTAAATTTGAAATTAAAGTGGAAATGATATTGGTAGTTGGCTGAAATATTGCAAAAATACGACTCGATGAAAACCTAAGTCATTCCGTGGCTGTTTTATGAACAATGAATAATACGCACTGCTGACATTTTTACAATGTCTTAAGGCTTTATGTAAATTATCTCCTTTGATTTTCATAGTAACCCTGTGAGAGGGGTGCTATAATTGTTCTCATTTCACAGATTCCTTTTTAGGCTGTGTTCTGGACTTCGTTTACCATGCCTCTGCTATTCAACCTGAAGCAAGACTTCAGTCCAGCCCTAGAATCCACATGTGAAAGGTATCCTCTTCCCCTCTGGCCTCTCCCTCTGTTTGGATGGCTCCTTTCTGACTCTCCATTTAAGAAGGGTACTTCCTCTCCAGCATGTAACTTAGACCTCCTCAACCATGGCCCTAGCCTAGTATCTTTATCTCTCACCCCTTTTTCCTTTTGAACTTGCTTTTATGTGTTATCTTCCCTCATTAAAACATGCCATTGAGAGGAGGGGCCAGGGCTAAATAAATGTTTGCTGATTGATTGAGTTTTCATTGATTGATGGACTGATTGATTTTTAAATGGGTTCTCTGATAAAAAGATATACCCATGACACTTCTAATTTTTGTCTCCATTATGGACATTTTTCTCCATCCCTTTATTAATTTTAGACAATGAAGAAAACAATATACCAAGCTCTGATTTGTAGACTCTGCTGATTTCTGAGGTGTAAAGGCTCTTGTGAGCCAGTCTGAGTCGACTCCAGCAGACCCATGATCGGGACTGTTTGGATCTATAATAGTATTTGTATTCTCAGTGCTTTGTATATGGTAAGCACTTATACATTCTAGTTGACCTAATAGTTGACTGACTGAAGAAACTGGGACTGGGCGAGGCTTAAGGGATTTACCCAGGGTCAGACTCATGGAAAGTGTCACAGGCAGGATTAAAACCTAAGCATTCCTTTCCTTCATGTCTCCTACTTTTGTCTACTATGCTATGGTAAGTACAAAATAATTCATGTGTTTGTCATTTAGAAATTGTTTTAAAAACGTATGCTTGATTATGAAGGTATCAGTAATATGTCAAAACATTTTAAGGGTCTAGGAGCTTTGTCCATGTACAAAACAAAATTTTCACTTTTTCATATACCACTCTAAAGCTTTCTGCCTAGGATTTATACACAGTCAAATAAAAAATGTCATAGTAGAGGCTTATGTAAATATTTAAAGTAGCAGCAAAACATTAGAGAGGAACATTCTAGCATTCCCAGGGAGTAGAGCAAGTGGAGCACCCGTCATGCCTGTGACCTAATTCTTGCCAGAGAAGTAGCCCAGGATTGGTAGTCTACACATACCTTCTTTCAAAACCTTGGTATGTTGTTTAGAACTGAGGTGGGAATTAGCAGGTAACTTTCTATCACTCAGAGCAAAGCTGAGTATCACCTCTCCTTTCATAAACTGGCCTCAACCTGTCTTTCAGTCTCATAATATACTACTTGCTTTCTCCAATCATGGACTAAACACACCTGTCTGTATGTTCTTCTTCACATAGATCTCTCCTCCCATGGCAGGGATAAAGAGAGATTTAGTCTTCATACTCACAGCTGAATTAATGTGGTCATGACAATATGTTGACAAAGTAAAATGTCATCACAGTATGATGTCACTAATATATTAGGAAGGGTTAAACCTTTGGTTTAATAGAATGACACTTTCATATTATCTGGCACATCCCCAGATGACTTTAAAAGGCAGTAGAGACAGGTCATCAGCATCACTTTGAGCCAGGCCAGGCTAGAATAAGTGGGAAAGTGTGCCAAAGTTTATACCAGAATGACACTGTAATAAATGCTTTTGCTAAAAGCTAATTGTCTGTTGGCAGCCTATTAATGGGAAGTACACCAGTGGGGGTTTATGAGCTATGGTTTTCTAAGTACAGACCCCTACAGTGAACTTGGATCCTTAGGTAGCTGCTGCCCTCTAGGGGACCAGACTTGCCAATGTAAATATGAATCAGGGGAATATCCCAGAGCAAGTATTATACTTCCTTTTGTCGTGTTTCTAAGTTCAGTTCCTTTTTACCTCACCCCAGGGCCAAACTATTTTTTTGACCAGCAATTTTTAGCAAAAAAAATTTGAAAAACCAAAATGTAATTTAAAAAAATGTAATGAAATCATTTTGAACCTTTCACACGCTGGTTCTAACCAACTTTTCCATTCATATTTTATACACACTAACGTCTTAACCAACCCAGTATTTTTGTTATTTCTGTTATATGGCACCAGACATGAGCTGAAGTTAACTAAAATTTGTTTGAGAGAATGGATTATCAAATTTTCAGTGTGAGTATTTACACCTCTGACACTGGCAAATGCTATAAATCAGAACTTGGGTTTTTTGGTTGTTGTTGATTGACTTAAGAAAATGATGGAGAAAATGTTTATAATTCAGATTGAACTTGAGTGTGTTTTAAGTATGTTTTTAAGAGAGTCAGATAAATATTTATGGATACACTTATATGAGATAGCTAGTAACTGACAAAGAAGGAATCTAAACCTGGTTCCTCAAACTGCTAATAGATTAATATTTTCATTGTAGCATACTGCATCTCAAGTTGCAAAGGTGGTTAAACTATAACATGAGTGAATAACTTTGGACCTGGAAAAAAGTATGTTTATCTAACTTATCTTATTTCTTATTAATTCTCAATCTCCATAGCCTGAACACAAAAAAACTTTTAAACTATAATTTGCATTGTTCAGTGACTATTTTGAGGAAAAAACATATTTTCAGGTCAATCATTTTCTTTTTTTCTTTGTTTATTTTTGTTTTCAACATCCATTTCCACAAGATTTTGAATTACAAATTTTCCCACCATCTTTCCCCTACCCCCACCCCAAGATAGTGAGCCTACTGAATACCCCTTCCCCCAATCCCTTCTCTCTTATAACCTCTCCCATCCCCTCTCCACCTTTCTAGTAGGGCGAGATGGATTTCTATACTCCAGTGCCTGTGTATCTTATTTCCCAGTTGCATGTAAAAAAAACAATTGTTTTTAACATTTGTTTTTAAAACGTTGATTTCCAGATTCTTTCCCTTCTTCCTTCCTCACCTACCCCCAACTGGGAAGATAAGCAATTCAATAGAGATTGTACATGTGTAGTTACACAAAATCTTTTCATAGTAGCTATTTTGTGAAAGACTAACTATATTCCCCTCTGTCCTATCCCATCCCCCCAGTTACTCTATTTTCTACTTTGACCCTGTCCCTTCTCAAAAGTGTGTGCTTCTAACTATCCTCCCCCCAATCTGCCCTCCCTTCTATTATCCCCCCTCTTATCCCCTACCCCCCTACTTTCCTGTAGGGTAAGATACCCAATTGAGTGTGTATGTTTTTCCCTCCTTAAGCCAAATTAAATGAGAGTAAGGTTCACCCATTCCCTTTCACCTTCTTGCTCTTCCCCTCCATTTCAACATAATTTATCCTATTCTATCTTTCCCTATCTCTTCTCATTATATACCTCTCTCACTCTTAATTTTATTTTGTAGATATCATCCCTTTCCTATTCAACTGATCGAGTGCCCTCTGTCTATGTATGCACGCACACACACATACATCTACTCACATATGTATTTATATACACATATACCCTCCTATACGTACATAAAGACACATATATACATACATATATACACATATATACGCACATATTCCCTTCAACTATCCTCATACTGAGAAAGATCTCAAGAGTTACAATTATCATTTTTCCATGTATGAATGTAAATAGTTCAACTTTAATAAGTTGCGTACGATTTTTTTTCCTGTTTACTTTCTCATGCTACTCTTGCTTCTTGTATTTTAAAGTCAAATTTTCTGTTCAGCTCTGGTTTTTTTCATCAAGAACGATTGAAAGTCCTTTATTTCATTGAATGACCATATTTTCCCCTGAAGCAATTTACTCAGTTTTACTGAGTAAGTGATTCTTGGTATTAATCCTATCTCCTTTGACCTTCGGAATATCATATTCCAAGTTGTTTGATCCCTTAACATAGAAGCTGCTAGATCTTGTGTTATCCTGATTGTGTTTCCACAATACTCACATTGTTTCTTTCTAGAAGCTTGTAATATTTTCTCCTTCACCTGGGAACTCTGGAAATTGGCTATAATATTCCTAGGCGTTTTCTTTGTGGGATCTTTTTCAAGAGGTGATTGGTAAATACATTCAATTTCTATTTTTCCCTCTGGTCATAGAATATCAGGGCAATTTTCCATGAGAATTTCTTGAAGGATGATTTCTAGGTTCTGTTTTCAATCAGGGATTTCAGGTAGCTCAGTAATTTTTAAATTATCTGTTGAATCTATTTTCCAGGTCAGTGCTTTTTCCAATGAAATATTTCACTCCGCTTTCCATTTTTTTTCATTTGTTTGAACCTGTTTTATAGTATCTTGATTTCTCATAAGTCATTAGCTTCCATTTGCTCCAGCTTAATTTTGAAGGAATTACTCTCTTCAGTGAGTTTGAAATTCCTTTTCCATCTGGAGAATTCTGGGCAATTTTTAAGACATTCTTCTCCTCATTCGTTTCTTGAGCCTCTTTTGTCATTTGAGTTAGTCCATTTTTAAGATGATATTTTCTTCAGTATTTTCTTCAGTATTCTGAAGATAATCTCTTCAGTTTTTTTTGCATCTCCTTTAGTTGGCTGTTGACTCGCTTTTCATTATTTTCTTGCATCAGTCTCATTTCTCTTCACAATTTTTCTTCCACTTCTCTTACTTGATTTTTAAAATCCTTCTTGAACTCCTCCATGGCCTGTAACTAGTTCATATTTTTCTTGGAAGCTTTTGATGAAGGAATTTTGCCTTTTTTTTTTACTTCTTCTGGTTCCATGTTTTGATCCTTTTTGTCCCCCAAAAAGGATTCTATGATCTGATTGTCCTTCCTCTGCTTGTTCATCTTGCCAGCCAATTACTTAACTTTTCAGCTCTTTGCTACAGTAGAACTCTGCTTCCAGAGTGCAGAGCTTTGTCCCAAATCACTGGGGGTTTTTGCAAATGTTGTCAGAGGTCTGAGGATGGTGCTCTCTCTACAGCCACCACAAGCTCTGGCAGACTGCTACACACCCTAAGACCACCGTCGAAGACAGTGACCCAGATCCAAGCAGGTCAAAACAAGAGCAGTTACCCTCTGAAAGGTTGCTTGGTCCCCCTACAATCTGCAGGCCAGGAGCTCTGGAAGCAGCCACACAGCAGCAGCTGCCATGCCTCTGCCACCTCTGGCCCCGTAGCAGGGGCTGGACAGTGCTCTTCTGTCACCCAGTTCCAACAGAATTCCCCACTGACATTTTACTTTCTCTTTTGCATTTATGGTTGAGAAGTCTGTAAACTGCCACCATTGCTGGTAATTCACTCTTCTGAAGTCTGCTCCCACCCATTTGTGCTGCTGGTTGGACCACCCCAGGGCAGCAACCATGTGGCTCATGCGGGACTGTGCTCAGTTCCCAACTTGAGGTGATAGACCTGTTAGCCTACCAGGGTGCCTTCAGCAGGAGATTTGTTTCTCTCCATCACTATTGGATCTGTAGCTCTAAAATTTGTTTAGACTTTAGAGTCATATTTTACAGGTATTGGAGGTGGATGTGGGGGAACCCATGGAATTTCCTGCTTCTACTCTGCCATCTTGACTCTGCCCCGCTCTGATACTCAAGTGAATTATTTTCAAGAAGCAAATACTCAAAAAGTTATTATTCCAGGGAGATTCATGGAGATGTCCTTTTGAAAGACAGATGTATAGAGACAGAGAGATATAGAAAGAGAGACAGACAGATACACAGAAATAGAGAGACAGATGAAGACTGAGATAGAAAAGAGAAAAGGGTTAGTTCCTTCCTGATGATCACAAGACAGAAGAAATTGTTGGGTCTGCCCTCTAGGTGACCATAATCACTGGTGAACATTGTGCACAACTCAACTGTGACCAAATTTAAGTAGCATCTCCATGATACCATTACTCCTGGCCAACTAGAACAGGAATAGAACTCCATATAAACAGTATCTAGTAACGGTTACATTTTGAGTTGTCATGATTACCACCCAACAATTTCTCCTTTTTCTTCACATAGGACATGATTGCACTTATCCCAAGCTCAGAATAGCTGTGTCTACCTGTCAGTTTCTAAATCCTGTGGAATTCACAATGTTTCTCAAATTCATTCTTTCCTTTCTATTCCCACTAGCATCACTCGAATTTAAACCCTGTTTACATCATGCCTATACTTTTGTAACAGCCTCTTGATTTTTCTCTTTGCCTCCATTCACTCCTTCTTTAATCTATCTTGAATATTACAACCAGTTCAGATCAAAATGATAGTTCTATTGCAATTTAATTAGACTATGAAGATTCACTCTCTATGGTCCATAAAATACAATCTATATGTTTGTAATACTTAAGAAGTCTCACAATCTGTCTCCAAATTTAATTCTAAGTTTACCATACCCCATGTGAAGCCCTTGTTCTAGCCAGATTCTTCTTATGGGTAGAATAATTATAAACAAGGCTTACATACTCCTATCTAGTTATCTTTGTTCATGTAACTTTCTTTCACGTGGAATATCTTCCCCACTCATCTTACTGAATCCTACATATCCTTTGACCATTTTTCAATTTGGAGATGACTCTTATTTTTATGTCTGTGATTCTGCGTTCTATATATCTGAGAAATAAGGCCTTTATCAGAGAAACTTATCATATTTTTTTTATATTCTGTACTTCTGGCACTTTTTAACAAACTGTAATTTTCCTGATTATCTCCTTTAATTAGCTTTGGTTTTGTTTTTGCTTTGTCTGAGATCATGATTGCTATCCTTCAGCTGAAGCGTAATAGATTTTGTTCTAGCCTTTTATGTTAATGAGAATTGGTAACTGATACAGTTCTTCTTGGAGCAGGCTCTGTGGAGGCTGAAGAGGAAAGCCTCAGGTTTGAGAGAAAGGTATTGATTTTGAAAACCTGGATGGAGTGATTTTGATTCTGGGAGCCAGTTGAGACTTCTTCTGGTTCTGAGGGTCAGCTGCAGCTTCCAAGGGACTGAGGAAGCAAGACTGTGATTCTGAGACTTTGTCTATTTGTGGCTTTGTTAAGCCTTGGCTTCCCAGAAACAGAGACTGTGAAAGATTTGAGATGGACTGGACACTGTGAGCTCCAATACAGAGCAGAAACTTCTCAGATAACTGGGCAAGGACCTGGGAACTATCTGCCTTTGAACCCAGATGACAGTTTGGTGAATCCAGGTAGGATCTGGGACCATGTAAGGGGATTCAGGGAATCTAAGGGACCACCCCAAGTCAAGCTGAAAGAAGACTTTACTTGGATACTCTGTAATGTCGGAGAAGATTAAATTTACTAGTGACCTAGGGGTGGAGGGACTGTATATTTTCTAATGATTAAATAGTGAATAATGAAGGATGATTGATTGATTAAATGATTGTATTTAGTGAATGATGACTGAATAAGTAATTGATTTGTAACCTAGTATGCCCCATGAGTGGAAAACTTTGACTATTGTACTTTGTGATTGAATTAAGGATTCTGTGAATTCTTGAGTTACTAAATGGCTGTCCTTTGTTCAAAACTGTGTGACCACTGTAGTGGAAACTATGTGGCCATTTTCTGTGATAAGCTGCTGTGAGTGCTATATTTTTATTTTCTCTGATAAGTGGTAACATTGTGAATGCTGTACACCGATTTTCTGTGAATGTTTTGCTCTAAATTGTTGTAGAACAAATAGATTGTTCACTATACTGTCTAATCAGAGCCTTAAAAGCTGTTCACAGTGGAATTATTCTGGAAAGCTGCTCATGCATGGCATTATACCTCTTTCCTTTTGTTTGCTATGCCATTACAAGAGCAGTTGACATCTGCTGGATCTGTATTTAGACATGAGCTTCTTTTTCCTCAAAAAGTATTATTACTCTTTGACATGATTTCCTATGCCTAGGGGGTAATAAAATATGTTTTAACTCTTTTTTTAGTCAGGTCTACAGTCATACTTGGGCAGAATAGAAAAGATCCCTTCAAATGATATTTCTTTCCTGTCACCTTTCTCCTCCTCAGGGGAAATTCTTCCTGGGCCACTTGATATTGAGAAAAGATAAATAAGTTCTCTTCAACTCTTAGCTAGCTCCAAAAGCCTAGAAACTATCCTTTGATAAGCTCCCAGAGGTTCCTAAATTTCACTTCGATTAACTTGTTGACATTTCATTAAGCATATATCCTATTTGCTTTCCTCATTTAGGGTGTCAAGATAGTCAGATTTATTCTAGATAATAATATACATCTTCAAAACAACATCAGGTTAGATTACTTAATAAAATAATTCATTTAGAAACTTCTCTTTTTTCTAATCATCTATCCTAATGCTTAATTTTAAATGAATGAATTATGGGAAAATATTTCAAAAGAAAAAGATATTTTCCTCAAGTCTCCAGGTCTATAATTAGTGTGGCATTTTAAATGATAACAAATATGATTCGCTATATATGAGCTCCCACTTAAATCTATCTCATGAAGAACTTTGTTATAGCAATGACAGAATTAATGAGCTTGCAGGCATGAACAACATTAAAAAAGATTCTTGGGTCTAAGAGCAATGCAGTTTAATTGTATGCCATGAGCTTGCTTCTTCTAAAAACTATTTTTAAAAAAACCACTGACTTTCTCAACAAAATGTCATCCTGTCATGTGTTTTCAATCACGGCTCTTGTCAGTTGTGCTTTCTATGAGAACTAAAATTCATTTTCAATTACAATGAGACTAAAAACATCCTTGCAAAGCATAATCCAGATGTGAAAAAATGTAAAGTAAAAAGGCAGATTCCTTCATCATAACTTAAACATGCTCTTATCATAAACCATATCTGATCAAAAATTTCTTGGATTATGCAGTGATTTCGCATAGCTGAGCTATTGACATGAAGAAAGGAAATTAGCATAGGCACAGATATATTGCCAGAGTCACCCCTGTATTGCAAGAGAAGAATATTTACTCAATAGATAATCCAGTTTTCCTTATGAATCCTTATGAATTAGTGAATTATAGCTCCCTGATCAGTAATGTTAAGCTTCTGTACACATGTACAGAGTACAGGAAAAGAACACTGGGATAAGGTTGAAAAATCCTGAGTTCTGGTCTCAGATTTACCCTTTGTTTAATTCTCACTTTACTTTTCCAGGCTTCAGTTTTCATCTTTATAAAATAATGAGGTTGGATAAAATATTGCCTAAAGTTCAATCCCGTTCTAAACACTTTCCTAATCCATGAAGAAGAAATCATTGGCTACTAGTCATACCCAAAGTCAGGGCAACTTTCTAACCTTAAGGACATAGGTTTTAGGAGGTAACAGCAAGGTGGGGAGGCTCTTTGTGCTTTTTTCATATAGTATTCTTCAAAATGTCAGAATGCTGTCCTCTGCTGTTCAAATGGATTTGAGATCTCATCAGTGTGAATGGTTTAGAGTAATTCATGCCTGTCATGTGAGACTCTTATTCAGGTACTTCCACAAGAGGTCCACTCCACACATTGGGGATCTTCCTTCCTTCCAGTGAAGCACATGGGCCATCCATCAGTTGGTTATCCCTTGTTCTTTTCATGTGACTAGCCCATCTTTTTTTTCCTATCATATATTTTTCAGATAATATCCCATAATTCTTCTCTCCTTTGTTACAAGACAGCTAAATGGCACAGTGCTGGAGTTAGAATCAGGAAGATCTGACCTTGGACACGTATTACTTGTGTGACCCTGGGCAAGTCACTTAACCTTTGTCCATCTCAGTTTTCTCAACTGTAAAATGGAGGTGATAATAGTACCTGCCTCACGAGGTTGTTGAGAAGATCAAAGATTGCGTATTTATAAAGCACCTAGGACAGTGCCTGGCACATAGTAATTCCTTAATAAATGCTTGTTCTCTTCTCTTTCCCTTCCCCCTTACACATGTTGTAGCTTACTCAAAACCACCACGTGCCTCTTCTATGTGTGATACTCTCTCACTGATACTCATTATAAATTTATTTTTACATATTTACATGTGTAAACATTTATAGCTAGAAGAGCCATGATGTAGTTGGGTGTGTGTGAGATTTACAACTAAACATTTTTCTCCAAGTCACTTTATTTTGAAACTAGAACATAAAAGGGACTAAATAAAACCAATTCTTGTTCTCCCTAAAGGAGCTGATCTACATATGGGGAATGCCCAATATAGGAAACATCTTCTATATGCATGGAAGCACAATAGGTAACATGGAACATATGTAAGATTCTAAATCTGGCCTCAAAGAGTTTTAAATTTTTGAAAGACTATACATATGCATGTACATATATATATATATATACACACATATATATGTGTGTGTCTGTGTGTCTGTGTGTATATATGTATATATACACATATATACATATATACATATACATACACACAGAGAGACATGCACATATATGTATACATAGAACAAGAAATGGGCTTGTGATTTCATCTCTATAGGGAATTCCTGGAAGAGGCAACTCCTTCTACTGGTGCAATTTGGCATCTTCTCTGAACTTAGAGTCTAAGAAAGTTGTCTAGCGTAGTGGTGACAAACTGAAACAGAAGCAAGGGCCAGTAACCACACTTAAGGATCACTGAACCCACACGTTGACTTAGAAAACCACGTATTATCTATGTTTTATTGTATTTTAATTTGCTTTGGTAAAATAGTTACCGATTACATTTTAATCTGGTTTGAGTTGCATTTAGGGATGTTGTGGGCTACTGTGTAGTGTCCTGTATCTGACATCTCTCATCTAGAGTCCTGAGAAGTTAAATTATTTCCCCAGGGTCACACAACCAGAATATATCAGAGATGAAATTGAATTCAGATCTTCCTGTCTCTGAGGTTGGTTCTCTATCCAATACACTATACATCTATATTCAAAAATTAATTCTATTTTGAATTATGAATATGTATATATGTCTATATACATAATTATATGTGTGACATATACATATATATGTGTATATACACATATGCATACACATACATGGGCAGCTAGGTGGCAAAGTAAATAGAGTACTAGCCCTGGAGTCAAAAAGACTGAGTTCAAATCCAGCCTCAGACATGGACTATTTGTGTGACCCCAGGCAAGTCATTAACTCTGTTTGCCTCAATTTTCTCGTCTGTAAAATGAGCTTTAGAAGGAAATGGCAAACCATTCTAGTGTCTTTACCAAGAAAACCTCTAATGAGGTCACAAAGGGTTGGACGTGACTAACCAACTTTTAAAAAAATACATAATTGCATATTTATATCCAGCAGCTAAATAGTGATAGTTAGATGACATAGTATAGAAAATGTAAACTTACAACAAAGGCCTGAGCTCAAATGTTGACACTTATGATAGCCCTGTAACCCTGAGGAAATCTAAATTTTCTTCCTCTTGGGTTTCCTCATCTATAAAATAGGGATAATAATGGTAGGAGTGTTGTGAGAATCAGGGAGAATATACAGAAAGCACTTTGCAAACCTCAAAATGCTAAATAAATATTGTTGTTATTATTATAATAACACAAACAGGTAAAAATGATTCTAAATTCCTAGAGAATCAATTGTGAAATGAATAGTACAGATCCCAAATTTCACAAAAGCTTAGAAAAAGAAAAGAAAGAAATTATCCTTCAAATGAATGAGGGGAAATAGCATTTCCCCCTTCAAATGGAGTCTAACTCTGTGCTTTCTTTTTTTTTTCTTTTTGCTTTTTGGAGGGCAGTTGGGGTTAAGTGACTTGCCCAAGGTCACACGGCTAGTGTTTGTGTTAAGTGTCTGAGGCTGGATTTGAACTCAGGTCTTCCTGACTCCAGGGCCAGTGCTCCATGCACTGTGCCACCTAGCTGCCCCAACTCTGTGCTTTTTTGACAGTATCACAGACTATATTATCACTGGAATTCTTACTTCTTTCTGCCCATCTCCAGTCCTCTACCCCCCACTAAGCCAATGTTTTCATAAAAATTAAATTCAGAACAATCAGGAGGAAGTGCCACTGAGATAACAGAACAGAGCTTAGACATGCAGAGAGCAGACAATAGCTTTTTCTCCTCATCCGCATCAAGGAACAATGGTACCTACAGAATAAAAGTTTTAAGATAGCAGTAACTTTTAAAACATACATGTGCAATAGTAGCATTTCCTAAATTGGGTGAGAATCTAGAATTCTAGCTAATGTTATGGTTCTTTTTCCCCCCTGTTGGTGAATATACTAGTCTGGCATTTATTTATTTGCATGTTAAGATTTACAGATGCACTTGATCTTATTGCTGGTCCCGTTTGAGATGTTTTTGAATCTATAATTTATTCCATATGTATACAGCAGCCAGGCCTATGGCACGGGACCAAAAGATATGATTTAGAAAGCTTTCATAGCATGTGCTTGAAATAAGTAGCTGACGGATAAAGAAAAATGGCAACTTTATGTTTTAATGGCAACATAAACTATTTAGAAGGGGCATTTGTCAGTTCACCAATGATTTACTTCCCTTATCCTCCATCTCCACCCTGAATCCACTTTTCCTAAAAGCCAAGGAATGTTTTCTCATGACAATTTATTTGGTACCAAAGAATTATTTCATCTTTAGTATCTTGATAATGCGTCATTCTTCATCTACACATATTTTATCTTCATCATCTTTGGAGGAAGATACTACTGGCTAAGGGAAATGTGGAACAGAAAATATTTGGTAATTAGTTAAGAAGATGTGACAATGTGTGTTAATGGCTCACTGATGTAAGTGTTAGCTGAGCTCTGAGACAAGAGAGCTGAATAAAGTCAGGCCCTTAAAAGATATTTAATGGTTGGGAAAGTTCCACAGTGCTCAATTATGTTTATTCTATTATTATGTAATTTTTACAAAGTTCAAGACAAATATGTCTCTCTATATGTATCTCCCTCTTCTGCCTCCTTTTACAGTCTATATAGGTATACATGCATATTTATCTATGTCTAAATCCATGTGTCTGTATCTCTGTCTTTAATAGTTAAAAGCCACAACTGGGCCAAGTGAAGCTGGGGCTCTTTACCCTCTGCCTTTCCACTAAAAGGTCCATCTGATTTAGATCTACACATTTGGTTCAACCCAGGTTCAATTTATTTCCTCGACACAAAAATAAAATGCTTCATACAAGTTTCCGCACAATGACAGAAAACTCAAAAAAGCAAAAGAAATGGAAATAATAACTTCTGATATGCTCTCTTTAGAGACTGAGTCTTAAACAATGGAATAGGGACAATTTGTGGGACTGATGAATAATTGGTGGTACATTTCACCTGTTCCTGCACTAACCAAACAATTTTCTCCAGGTCCATGTCTTCTGGCAATCCCGGTTAGAGCTGGGAGTTCCTCTGGCTAGCAGTCATTTTAAAGTTCTGCATCAAATGGCATGAACAGATCATTTTGAAAATACTCTTATTAGTAGGAAGTCTGTTTATAACTCATGATATGTATGGTCAGAATTTAACACTAAAACAATTACAGGTTCATTTAAGTTCTTGTGGTAATATAGCTTTTTGGAATGAAGTTTGTGTTCCTACCCTGTTCAAAATACACAATAATTTCTAAAAGGAAATGTCAGAGAGCTCTGCAATAGTTAAGAGGCACTAGAATAGATGTCTGTGATTTCTCCTGAAATACAGCCAGCACCAGCTGAGAACCGAGGATCTACAGACTTCTCAAACACATTAAGCCTTCTCCAATCCTGGACTCACATGCTCAAGAAAAAAAATATATATACTTGCCTACAATTAGAAAAAGAAACACACAACCAAAAGAAACAAAGTCCAAATTCAGACTTACCTGGCTGTGCCATTGAAATGTAGTTCTCATGTAGGAGGAGGCAACATGGTGGTACCCTGACTCTATAGTGACAGACTGAAAGGGATAAGTCTAATGTACCTTGTTTCCCTTTAAAGATTCGTTGAGTCAGCTGTTCTTCTGGTTCAGTGGTAAATAAAGAAATTGTTTCTTTGTTTCTCAAGCACTGAAACCATAGTCAACAGGAGACAGATAGGGAAACCGCCCATGCCCTGATACATATACAAATAGAATTTCAGAAGAGAAAGAGAGAAACTAACCAGTTGGCTAACAAATTAAAAAGTAAAAGAAGGTGGTGATAGGTCTTGATAAAAAAGTTTAAGAGTAAAAATCTAAATAAAACTATTCAATTTTTAACATTTTACTTTAGTTAATTTAATTTTCATGTCTCTGTATAGACATACTGCCCACAGCTATGAAAACTGGCCTGTTTGAATAGAGAATAACTATTAACAAATCCCCTTGTTAAGGATATGATTAAATTGCCTTAGTTTTTCTATAGATATACCTGCCTGGTAACCAAAGATAAGTTACCTGAATTTCATAAGTATGTGTAAATTATTTTGTTTTATATTTCCTATATTTAGGTCTAGTTTGGATGAATATTTTATAAAATGAGAATTTTCAGGAAGACATAGGGCATTACTTGAACTAAATATTATTCTTTATAACAAATCTATGAATATGACTCTCATTAGCTTATATATATGCATACATACGCATATAATTTATATATATATATGTACATTTATGCTATTTCCTCTTATTACTGCAATAGGGATGTGATGAATAAGTGAGACATGGCCTCTATACGTTCAGGAATGTCAATTTGAGATAGGAATGATGCATATAAGTATATAAGAATTAGAAAAAAAGGTGAATAAATATTATCCAAATAAGTAATTTAGATAAATGAATATCAACTTTCTGCGGAAGATGGGGATGCTAAGTGAGGAGCTGCAGGAATAGCATATTGTATGCCCTCTCTCACCCAATTAATGCGAAAGGGTCTAAGGAAGAAGTTGGAGAATTGAGAACCATTTAAATAATATGGGTTTTGAGGGTAAGGAAGAGAAGTTATTGATTAGTTTTAGTTGAGAAAATGTTACTTTTTTGTGGCCCAGAATGAGGCTCAGAGATAGCATTAGAATGAATGACAGGAGATATAAGCAACATTCCTAAAGAGAACTGAAACCTATGAATAAGGAAAAGTGAAGAAAATAAAATGTTAAACTTTTTAAGAAAATAGTAATCACCTTTTTTCTTGAAAATGAGAAATGAATGGGTATTTTGGTGCTATTTTGAAGGTCCGTCAATTCTGAGAAGTTGTTTTATTCAGAGTAGAACAGAAAACCATGATAAACTCTTGTCCTGGATTGCCGCTTCCTTGGTGAAGGGTAAAGGAAATATTTGCTGAAGCACTGAGCATTTACTAGGGGTAAGAAGTAAGGATGGTTTCAATAATTACAAGACAGCTTGGGACTAGAATTAAGCAGAATGTGTGTGTATAATAAGGAAAGATGAAATACATATAAATGGCAGGGTGGTAGGATTCAGTAACAAATGGAAATTTTTCATAATGAAACTATTGACGAAGATAATAAAGATTTACAAATTTAATTCTAAAGTATTATCTAATCCAGTATATTATTTACAGTTTCTGTTTGAATAGCCAAAGGGCAGGAAATATTAGAACTCATATTACATTTAATCCCAAATAGTTACTATAGGTGGCTAAAACTTTTCTAGAAAATTACACTCTGCAAAAAGAAGCTGATGACTTAATGACAATGAAAATGATGACAAAGAAGAAGAAGAGGAGGAGGAAGGGAAGAAGGAAGGAAAGAAGGTGTATTGCCAAGGCAATATTCACGGAACCAACAGTGTGACAATGAATGTGCCACCATAGTTGTGAACTGCAAAATATAATAGACTCTCCATATAGAAGACAGAAGCAAAACATTTATTCAGACTCCAGAAAGCCAGATCCCAACGCCAGAAAACTAAATTCATCATAGCAACAAAGAAATCTATACACAATAACACTACAGAGAACAACACCATCCCAAAGCCATCCCACAAAGAAACACCCATAAGCCTATCTGGCTCCTTGTCTGCATCCTCTATCCTCCCTCCATTCTAACTGCTCTGACTCCCAGGTTCCTCTAGGCTCTGCTCTACCCATTCAGTAAGCTCCTCCCACCACAGACTCCATGCAATTATATTCTGTCTATTAAGGGGCAGGGAAGATCTTCAAATTCCCATTATCATTACAGAAGAAAACTAGTAGAACTCAACATTTAAAATACCTTGATACTTAAGAGCTTAAGTATTTCATAGACTGTAAGCGATCCCTCTACCAACACAGATATCAAGAACTCTCCTGCCTCTATGCTCTTAGTAAATGGCTTTCCTGTGTTGCCATGTCCAGAATATTTATCTCTGAAAGAAGCAGTGTGGTATATTAGATAAAGCTCCCATCCTGAAGTCAGGACAATCTAGATTTAAATTGTGCCCCAGACATTTATTAATTGTGTGACTGTGGAAAATTAATGTAATCTCTCTTTTCACCATTAACTGGACTGGTCTTCAGAAAATAGACACATGGTCCTTTGCTATCTCATATAAGAAACTTTTCTAGCTTGGCAATAATAATTGATGTTTATATGTCACTTGAAGGTTGCAAAGAACTTTGCAAATATGATCTTATATAGATATGTCTGTGTGTTTGTATGTGGATTATGTTCAATGTGTATATGTGTATTTATGTGTGTTTATGTGAATATAAACACATACACACATATTTTGCATTTATGTTCACACATACAGGGCATTTAGGTGGTGCAGAGGATAGAAGGCAGGGTCTGTAGTTAGGAAGACTTCTCTTTGTGAGTTCACATTCATCCTCAAATACTTAATAGCTACATGACCCTGGACAAGTAACTTAACCCTGTTTGCTTCAGTTTCTTCATATGTAAAATGAGCTGGAGAAGGAAATGGCACACCAGTATCTTTGCCAAGAAAACCCCAACTGGGGTCACAAAGAGTGAGACACAACAAAAAAAACAACTGAACAAGTACACACACACACACAGAAAATCTCTTTTGATGCTCACCCTGGGAGGTACGTGTTTTTATTATTTCCATTATAAATAATGAAATGAAGGTTAAGTGACTCGCCCAAGGTCATATAGCTAGTGTCTGAGACTGGATTTGAATTTAGGTCTTTCCGACTCGAGGCCTAGTGCTTTAACCACTGTGCCACTTAGCTAATAAGACCTACAAGAGCTTGTACTGGAAACCTCCATGCAATAGCCCCATGAAAGACCATCAGTATGGATTGGCATGAGTTCTGTGAGTTTGTTGAATCTTTCTTAAAATTTAAAAGAAAATTTATCAAGTTCTCCCAATCATGTTATTCTCTGAATTAGTGAACGGCATCCCAAATTTGGTACTATGGTAAATGAAAGTACATATTCACATACATGTATATGTGTATGTACATACATACATACCTACACACATGCATACGTAAACATATATGAAATCTCCAAATCAAAGAATAAGTCTTGGTGTGCAGAATGTGACTGTAAGTACAGTAGAGTTGTCAATTGATCAATGAATAAAGTTCCCATGGATTACAATCCTGGGTCAAGCTTATAAAAAGACAACTTTCTTGTGGTGATAAGCATAATGAAAGATTCTAATGCATTTCTTGATAATGGTATTATGACTAGGCAAACATTTTTCCTGATTTTAATAAGCCTTTCAACTTCTCCAAATAATAAAAGAACATTCAAAAGTTCTTAACCTTTTTGTACAATGAACCCCTTTTCCAGTCTGGTAAAACCTGTAGGCCCCTTTTCAGAAAAAAAATTTAATTCCATAAAGTAAAACACAGAAATACAAAGGAAATTAATTATACTGAAATACAGGTATAATATTTTTTCTCAAGTTCATTGATCTTAGGTTCAAGTAAAGTTTGGTTGGTAGTAATACATGCATCATAAGCCCCTGTATTAATGAACCTATCAACACATTTCCACAGCTGAAATAGCATATAGATAAAGCTAATCCCACTACCCCAAACACTTGGTACATTAATATCCAATTTGAGCATCCTGACTTATCCAAAAAGAATAAAATAACCACTTACCTATCTGAAGAAGGTAGTGACCTTTTTAGCACTTACACCATGTATTTTTTTCTCTTTAGACTGTCTAAGTATAACATGGATTAAAACAGGAGCCAGACATTCTCTTCTGCAAAGAAGAACATGATAGATGAAAGAATTAAAAATTGACACCTTAATGGAAGGATAATACCAAAAGTGAAATCCATTCTCTTTATGAAGGTTCCCTGGCAGAAACCTTAAAACTCAGATATATTGGTTTTAAAGTCTTGTAGATGTAATTCCTAAAGATTTTCAGGTTTGATATAGAAGAAGAATGAGAGACAGTGTATAGTGGGACAGATATATCTATCATTAAGCGGCCATGTCTCTATTTTGTTAAGAGCAAAGGTATAGAACTTTGTGACAAATTGTTGTCAGTTTGAAAAGCAAAGGAAATGGAATTGAGACATATTTTAGTACTTTCTGTAGCAGAGATGTTTCTGGTAGCAGAGGTTATTATCAATTGTCTAACTCCCAAGAAGATATGTCTGTTAGGTGTTAGTGCATTGATGGTAGAAATACTCCCAAGTCTATAATCAATTGATGGTGAAACTCCAATAAACCAAGCACATCTATCACAGTATGGGTGGGATTCCCCAGAAGAGCAACTTCTCTCTTTTTTAAGTTTAAAGTTTAAAAAGAAGGCCTCCAACTTCACTAAATAATGATATTAATGCTATCTAGACTCAGCCTTGGCTTGCAATAAGGCTTGTGAATAATATTATCTGAATGCTTCTATATTAATAAATAAAGAAATACACACAGATATTCCAAAAGGAATTTCAGTATGTGTATGTATATTCATAAATGTATGTACATACATATGTGTGTATATATGTGTATTGTGTGCACATATATGTGTATTATATATATATGTATATAGATGTGTGTGGATATATACATTTGTACAGAGAGAAGGGGGTAGATGGAGAAAGCTCTTACACTGACAAAGAATTACAGATGTTTGATGGTAATATATTTATACGGGTATATATGCACATATATATTTATGTGTATGTATAGGTCACTCAGCAAACAATTCTCTTTTAAAGTTCATATTCTGTGATTCATAGACATTTAGACACAATATCTGATTCTTCAAAGGCTTTGAGTCCTGTCTCAGTCACCCTTTTCTCTCTAATCCCTGATATCATAACCTAGTTACTTCAATCATCCCAAGGATGACCCTTTTTTATACTCTGGCCCTTTGATTAAGTAATCTCTTCAGCTCCCATGACTTCCACTCTTATTGTCATTTCAGCTCTTCATAAAGATGACCATGCCTTAAACTTCACCATCAGGTAAAATAATTTCCTCTAAGATTTTGCTCTACAAAATTTATTTCTGCTGATTACAATATTTTTTCTTTTTTTCTGCTGCAACAAAAGAAACTTTACTTAAATTTTTTTATCGATATGAGTGCATGGAAAAGCTTTGGAGTTAGCTATGCATGGGGATGAAAAAAATTAATAAATAACATTAGTATAATAGGCCTCTAAACATGGACAATACATTGGCAGACAAAGTGGACTTAACCCAAAATTAGTCTTAACACTCTGCAAGAATATTTACTTTCTGTTTCTTTACAGGTGAGTAGTGATTAAATACTGCTAATATAAATTTTATATTAAGGACACATACTTTTAAAAAAAATATGGAATACTTCAGGAATTTGAGTTTCAGCCTTGCATAGGGGCCATGCTAATCTTCTCTGTATCATTCCAGGTTTAGAGTATGTGCTGCCAAAGCAAGCACTGATGACAGTCTCTTGTCTTTTTACCAATTTGTCTCTCACTTTTCTCCTGACCTGCTTTTTTTTTTCTCCACGTTATATCCACCAGTCATTTGGACCTTCTCTGTTTTCCCAGTGAGTGTAAATAACAATTGTTTCTATTCTGGCCAGAAACCCTGAGGGTCTTCCCGTCCCAGATATTTTTTTTTTTGGCATAGGTAAAAGAAGCCATTTTTTTGCCTTATTTCTTACCTAGACTTAATCACTGAATGGGTGTTACCTCTGACAAAATGAGACTTGGGAAAAGCTGTGGCTTAAAAAGGGCAAGGTCTCTTATTGAAGCCAGGGTCATCTCCAGTCATCCTGATCTATGTCTTGCCACTGGGCTCAGATGGTTCCAGGGTGGAGAGTGAGACTATTGACTTTGTACAGCCCTGCTTCACTTAAACCTAATTCATTTGCAAGCCAAGACATCACCCTGATGATATTATTGGTCACAGGACAAACAAGGACAACGTTTTCCCATTCCATCATCCCTAGTCTAGTAAACAGGAAAATTACTCCATTCACAGGCTTGTTCCTTCCATTGACCAGTTCAACAAAATGTTATTGTCTCTTTTTGATCCCCTTTTCCTTCTAGTGTGCCTGTAACGAATAGCCGTCACCTTTCACCTTCTCTACTCCTAATTCCAAGCCTCCATAAATGTTACGTGAAATCACAAAATTATTTGAATAGAGTTCACTGCAAATCACATCTAAGTACCTTTAATTGGGCTTACACCAACGCTCAGCCATCCTTTTATTTATCCTGGATTGACTCCTTATCACTTTTCTCACAGTGGATATTCAAAACTTCCCTCCCACAAGCCAAAATTGCACTTCATTCCCACATCTGTCTGTCTGTGTATGATCTTGCCTTCTACTCTCCAAAGATTGAAGCCTTCAGTGCTGAGACCCTTCATCCCCTATTATCCACGCCTCAAATCCTATATATTTCTTATCTGCTTTTCTGCTTCAGTCTTAGAAGACTCTTCTTGTTTCTCTTGCCAAGACTGACCCCTGCACTTTGTTTTTTGATTCCTCACCTCCCATATCCCCCAGGAGCTTAGCCCACTGATCACCCCTACACACATGGCTCTTCTTTTATTTCTCTCCCTGTCTTCTGGGTCCTTTCTCATGCCTTCAAACATGCTCCGATCTCCCCTCTCATAAAACAACCTTTGCTTTGATTTTTGCCATCCATTCAAGTTACTAACCTATGTCTCTCCTACTCTTCCTTGGAAAGCTTCATTTTTTAAAAAGCAGTTGATATTTTCTATCTCTACTTGTTCCCCATTTACTTAAACTCTTGAAATCTCACTGATAACGCAATCATCCTATTAAACTGATCCCTTTAATACAATCAGGGATGTTTTCATTGCTAAATTCAATGACCTTTTCTTCGTATTCACTCACCTTGATCTTTAGAGAGCATTTAATTCTTCTGATCATTGTTTCTTCTGAAATTGTCTGGAATATCTGGAATACTTCTCTGATACTTTTTTCCTCCTGATTATTCTACTACCAGTCTGACTGATCTTTCTTAGTCCCCTTTATGATTCTATTATCTTTCTTCTATCCACCTCCTCAGTCTGGATGTCCCCCAAAGTTGTGTCCTCAGCTCTCTTTCCCTCTCTCTCTATATATACTTTCTATTGGTGATCAGAAATGGGCTCAATTATCACTTCTATGCAAATAACTCCAAAATCTACATGTCTAGCCCCAGTCGTTCTCCTGAGTTCCAGGAGTACTACAGTTGCCAGCTGGACATTTCCACCTGAATTTCCAGTCATCTACTCAAACTCGATGCATTCAAAACAGAATTAATCATCTTTACCCTTAAATTTGTCCCTTCTCCATAACTGCCTATTTCTTTTAGTGGCAAAATAATCCTTCTAAGAACTCAGGCTCAAAATCTTGACGTTATCTTTGCCCCTTTTCTCAACCCTCTTGCTCAATAATTTGTCACATTTTGTCTGTCTTGCTTCTACAAATCATCTTTTTTCTGTTAATGCAGATACTGCCCTTGTTCAGGCTCACATTCCTTCTAATTCTATTCTATTGAAATTAACTTTGGATAAGGCTCTCTACCTTTCCCAACACATCCATGAAACAATTGTCCAAATAATCTCCCTGATGTGCAAATCTGACTTCAAATCTGACCCTTGCCCCAAACCTGCAGTAGGTCTCAATTGTCTATGAGACAATTTGTCTATACAAACTCTTTAGCTTATTTAAGGACCTCTGTTACCTAACTCCAACCTTTCTTTTCTGTTTTATTTCACTTTGCTCCCCTTCGTGAACTCTATATTCTAGCCAAATTGTCCTTTTCACCTAATGTCCATCTTTATATCTTCTAGCTTTCTAAAAGTTGAACTGGTCAGCCAGACAGTTTAGATTGTGAAGAGACATTAGAACAAAGGATAGGTTTAGGAGGAGTCAGGCAGAGGGAGAAATGGAAAGGCAGGAGATTATGACTAATTTCTGAATCTAAAGTCATGGAGATAGCTGGGTTATGGTGAAATCCAAGTTATGGCTTTACTTGTATGTTGGACAGAAGTCAAATGAAGCTATCAATTATGGGAAATGAGTGGTTCAACACCAATTTGCATATTGAAATCCTCCAGTGAGTGTGCAGAGATTGAGTTAGAGTAAATGGCTCCATTCTTCCTAAGAAAAGGGGGTGACTCAGAGGTCTATAGGAGATAGAAGGATGGGGCCTGCATAATATCCATTCAATTTCTGAAAACCCATATCTTCTGATTTTAAATGCGATTGTTTCCATTATACTAGGCTACAGTTTTTCTTCACTGTAATGCAATTACCAATTGTATTGGCATTTGACCTATAAAATACCTCTCGGGTGAAGTTTTATCTGTGGACCCAGTTTGTAAAGTCCCCATTGACAGCACTGTTTTTCCTCAGTCTTACTTGCCTTCAGTCTTTTTCATAAGCATTGAATGGCGGTCAAGGGTATGTCTAAAATTGATAACATTTTGGATTATGGCCCTGCTTTTAAAAGGTGAAAGAGTGAAAGATCAAATTGAATGCTTCGCTTTCTGACAGGAAAAGTGAATGTGAGCTTGATGTGAAAATGAAAATAAGGAATTTTCAGTTCTGTAGTAGTTATGTCTCTTAAGAATTTATAAACTTTGTTTCACAATATGGCCTAAGGAAAAATTTGGAGCAGGAGTGCCTCAAATAATAAAAGGAAAAATGTCAAAAATTAAAAATAATCTTCCAATACATTCTAATGGAACTGGTTTAAATTAAGATTTTTTTTAAGTTACAACATCCAAGTAATTTGAAATAAAAGAATAACGGGCCAGAAATGCAGAATGTCTTTTGTTGGGGAGTAAGTGACGAATTTGTCGTGTTGTTGTTTATGTTATTGTTGTTTATGAAGATATTGTTGTTTATGTTGTTTACGAAGAATTCACTTTGGGAAGGCTAGGTGGAACAGTGAATAGAGCACCGGCCCTGGAGTCAGGAGGACCTGAGTTCAAATCCGGCCTCAGACACTTAAACACAAAAACTAGCCGTGTGACCTTGGGCAAGTCACTTAATCCCAACTGCCCTCCAAAAAGCAAAAAAAAAAAAAAAAGAATTCACTTTGTTTTTCAATTGACTGCATGGTAGATATGGACATCAATGCTTCTTGAATGAAAGTGGAACACCTAGCAGGCTACAGAGCAGATCAGAACATTGAAGCTATTATGTAAAGCCCTAGAAATTGATGATATGTTTGGTTTATTTTGGAGGGGTGAAGGCAAGGCAATTGGGGTTAGGTGACTTGCCCAAGGTCACACAGCTAGTAAGTTTCAAGTGTCTGAAGCTGGATTTGAACTCTGATGCTCCTGACTCCAGGGCCAGTGCTCTATTCACTGTGCCACTAGCCACCCTGACTAAGTGCAATCTAAAGTAAGGATATGCTGGACCCTAAGGTGACTTTTCTTGAACTCTATTTCTTCCTACTTTTTCTTATTTTTGCATACATAAAGACTAGGACACCCATTATCCCTCCTACTGATCTTCTTACATCTTTCATTTCCTCCCATTTTTCCTCATTCTTGCTCCAGATATTTCATTTTTAGGCATCAAACCCTGTGTGAGTTAAAATATGCTACAATAAAGGCCTATTGCTTTATATAAGTAAGACCTGAAGGTACCACTCAGCTTACAGATGCAGATACACTGTGGGTCTGCCTCCACTCACAGCATAATCCATAAGCTTACTTCTATGTTCATCTTTAATATTCAAATACATAAGTAGTTCAAAGCAAAGGCTTTTAATGACGTAACATAAAAAAAGTAACAATAAAACATTTCTCCTGTGAATCTCGAGCACACGGTTCTACAAGTATAAGTACATGAACCACAAGAGTGTACACATGTAGAAAACAGATACAGAGAGATACACACAGAGAAGAGGGGCCGTGGAGGACCAGTTCATATCTATGATAGTGCAGGGCTGCTGATAGCTTATGGTAACATTTGTGGATTTTGCTCCACTGATAGCTATGCTGGCCACATTGTCTCTACCAGACTCTGCTCCCGTATAATCTCCTCCAGACTCTACCAGGCAGTCTCATAGACTATGTCTGTGAAGTTTTTCTTTTCTTCCAAATTCTGTCCTTGGCCGTACAGTGCTATCCCTTAGTTTGAAACCCTTTACCTTTCGTTTTTAAAGGTCTATTAGTAAAGCTTTAATCCTATAGGATTAACAATAGTGCTCTCTAGGAAGAAAAACAAAACAAAACTTAAAACATTTTCTGCTTTTTTCTTTTAAGAAATAACCTATCTTGGGGCGGCTAGATGGCGCAGTGAATAGAGCACTGGACCTGAAGTCAGGAGTACCTGAGTTCAAATCTGGCCTCAGACAATTAACACAAAAAACTAGCCGTGTGACCTTGGGCAAGTCACTTACCCCCAACTGCTCTCCAAAAAAAAAAATAACCTATCTTGCTCCTTTCACTATCTCAGACACAGGTTCCTTACATCCTTTAGGGGAATTAAAAAAAAAAAGATCTCTATTGGGACTCTAAAGGGTAAAGGTATTCTTAATAGCCTAAATAGCTAGTTCCCTCAGGCCCCATCTGTCCTTTGAACTGAACTTTCTCATCCAATGGCTTTCTTCTCCCTGCCCTAAGCCTCTTTCTAGTTTACAGTAGCCATTAAGCTAATTTTCATCTCCAACAGTTTATATTATCCCTAGTCATCAACCAATAACTGGAGTCTCCCAGTGGTCAACTCTACCTCCCTTCTGCTCTCTAGAGTGGATAAGTTGGTAGGAGAAAGGCACAGAGACAAAAGTGAAATTCCCTGGTCAAGGTCATTATTGTTTCTCCTCCCTGCTAGCCCTGTAAGGCTTACATGCATAATCAGTTGGTTTTATCCTTTATGATGCCCCAGCTAAGTCCAAGAACTTCTATTAAGGCATGAGAAACAGTTGTTCGAATTATTTTTTTTCTTTTTTGAGCTGACACTATAAATTCTCTCTATTCTTCGTCCTTGTGAAGTGAATAGCAATTTATAGGCAATAGGAAAATTATACTAGGTCACACATTCTTTGGGGGATTGATTTTGTTTAATAGGAAAAGCAATGTGATAGTGACTTCTGGCTAGAGGGAAAATATGACCTTATACAAATCTATAAATGTCAAAATCTGGTAAGAATGAAGTCCCTTTGGATGGACCTGAATCATAGTCTGTATTAGTCATAGGACTAGCACTGACAGCCTGTCACACAAAAGAAGGACAAAAGGAATGTAACATAAAATGCAACCCTGTCCCATACTAGTGTTAATGCCAAGATCACCTTTAAAAAGGAACGAGTTTCTTAAAAACCCCACAGAAAAAGGACAAAAGAAATTCAGACTTAATGAAAAATTAGCATGAAGGATTTGAGAAGAGACTAAGAAATCTATGTGAATATGATGACTGACTACTATTTGCTTTTAGGAAGTATTTGATTTATTTGCAGGCCTGGAGAAAGTAGAAATCTGGATTTGCTCAAAATGTGCTTATAGACCGCACCCTTTAAAAAGTCATCTAAATTCCTAGGGAACTTAGATTTATGAGACAAAATAAGAAACTTGACAAGGCCATTCCTAGCTCATAAATGTGAAGGGTATCGTATGGTCCCCAAGACCAAAATTAATGACAGAAACGAATAATGAGGATAAATTCTAGACAATATGTCCCACATTCCAATGAAATTAACCCCCAAGTATGAAATCAAGAAAGAAACGGCCACAAGGTTCATAAAACCTACCAATCCCTAGATGCCATATTCTGACTTTGGTAGGGACATTAATTGGAGTGGAGAGTTTTTGATCATGAGGTCTTCAAATGAACTAACTTGACAACTACTACCCCAACATGTGACTTAGGTACATCAGAACAATTAAAGGAAGCAATACTACTGCAAACAGATAAAATAGCACCATAATTCTCCATGTCACAACTACATATCCCATGAAGTAGTCCCACTATTTGGAATTTCCATTGCATATTTCCATTGGGCTGGAACAAATGACCATATGTTACATGTAATTATAACTTCAAATACTGCAGTTTCAAATAATGCAGTCACTTCAGAGAATTCACTATTCTTACTAATTAGAACCTAGTTGTGGTATATAATATAAGAAAGAGGCTGGGCATACATTTTAAAACTTAATGCAAGCAGACTAATATCAGTTAACATTTTCCTTCTTAAATATTATCCTTTAAAGGATAAAGGACACATTATTTTCATTTCAAGTATAGTCCATTGATTTTCTTTTCTTTTTCTTTTTTTTGGAGGCAATTGGGGTCAAGTGACTCACCCAGGGTCACACAGCTAGCAAATGTCTGAGACTGGATTTGAACTCAGGTCCTCCTGACTCCAGGGGCAGTGCTCTATCTACTATGCCACCTACCTGCCCCCAATATACTTTTAAGCTTAATCCACATTATTAACATTTTCTCCATCCCTTCAAGTTTAGATGATTAACAAAATACTAAACCATGCCCTAATATGTTGCATTTGTTAATTTCTGAGATACAAATGCTCACACTAAAAATTTTACTATAGATCAGTTTGAAATGGCTCCAGCACAGTCCTCTATAAGTTACTTCTAGTACCACATTGTAATGGTAATCAGTTTGCTTGATATACTTATAGTTAAGTAGATCCTAGTAACTTAGGGCTAAGTATAGAACTCTGTCCATTGGTGAAAAGGTGTGAATTCCCCCCCCCCAGTGAAAAGGTGTGAATTCCCCTGTTGACTAGAAAAATGCCATTGGCTGAGACACTCCCCTGTTGACTTGGGAGAAGGCCAGTTTTTATAAGCAGGAGAA